>CM044444.1:36630675-36698932 GCA_024363595.1 Xenopus borealis | reverse complement strand
CCCGTCCAGCTGGCTCCGCGTTGGTCTCTTCACCGCTGCCTTCAGGGATGGTGCCGCAGCCTTCCTCTTCACCGCCTTCTTCACCGATGGTGCTGTCTTGCCTGCCGTGGGAACCCGATGCGCCGGAAGAGCTGATCCCTTGGTTGCCGTGGTGACGCGGCGTGTTGTTCTCGGCCGCGCGCTGGCTCGGCTGGGCCCCGCTGCTTGCTCCCTCGGGGGTGATGTCGCCTCTTCCGACGGTGGGCTGGGTGAGTCTCTGCTGCGTCCTCCTGCTGGCGCTGATCGGCACCTCTGCAGCAGCGATCGGATGTCCTCTTCTACGGCTTCTTCTTGGATCCAGCGCAGCACTTCCGCTAGTTTGCTGCTCTCCATACTGGTTCCTTCTTCCTTGACGCCTACCGCTCGAATGACTGCTCTCCCGCCGCGCAGCCCTTTATATACTTTCCCTTCCCGGGCTTTCTTCGTTGCCGGCTGCAATACTTGAACTGCCCACCAATCAGCGCTCACTGAAGGCCTGACACTGTCCAATAGGCTAACGCCCTACTTTACCTCAGCCCGGCTGTCACCTTCCCATGTCCCTGGGGGTTTAAGACCCCCAGGGGGTATTATCCATTGTGTGCAAACTGTTAAATATATAGTATAGGTGTATGATGAAGTCCAGAAATAGTAATGAGCCCTATATACTATTTAGGCCCCCCAAAGGGCTAAAAAAATCTTTGATGGCCAGGGCCACTCTACAAGTTAAAAAAAAAATTGGTGGCCAACCCTCCCACATTTAAAAAAAAAAAAATATTGGAGACCAGGGTTTTCTGTTACTTTACATACTTCATGAAAAGCTTCTAGCATGAAAATCATGCTGCCTTGTGAGCTCCTGCCCTCCCTTCCAAAGTCTGCAGCTGGGGGCCCCTGCTGAACAAGTAAGTGCGCCATGGCCGGGCCCCCTTAAGCCACAAAAACCCAGTACAACTGTCCCCCCTGATGGCGGCCTTGCCTGGCAGCCTAGAAACCAGTGCATTCCACATCAGAATTTTTGACATCTGTCCAGAGCACATTGAGCAAATGTAATGTCACTGACACTCACAAGTTGGCCTAACAAGATTCAAGATTGGTTGAGCTCCTGTTGACAATTTTCAAGGTCTTGATTACTTTTATAGGGCTGCTATTGTTTATACAATAAGGCATTTCTTGTTATATTTAGTGATGGGCAAATCTCCCGTGATTCGCTTCCCTGAAAAATTCGCGAAACGAGTCGCGGGACGATTTTGTCGCGCGTCGCGTCAACTTTGTCGCGCGTCGCATCAACTTTGTCGCGCGTCACGTCGTTTTCGGCGCGCGTCGCGTCGTTTTCAGAAACGATCTAAGAGGCAAATTCAGGCAAGATAACTATGTAGAAAGCAGACAAGGTCAGAAGTCAGGTCAAAACAATTCACAGTCAGAACTAATGCATTTAGTAATCAGTAGGAGATGGATTGTTTCACAACAAGATTGAAACCAGTTTCCTTCCAATCTACTCAGATTGGACTGGACTCCTAACATGTTATCCTCAGGTTTGCGTGTCAGGGCAATACAATGATCAAGACTGGAGGCCAAGACAAAAAAGTTCTCACTGCCAGAGGCCAGAGTCCTCAGGAAATGGAGTAAAAAACATCTATATGGGTACCAAACAACAAACTGAGCAGTGCTTTGGAAGATTAAGAAAAAATAAAGTACTAACCACGTTCTCTGTAAAGCTCATGCAAAAGGTTATTTAAACCATAACAAAACAAGAAAGTTATACACAATTTGTCACCACTCGCAACAGGAGTTGTTTCTAATGCAGTACAGTGGTTGCCATAAAGTATTAGAAACCCAATCCACTGTTTTTTAACATGTATGCATTTGCAAATAATGTATTACTGCTGCTAAGCAATATGCATTGGGCATTTATTTTTATGCATTTAGAATGATTTAAGCCAGCAATACTTCCTATGCTTTAACTATACTTTCATTAGCCTAAAAAGTGTTCCATTGTTCCCCTTTGACTTAGTAGTTATCACTTTGATCAGACATCACAAGCAAATGTTATACCAAATTGACTAACCACTTTTAAATTAAGTGAGATACAATCTTTGTTATCAGTCCTCCTTCATGCATCAGTGGCATATTTAAGATATACAGAAGTTGGCTTCAAAAGGCAACTTAATTTTCTCATCGCCATCAAACAAATCAGGACAGGTATAATCAGTTACTCTGTGGAATCCCCTATCCCACATCTTACAGTCTGCATTTTGGTACAGCTGGTCTCACAATGACCTCTCTTCCAGTTTGTAGTTATTGGAGTCTGCATGGTTGGATATTATTATTACATACATATTTTGTAGCGCTGAGCGCCAACATATTTGTTAGCAATGGATAATATATGAATTCCTGAAACCCCTTCATTCAAACATATCCTGTTGGACAGCAAGGTCCTTTCAGTGCCGGATTTAAACTTGGTTCACACCCTGCCCCCACCTTACACACTAAACCCTCCATGGGTGTATCCCCACCCACTTGCACGCAAACCCCCCACTCACACACACATCCTGACCGACTCACATGCCCTACTGCTTTCTATAATTTGGATCACCATACCTTAAAGCTGATAAAATAAAATTAAACATTACATAAACCCAATAGGATTAGATTCATGTAGGGTTGTTAGAGTCAAGTATAAGCTATTGTTTTATTAAAAGAGAAAAAGAAAAAAAAAAAAAAATTGGAACCATTGGCTTAAAATTTACTCTACAGGAATCCTGAATAATGGGTTTTCAGATAAGGGATCCTGTACCTATAATTCAAAGCTTCTAAGGGATTTTATAACCTCTTTTCTATATAAAAATATAATAGAACATATATTTCTATTACATCACACAGCTGTAGTTCTTGTGAGGATCAGTTGATAATTCTGTAGTTTATTGTTTCTCTACTTGTTGGGGGCACTGCAAGATTTATTAAGTGAAAAAACCACGAGAACCTTTCATGCCAAACTTCGCCAAGTACAAATTTTTTAGGTGCTTTAGAAGTCAATGGGAGGAGCACTGATCCTATTGGACAATTTTTAATCCAATCAGATGTTAGATGTTTGCTGCGGGGGTTACTACATATTGTCTGAAAAATGTTTAAACAATTTTTTTAGTATTCTGAAGATTTTCTGGATCATTCAGTGCTTTTTTGTTATTTGTGGCTTGTTTAGTTATTTGGATTTTTATTCAACAGTTCCCCCAGTTTGCAATTTCAGCAGCTCTCCAAGCATTGATTTGAATGAGAGCTTGAAATATGAATAGGAGAGGGCCTACAGAAACACATGAGCAATGAAAAGTAGCAGCAACAATGAATGTTTAGCCCAAACGGTAGATCAGGATCTACCAGTAGACTTTTAGCTGGTGATCAGTAGATCTCCAGACACTGTCACCAAATAGCTTGTCTATTTCACCCTCCTGTTTTATGATTTTCAGTCAGATCTTTATCATAATATCATAATAAACAGAGGTTTATTAAAAATAGCCCTGTACATTTTCATCAATCAATATTTAAGTAATATTTTCCATGGAACAGAATGCTAACAATGTTTTTATGGGTGTAGATCATGAGACAACATCACTAAAAGTAGACACTGCTTTAGCTAGCGTTTGTTTTTTAGATCGGGTCAGTGACCCCCATTTGAAAGCTGGAAAGTTTTAGAAGAAGATAGAAAATAATTAAAATACTATAAAATAAAAAATATAAGCCAAATGCAAAGTTGTGAGTAGTTTAGAGTGGGGCAGAGTTGTGCATTGAACATAAGGGGCAGATTTACTAAGGGTTGAATTTAGAAGTTAAAAAACTTTGAAATTCAACCATCAGATTTTTTTAAAAGGGCATTTTTGAGCAAAAATGGATTGAATAGGTCAATTTTCTAATGCATCATTCTATCCGAGCGATTCAAACCATTTTGGAAAAATCCTTAGATTTTCCAGGACTTAGAAAAGTAGTAGTTCTAGGAGGTCCCTCGTAGGCTAAAATAGCAATTCGGCAGCTTTAAGGTGGTGAAGTTTCAAATTCAACGTTTTTTAAAGAGACAGTCCTTCGAAATTCAATTTTTTTCAATTTGAATTGAGTTTTGGGCTAATCGATAGTCGAAGTAGCTAAAAATTACTTTGAAATTTAAATTTTTAAATTCAAATTTAATTAGAATTTTAACATCGTCCCTTAGTAACTCTGCCCCTAAGTGTCATTCATTTGCATTTTATTGTGGGTGGTAGCAGAAACTGGTAGCAGAGTTGAATGGCTCAGGAATAGAAGTTGGGGAGGTGTATGATCCTGGCAACAGCAATGTGATTTAGTAAATGGCAACTAACAGAAAGTTAATACAGTTAGTAATACAATAGTCAATAAATAAGATAATTAATTAAAATTGTTGCTCTTGAACAGACATAGTTTAGTAAAATTTTATAGGTAAAAAGGACAAGATTAAGGTATTGACTGGATATTAACAGTTAAGGAGAGGGCAAGATAACCCCAGGGTCTTGGTCTGGGCCGGGGGGGGGGGGGGGGGGGGGGGGGGGGAGGGGAGGCGTTGATTAATTGATTGATGAGTTTATTTTGTAGCTATAATAAGGATGTTCCAGATGTGGTTTTAGAAATGTCTGTGTTTGAAGGTACCTCTAGTACATGTAGTAGGTCCGTGGCAAGAGACAAACGAGACCTAATACATGAAGGTAACATAATTGCAATATACACTGACTACTCATCAGGTCTACAAAAGAAATGCAATACCTTTATGGGAGTCAAGAGAAGACTGAGGGAATTACAATTAAAATTTTCAATGTTGTATCCAGCAAATCTGGCAACTGCCCACGCCAATCTCCTCGGGCCAACCTGATGCACTAGCCGACCATGCCTACAAATTGCATCTCCTTACTCCTCAGCAGTCCTCAACCCATCAAAAGAAAACAGAAGGACTAGGGTAAGTTCCTCACTTTCCATATCTAAGACACATTCGTACATACTGTACTTGTTATTCTACGGAAATGGACAAACAGCTAGCCCAATTTTGACCATGGAACTTGTCACTGAAGGAGGGCAATAGGGGGGCTCTGAGGAATGACCCTGGATTACAATTACAATTTAATATCCAGAGACATTAAATTACCCGATCACTTCAACGGGATGGGGTGGATAGTCCAAGACACAATCATTGGCAGACAAATATATCTGGAAGAGGAGACAATGATGCACCGCTTATTTGGTTCATGGGTTCTTTTTTGTGGAGAGGTCTCCACTCTACAGTTATAGTTCAGGGTAAAAGCCTGCTAAGTTACAAGGTTGGGCAGGGTGGGACTGGGACTGTTATTGGTACTATGCAATGTTATCAGTACTATTTGCATGTTATATTTTCTGACATGTATGTTATAAGTTCTGGGGAAAAAAAGAAAAAGAAGTTTGTTGGCTCACATGTACCCCGGATCCCTGGGGAAAATGTATAAATGATGGCTTAAACACATGTATTAAGAAGAAATGTTTTATTGTATACATTTGCAAATATCCTGTTATTCAAAAGGAGGAGTGCTTGTTGACTTTTGCAGATAATGAATTATTGGAGAGGTGAAATGTGACTGAAGACAAAATTGCATTGGATCAAACAAGCTATGATTATAGAGAAGGCAAATCAGTCTGTAATATACAAACTGCTGGAGAGGTTTAGACATTAAGGACCTGGCCAAGCCGACTGGGTGCTCTAGACAACCCCAGACACCCCACTCCCATCAACTCCCTGCACCTGTGCACTCATGCACA
Source organism: Xenopus borealis (assembly GCA_024363595.1). Classification (NCBI taxonomy): domain Eukaryota; kingdom Metazoa; phylum Chordata; class Amphibia; order Anura; family Pipidae; genus Xenopus; species Xenopus borealis. The sequence goes on along the minus strand of CM044444.1, from coordinate 36,693,136 downwards.
AATGTGAACACATGTGTATTCATGGAAGCACAGGGGAGGTGAAAGGAAAGTGAGGGGAGGAGAGCGACAGAGGGGTGGGAGGGGAGTGTTCCAGAGGGGAGCAGACATGGATTAGGGGTAGTTCAAGCCTTGATTAGGGAAACAGAATGCAGGTTGCCACAGACTGGAGACAGTTAAGCTGGCCATAGACGCAACGATCCGATCGTACGAATCCTCGATTCGTACGATTTTCGGATCGTGTGTGGAGTGTTCCGACATTTGTCGTGCCATGTCGATCGGTCGTTTGTTCGATCGGCCAGGTTAGAAAATTTTTGTCGGCTGGCGATAATATCTTTGCGTCTATTGCAGATCGTACGATTTTCAGTGGGAGACCGTCACTAGGTTTTTAATCGTACAACTTTCATACGATCCTTGTCAGGGGCAGAACGTCAGCTGTCTGTGCTTTTTACTACTTTAGTTGATCTGAAGGTTAATGACAGGTCGGGAGATGCAAAGATCCGATCGTTGGAATCATCTTACGATCGGATCTTTGCGTCTATGGCCAGTTTAAGAGAGGCTTTTTCAATATAAGCATTATGAATGCATGCTTCCATTGTGATAGAAAGATTTCAAAAATGGGTTAGAACTTTAATAACACAGAAAATGAGATTGTGGACTGCACAGAATCGAGACAGGTAGTAATATGTAAGGAAACCTGATGTTTCATTTTCACTTTTTTCACTTAATTTTCAGTCAGATTATAAGAAGCACTGAAGATACTGAGAAATGTTCAGGGAGGGAGATGATAGCTAGAAGCATTATGCAGTATAATGTACTAGTTTCTTTCAGTCTCGAACAATGAACAAAGTAGGAAAGGAGAGTGGAAGAAATTTAAAAATAGAGAACAATTTGTGCAGGTTCTTAAATTAATAGTTTGGCTAAGCAGATGCTGTTATTATAGATTAGAAATGCAGATTTGTCGCTGTGAAAATCTTGTTCTGTGCAGGATTTGCACTGGTAGCACAAGAACATGAGCTATTATTGATACCATATTGATGCTACCCTATAAGTTTTATACAAATGAAGGACAGCACTGATTGAATACTAATAGAAAAATAGAACCAATTAACATGTTAACGAAAGCATGTTAAGTCTATTCCATTAAAGCAAATTTTATCGTAAGATTTCACTCAAGAGTAAGTGCTGAGAACATAGTTATTAGTCAGGAGGATAAGCTATAAAATAGGAAGGTTAAGTGACACAATTGGTAGAGCACTGAAGGAAATGAACACATAAAAGAAAAGCTGTGACAAAAAAAGTATCCAAGAAATTACCCTTAAAAATGTAGTTAAATGAATTGTAAATAATGGGATAGATCTCAATGTTTAGAGATAAAGTGGGAGAAAGTCTCTGATCACACAAATGGAACCAGGTAAAGACCATGAAGCAATAACATAGGAAATCGCCCTTCAGCTGTTAGCCACATCCTGTCTGCTCAGCTAATAGCCTGTCCATGGAATTGTGTCACTGTTAAATAGGCATTCAGATTACATTAATCTGAATACTCTACTCTCAGGGCTGTAATAATTATAATGATCAGTATGGATTGTGAAAATAGCAAAAAAAAGTGGAAGAAACTAAAAATATGTATATAGAAATGTTTTTTGAATAAATCACCCCCCCCCAGGAATGTAAAAACATCTCAAAACGAAAAGAGAGAGTACTCCAGAAAATGTTCTAAATATGATTTTTGGACCAATTGGACAATAAGCTTTGCAATGTGCTTTCTCCTCTTCCTAGCACATTATTGACTGCATAATTATTTGCAAAAAAATTTAGTTATTTGGTCATAAAAAAGCTCTGTTCATGGTGAACACCGCATTCCAAGAATAACACCTGCTACCTGCTCTAAAATTTGGTGGAGGTTCCATCATGCTGTGGGGCTGCGTGGCTAGTTCAGGGATTGGGGCCCTTGTTAAAGTCGAGGGTCGGATGAATTCAACCCAATATCTACATATTATTTAGGATAATGTTCAAGCATTAATCACAAAGTTTAAGTTACGCAGGGGTTGGATATTCCAACAAGACAATGACCCTAAACACACTTTGAAATCTACAATGGCATTTATGTAGCGACCAAAAATAGTCTAAAGGCTGTTACATTTGCAAAAGAAGGCTCAACTAAGTATTGATGTAATATCTTTGTTGGGGTGCCCAAATTTATGCACCTGTCTAATTTTGTTATGATGCATATTGCATATTTTCCAATAAACTTAATGTCACTGCTGAAATACTGCTGTTTCCATAAGGCATGTTATATATTAAAATGAAGTTGCTACTTTGGAAGCTCAGTCAGTGATAAACAAGACTACAAGGAATTAAGAGGGGTTCCCAAATTTTTTCAGATGACTGTAATAGCAACAAACGGCAAAGGATTCAAATTCATTACAAAATACTCTTGCAGCCTGAACTACATCTTACCTAGACTAGTAGATAAGACAGTTATTTGAAAAAAAATATTATATATTTAAACTTATCTCTTCTAATTTAAACATAGGTTAAGGTCATTTGGTCTAATATATGGTATTTACTAAAATAATTCACACTGCAGCACTAACCTCAAAACTCTTCATTTTTATATGGCTGGGATCATTTACTGGTCTCCAGATATTTCATGTGACCGTACACTGTATGGCATATAGGTAATATTTCAATATTAGCCTACTGAGCAGCAATGGCTAAAACCACTGCCAACAACCCATTGTTATCAAAACACAAGAAGGAAAATCCATAAGGAAAAGCTCAGAGATGTGTGATGAAGCAGCACATTGCTTTGGCTCTCTGGGTGCAATTAAAGTAAAGTATATTGTTCCTTAGCCAATGCATATTATACACCAGAGGTCCTCAAACTTGGCCCTCCAGCTGTTAAGGAACTACAAGTCCCACAATGCAATGATGGAGTCTGACAGCCACAGTCAGGCAAATGCATTGTGGGACTTGTAGTTCCTTAACAGCTGGAGGGCCAAGTTTGAGGACCACTGTTATACACCTTAGACGGAGACTAACATTACGAAACAGCTTATATATGGCCAGAGGGCTTATGTTAATGAATTTCTTACAATCTGAAACCCAGTACTGGTTTCCTTAGAGCAGTGATCCACAAACAGTAGCTTGTGAGCAACATGTTGCTCCCCAACTCCTTGAATGTTGCTCCCAGTGGCCTCAAACCATGTGATTATTTTTTATTTCCAGGCTTGGAGGCAAGTTTTGGTGCATAAAAAACAGATTTACTGCAAAACAGAGTCTCCTGTAGACTGCCAGTCCACATTGGGGCTACCAATAGCCAAATAAAACCCTTATTTGGCACCTCCCTGGAAAAAAAATCATGCTTGTATTGCTCCCCAACTATTTTTACATCTGAATGTTGCTCATTGGTGAAAAAGTTTGGGGACCCATGCCTTAGAGTCCCAGTCATGCCATTTTTATCTTTTCTTAAAATAACAATAAAATAAGCAGGGCCGGGCCCAGGTAGTTTGGCACCATAAGGCAAGAGGTACAATCAGCGCCCCCCCGTTTTGTATGACCATTTCCCACCTATTCACTTTTTCTTAAATAAAGAAACCTTATAGATAGCACATTAATGAATTAAACTGTATGTGTGCCAGCCAGCCCCTAATCTGTACCTGTGTCAGCACCCAAAATATTGCTACCAATCTGTTCCTGTGCCAGCCAGTAGCACCCAAAATATTGTCCCCAAGCTGTTCCTGTGTCAGCAGAACCCAAAATATTGCCCCCAATCTGTATCTGTGCCAGCAGCACTCAAAATATTGCCCCAAATCTGCACCTGTGCCGGCAGCATTGCTGCCTAAGTCTGTACCTGTGCCACCAGCATTGCCCCCCAAGTCTGTACCTGTGCCACCAGCCATTGCCCCCCCAAATATGTATCTGTGCCACCAGCCATTGCCCCCTAAGACTGTACTTGTGCCACCAGCCATTGCCCCCTAAGTCTGTAACTGTGCCATCAGCATTCTCCCTAAGTCTGTACCTGTGCCACAAGTATGTACCAGCCATTGCCCCCCAAGTCTGTACCTGTACCATCAGCCATTGCTCCCCAAGTCTGTACCTGTGCCACCAGCCTGTGCCAGAGCAGCAGCAAAAATATTGCCCTAGATCTGTGGTGGACTGAAGTACAGTAGAACACTGCTGCTGGAGACAGGGCCAAAGTTAAAACTTTTCAAGAAATTAAAAAAAAACATTATTTGCCTTCAAAAGTGTGCCCCCCATATGACTGCGCCCTAGGCGGCCACCTACTCTGCCTACCCCTAGTTCCGGCCCTGAAAATAAGAGTGTACAGTACTTAGTTGTATATATTGCAGTTTGTGGGAAGTAAACCATGGAAATATCAACATTTCATTATAGTTTGCAATATTTGACTTGCAGCATATAGCATTAAAGACTCTCTCTCTCTCTCTCTCTCTCTCTCTCTCTCTCTCTCTCTCTCTCTCTCTCTATATATATATATATATGTATAAACTATGTTTGTATAAACTATATTTATTGTACATGTTATGTAAAGTGGAACCAATTGACATAATAGCACTTACAAACACATACAGCTTTATAGGGGCAATGACACATGGTAAGATGTTAGGTGTTTTTCCATTGCCCTAATAACAATGACTCAAGATAGTCACATGCGGATGGAATCCTTAATCAGCTAATAGTTCCTACTTCTGATGTGATTTCTTTCTTACCTGAAACAGAAAGAAATCACCAGTGGTCAGTCTAACCCACGCTGTGGCGTTGACCAGCTGCTAGAAGCACCATTGTGCCAGCACTCGGTCTAACCCATAATCTGGAGTTGACCAGCAGCTATAAATGAAAAAAGCCAATATTTGTACACAAAGAGAAAGAGAAAAATTGTCAGCGCACGGTTTTCCTTAGAATGCTAATGAACAATACATACAATGACGGACCTTGACGTGGATAGAAAGGATGTCAAACACAAAAGGACACTTTACATGCTATGGACCTTGACGTGGCAGAAGAACTTGCATATTTTGGCCATAGTGTGTTACTAAACACATTTTTTGTAATAATTATTTTTAAAAGTAAATTGTGTGCTGGCAATTTTTCTCTGTGCACAAATATTGGCTTTTTATTGAGCACTGGCAAATTCTTTGTGCTTTCTGTGTTTTGTGTACAAATTGTAGCCGGATTTTGCCTATATTTACTCAGCCTTTAAAACAGAAAATGATTTACAGGTGTAGGTTAATGAGTTGGGGCTTAAAAGCTCCCTGCTTTCTCACTAGAGCTCCTGAGTTAAGGGTAAGTGCAACATGGTCTTACTACTCAGTCACACTGGTTGATTTTAAATGCACTACATACTTAGAATGCTAATGGATATTGTACGAATCCCATACAATGGGGGGCCTTGATGTGGCACATGAGCTTACATTATTTTGGCGAAAGTGTGGTACTGACACCTAATTTTTTGTAATAAATATTTTTAAAGGTAAACCGTGCACTAGTGAATTTTCTCTTTTTCTTTCCTGTTTCTCCTGTATCAGCATATGGGTTTATTAATACACATATACAGTATTTCCTTTTCAATACAGATTTTCAGATATCTCTCAATGTTAGGTTAATTCCTCACATATTCTATTAATTCCTTTTGATTCCACCCTTAACAGAGCTCCTTACTATCCCAGAATTCCTTCACACTTACTGCTGACCTTGTTCTGGCCCTTTGTATTTTCTAGTGCAGTTTCTGCTTTTCCAGCTTTGCAATTGTTATTGTCTGTGCTGCTTGTTGTACTTCAAAGGCCAACTTCTAGGCAGGATATCAGATGCCTTAACGTGTGTTAATCCGTTTCTGTTAAAGGGAAGATAAATTGTTTCTTAGGGCTAGGGCAGATGGGGAGATTCGGGGGCTACAAGTCGCGGCGAGAAGTTGCCAGGCGACAAAATGCCCCCGAATCTCCCCGTCTGGCCTTAGCCTTAAAGTTTACAGTTCTCACATTTCTATCCATATATTACATTTTTATGGGCAGAGAAATTGTATTTACAGAGCTGCCAAAGAGCTTCTCCTTTTTGAGGGTTCTCAAAAGACTCAAAAAACCATGCATGAAAACCTCCTCAGTCAAAGCCAGAATATTTCTGCCCCCATTGATATCTGACACCCACTTATAATTTACTTTCAGTTTAAGGGAAAATCCATAAAAAATGAACCATACTGTTAAATAGTTAATCGTATACCTTTAAAAGAGTCCCATTATGGTTTTCTTTACTGCATGTTAGTTCTTTCAAATCTAAACGAAGACTCATTACTAACAATGCTTCTTAATGTGTCAAATTCTTCTGAAAATGTGTGTGATTGTAGGTGAAAATTATGAAAGGGAAAGACATAAATACCAACACACATGAGTAATAATTAAATGTATGTATTAACATTACCATTGATCCATTGTGATAAGTAATTTATATGTAATTGTTTTCATTATACATCTTTGTAATTTTTAATATTCAGTAACCTTTTTCTAATTGAGGATTTGTGATTTTACTAATAGATCAAGGATCCCTTGATCGGGAAAATGACTCCATATAATACACTCAACTACTGTTTTTTTTTTTTTTTTATTTGATCTAACAGGATTTGTGGCCTTTCTAAAAACTGCAGGATACAAAGATACCCAAACACTCAAGGCCAGTGAAGCGGGGATGAACCCCTGCGTGTTTATTCAGGTCAGTGATGTAGCATTTCTGACGAAGGGGCACGCCCCCAAAATGTTACATCACTGACCTGAATAAACACGCAGGGGTTCATCCCCGCTTCACTGGCCTTGAGTGTTTGGGTATCTTTGTATCCTGCAGTTTTGGAGTGTTGCCGACCTCCTTCCCGTACACCAGGCCATACTTATTGGAGAGGCTGGGGAAAATAGGAACTCGCTGTCTTGCTTTCTAAAAACTGAACATATAAAGGTTTTTAAAGGGGACGCGTCACCACAAAAAAATATTCAAAATCATATTTTATCACATTGGTCAAGCAAAATGAACATTAATTACACTATATAAATTATTTTAATCTTGTTTTCTTCAGTCTGGGAATTCATAATTCTAGCAAGCATGCAGTAGACATTTTGTGGACACAAGGCAAGCTTTGCATCATCTCAGAATCTTGTTTGTGCACTAGAATGGGGGACCCAATGTTTATACCCATGTCCTGGCTACACAATTAAATGGTTAAAAAACCTGGTTGAATGTGTGGGGAGCTGTGACATCTAGGAAGTGCTGAATGGAAAGTGAAAGTAATTATCTGCCCCGCCTCTATGCCTAAGAGGACTGGCAGACAATATTTGATTTACAGCTGAGATTTTTAAATGAGCTTAAAACAGCTATGAATGCTTTAATAAAAAATTAAAATTGGATTTCATGTTTAATTTGAAAAGAACTTTTATTATACAGATTTTTGTGTCTAGGTGACGGGTCCACTTTAAATGTGAACCACTTCTCTGTTGTAGACTTCAGTTCCATGTTCCCTGTATCACCACTGATGATGAGGGCGGCAGCTGTAGAGGACAGTAGCATGGAAACAGGCAGTTTGAGAACATGATGTAGACCTATGTAACCAATGTTTTGCTGCATTAGATTTCCCAATTATATGGGCTACACCTTTCTACAGAACTGCAAAAACACTGTTGCTAGGAACCAGATATATAATGTTAAATGTGCATGTTAAACATCTGCTAAGCACATTATGCAAATGAACACATTAAGAACTAATATGTGGATTTACAGGCAGCATGTAATTTGCACTTAAGAAAAGTAATAGATATTTTCCAGTAACATCCCCACTCTCGGCATCAACAAGAAGCTACAGTATATACTGTAAGAACTAACTCTAACCATACTGTGCTGGCTCTTCCCATGTATACATCTTGTATATTGCAGCACTTTTAAACAAAAGCCCCCTTTAATCCCATTAAAGGGGCCACTTGCTATTGACTGGAAACAATCCCTTCTGTTACAGTAAGTATGTGATGCAATGCTGTTTTTCATACAGAAGAACAGCAGTAAATGCAAAATCTGGAATACACGAACAAATCATATTACAGCAATATCTCTGCATTTATCAGTTCATCACTTCATTTATTGCAGAATAGTAGCTAATAATCTGTACAACCAACTCAATGAATGCTCTGAATTGTTTTGTTCTATATTCACAGTCTGAGCATATAAATTGCCTATGATTAAATGCATTTCCACTATCAAAAGCAAAGGCCACCAAGATTAAAATTTGCTTTATATTTTGTGTAGCGATTAATTGGCTTTAATTCCACTTCATGAGGCAGTAGTTTGCACCTTTTAGGAGTCTATTCATGTTCTTTAGCAGGGATATTACCATTTTATATAGGAATAGTTTGCTGTATTTGTGCACTAAAAGTCCATATCTTGATTAGTGCTGTCTTCCTGGATCCATGGCAGGCATCACCAAATAAACTTTTGCATTGAAGCTTCTAATAGGGTTGTCACCTGATTTAACCCGAACAGGTTTTCACCTGCATCACCCCAGTCACTGGCCCGCCCCCCTACATCACAACCCACTCCCTACATGGCTGGCCTGCATCTTACATCACCAGCTCACCCCCTTCCCATTTTCACCAAAAAAAAAAAAAGGTGGCAACCCTAGCTACTAATGTGACAGGTGGATCAATGTTTAAGGAGAGTACCCATTTACCATAACAAAGGCAAAAGTGTACCATCTCTATATTTTGACAGCCCATTTGGCAGGGGTGCAATGAGGCTAAACCTTTTTGGTTCAAGTATTGGTGTTGAGATGGGTAAGAAAATGCATGCTTTTAAGGCTTTCAAGTTAACTGGGACAGCCGAATCATTTATAAGGTGCAAGGAATAAATAATTCATGCAAAAAAGGTAAGCTAAAATTGATATGGAAAAGGATATTGCAGCAAGCAGTAAAAAGAATCCAAAATTATTTTTTAAATATGTTATTAGTAAAAAAAAAGCTGGAAGGGAGGTCAGCTGGTTGCTTGTAAGACAAAAACACCTGGGAGGCCCCTTTGACAGAGCTTGCCCTCTATCCGGTCCCTGAGCTGCAAACATGACATTCCTCTTACCCCATCCCATTGCACCTCCACTGCTCCCAATGGAAGTCCAAACCACCTACTGTCTTCCCGTATCCCTGCACGCTGCTCCGCACAGGAAATGTAGGAGTGTCCCATGGGTGTCCCATTACCCACACCATGCATAGCCTTGAAGTTATGAAGAAAGTGACATTAAAAAGAAAAGAAAATAATGAATAATCTACCTACTTGCTACACAAACTTTATACAATCATCCTAATGATCCCAGTGGGCTGTCACTCGCAAATTGCTGGAAGTTTGCTGTCCTTTACAGCCTCTTGCGACTTCTAAACCAGGTGGGGTCTAATGTACAATTGAAACTGGCTAGAATCCCACCTCCCTATCCTAGGAATGGTGGATTCACCTAGCCCGCACCTGGCAACCTCTGTCGGCACCCCAATTTGAAAGGAGTGTGAGCTGTATTCTTTTGCAGCCAGCCCTAGACTTGTTAGTTGTTAATAGCCGTAACTGCTGACATGTTGTCCGAGTGGAAATTGGCCAGCTCGTTGCCCCACACCACTACTGCTAGCATTATTGGGAATACCTCCAGGCATGCCAAGTTCTTTATAAGCTGCAGATCCTGCCACTCCCTTGGCCACTGCCCCATGCACCATTGTCCCTGAAACAAGGCCCCAAAACTGAACACTCAAGCTGCATCTTGACAATTACAACTCCTCATTATCCTGACTCTCCCCCAGCCAAAGCAAACAGACATCCCATTGTACTTATCCAGGAACCTCTGCCACACTACCAGGTCTGCCTTGTGTTGCTTTTTCAACCTCCGGCAAAAAACTCTCCCCATGGGCATTATCCTGCAGGCAAAATTCAATTTGCCCAGAAGTGATTTGAATTGCCTGAGTGTTCACTTTCTTTTGTTGCAACATGAAGTTTAGCACTAGTTTTAAATCTAGAATATTTTATCGGGGTAGTATGCACTGCATCTTGATCGCCAGGAACACACACAAAACACTGCTAGTAGGACCTGAAGTGTAATCCTACACTCCACTTGCTAACACATAGAAAATCATCCAGATAGTGGATGACCACCCTGGTCCCTGTTTCTACCCTCACCACCCAGCAGAAGGAGCAGAAGGCTTCAAAATGGGCACACGAAATAGAGCAGCACATGGGTAAACATCTGTCTACATAAATCTTGCCCTTGAATCTACACCCTAGCAAATGCTGGGTGTACTGGTAAGAGACGAAAAGTTGATTCGATATGGACCTTCGCCATGAGGGCACCCTGGCCACAGGTCCTCACTAGCCACACTGCCATGTCAAAGGAGCTCAATGGCTGACCGCAAGTTCTTGCAATGTTGCCCCAGCTTCCCTCCCCAAAAGGGAATGTGAAACCTAACTACAAACCCCTCCCTTATTAACTTGACTTTTTCCCTGTCTGGGTATTTTTCCAGCCAGGGTAATATTTAATTTACCCTTACTGGACTCCTCCCTTTTTCCAAAGGTTCCCCCTGGCTTTGAGCCTCCTGGCCTTTGTCTTTTATAGCATCTGGTCACTGGGTGATTTGCTCCCCCACAACCTGCGCATTTGTGCTTGTACTTGCACTTATCCCCCCTTTTTGCACTGGTTCTCATTATATTGCCAGCACACTCCCCTTTTTGGGGTGGCTGGCGAACCCGCACTGGCAGGTCTGCCGGTGCCTGCTGGAAAGGGATTCTGACCTAGACTGGAAAGTGCTGCTGCAGGCTGGGTTTTTTGAGCCATCAGCCTCAGCCACAGGGCTATGTGTGTCCCTATGGTCCTACTGTAAGGACTGCCATACCGACATGCACTGACAAAACTGTTTGTCATATTTAAGCCATGTGGTTCCCCCATAGACCCTATGTGCTTCCCAAATTGTGTCCAGGTAACAAAACAGACCTGAACAACTCTTGGGTGACTTTTTCCCGATAACACTACCCAGGACAGAAAAGGCTTGCAGCCAATTTCCAAATGTCCTGGGGATCAGCCTGTAGCTCCTCCTGTCTTTGTCCTCCTCTTTACTGTGTTCTTTCCCTTTTTCCCATTTTTCTATTTTAAATCTTTGAAGGGGAAGTAATGTGAATATATCAATGTATTCTCTCTTCCAGATTTTTTCCCTCATTTCACCTGGTGTTGGCTAAATCATTGGGAAAGACTATCACCGAGGTCCAGACCCAACAGTAAATAATGAAGTGTAGCTGAGTGGCAAGGTTGATGAGCCAAATTTTCTGCTGTTAACAGGGAATAATGCCATCTAAGCATCTAATCTAAAAAATTAGGAGGTTTTGAATTTTTTCACAGGATTATTTTTACCACGCAATAAATTTTTGGAGACATTTATTGATAAATAGGTGGGGAAAAAGCTGTTTGGATTCGATAAGGGTAGTTTTCAGAAAATAGTGAGAACTTTTCGGATTTGTTAAACAACCCCATATGGTGACCTTTACAACTGATTGATCTATCCATGTTTTTCAATGGTCTTTAAAATAAGAAATCCCATTGAATACATTGAATAGAGGTCTATAATGCATCAGGGATTGAAGAAATCACTACAGATATACCAGATAACATTACTTTCTGCATCATAATCTATGAAAACAAGAAGTTTGTGACATGTACTCAGAGAAAGTGGAATGAAAAGCACACCTGTTCCCATGCTATTTAGTTTTTTATCTGAGGCTCTGATATTTATGGTGTTGTTTTATAAGCCAATAGCAGGGAATCACAAGGTGCTGTAAAATATTGAGGGGGGGCTTACTGGTAAAATTAAATTTGCCTTTGCGGAAGAGATTCTAATCACATAGTTTCTCTTGGGTGACAATAGGCTAATAGGAAATAATACAGTGTGGACTTTCATCTTTATCAGGGCATTACAGACTGTAAGAAAACAGCATAACATAACAAGCTTAATGATGACGTCATACAATGACTAAGGAAAGACAGAGTGAGTCACGAAGGTATTAAACCAATTTCACTTCTGAATGATTAAAAAGCTCAGTTTCAACTACTAATGTCAGTAGATGAAATGAACTGTGACAGAGGTAAGATAAAATAAATGTATGTATGCATATTGCTGATAGACAGCAAACAAGTTTTAAAAGAGCTCTGTGTTGTCCGGTATATTTCATGTTTGTGAAAGTACAATTTTTTTCAGGTTTTTAGAAACAATATCAAACAGGGTGACAATGTGCATTATATTGATTGATTGATTTTGACGTGTTAACATTTCTGGGAAATTCATGAATTCTTTGCTGGCAGTAGATATCACCCAGTTCATTGGGACATATATATTGCTCTATAATGTTTTTACACTGATAAAACACACACATACCTTTTTAACAAGGGAGTATGTCTAGAGTATGAGAACTGATGGTGTTTGGGATGACATATGATAAGCATGACTTGTAAAAACTGATAACATTAAACCATTTATGTAATGCACAGATATAACCAAAGGTTATTAAAAGCAATCTGCTGATTGGTTGCAGTTACTGGACCAAGGAAAGCAGGCTAGATCCTTTTCAGCTGGGAATCATTTACATGGAAACAACCACTTGCAAAGCATGTTATAACCCTATGGACATCCTACAGTCTTATCAGAACTAGAACATAGAGCCATGTCAGTGGAGTTTATTCTAACTAGCTCAAAATGAAGAAAATGTCTTAGCCAAGGGTCACATAAAACAGAAAAAAGAACCTAGAGATGAACATGGATTCATGTTAACTGATCAATTATTTGCACAGACCATGTTGACAAGCTGCGCCTCCAAAATATTCTGTAGCCTCAGCGGCAGATGAGGTACCATGAAAAGCTGCAATAATCAGAGTAAGGTAAGAACTGTATCTGCAGAAACAGGGCTTAGTGGAAAAAGGGAATGGGAAGTATCCCAAATGATAAGAAATAAAAACTTGTTGAGTTCAGATTATTGAGACAAATTAGTACAGGAAGAAATTCTGGACCACATTTGGCCTGTCAAAGGCCATACGCATGACAAATCATAATATGCAGAGCTGGTTTCACTACAGTACAAGGTAGCCCTGAACTTGATGTCTGCCATAAGTAAGTGTTAAAGATGGGACTCTTGAGCCTTCAAGTCACTTCAAGCCCATGTTAACAAAATTACATGTGATTCTTAGGATTCTTTATTGACCAAGAGCCCCAATAGTGTAATATGTTTTTACAAGGAGTAATGGTAGAGTAAACAAATTAATACTCACAAACCAGGGTTACCAATAGGCAACCAATGTATAGGCAGGTGGGGAGATTATCCTGACCCCACTCAGGAATAAGAAGTCGCTCTCTGTAGAAGGAAGAATAAGGGGATGACACCCCTCCACTCGGGGTGGACTCGATATAGTAATAAGACAAAACAGAGAATTGTTTTTTGAATAAACTATTACTGAAAATTACCACTTTCGTTGGTGTCTGCTTGGAGGAGGTAAGTCCACTACTACCTCCTCTGAATTACCCATTGGGTTTTTAAGTGTTTTTTAGCTAATTTTATCCTTTTGGCGCCTCTGTTTTGTCTTATTACTGTGGAAACCATGTTTTCCCAGAATGCAACATTGATGTAATTGTGGCCAATATGTCAAAACTAATACAATGGTGCTTGCACTTTAATTGAGCATTTGGGCTGTCTTATTCGGTATCAGCATTGGTACTGACATTTGGGGGCAGATTTACGAATGGTCGAATTGCGAATTAAAAAAAAATTTCGAAATTCGACCATGGGAATAGTGGGGAATTTGAATTAGAACGATTTTACCGCAATTCGATTTTAATCGATCGATCAAATTTTTTTTATTCGATCTAAACTGATGATTCCCAATTCGGTAGCTTGATCCTGGTGAAGTAGGTGGTCAAATAAAAATTTAAAGGGGAAGTATTCGACCATTGAATATCCAAATAAAATATTCGATGATCGAATTTGCCTAATTTGCATATTCGAAGATTCAAATTCGAATTTAAATTAAATTTGATTGAACTTCGAATTATTCATGTGAATTTTGTAAATTTGCCCCTTGGTGTGTGAGTGGTGCATGCATCCTATTCTTTTGGCACAACTGATGTAGGAATCCTGTAGCTAAAACCTGGTACAGAGAGCCCCAGGGTTCTTCTATGTCAATAGTCACTACTTTGCTTCATTCAGCAAAGGAGGAAGGAAAGTTTGTTTGAATTCAACAATATGCAAGTACAAGTGCAAGTACAAGGAGCAATGAATGGGATTTTTCCCACTGCAGGAAAATCTATACAACTGAAACTGTGCTAAGTGAATAACCCCTTTAATGGAGCAAAATGCTTGTATAAATTGGTTAGTATCTCTTAAAACTTCTCCAACTGGTTTGACTAACAAGAAATTAGTGCGTCTTGGTCTGGTGACCTGTAGGCTGACTCATCTGTGCTCTATTTCTCAATATAATCTTATAACTGAAATTCTTACTAAGGGCTTGTCCACACGGGGAGATTTCGGGGAGATCTGTCGCCTGGCGACTAATGGCCGCGACAAATCTCCCCGAATAGCTTGGTAGCTGTGCGCACCCGCTACATGTAAGGTCGCCTGCGCAGGTGACTGTACGTATAGCGGGTGCGCACAGCTAACAAGCTATTCGGGGAGATTTGTCTGGCAATTAGTCGCCAGGCGACAGATCTCCCCGAAATCTCCCCGTGTGGCCTTAACCTAAATGTTCAGGAAATGTTCAGTTATTTAGTGAACAAACTACTGTCATTTTATCTTGTTCATCAGTATCAAGATAAATGAGGAGCTTTTAAGCCTATGTTATTTGAAAAGATTTGTCACTAGATTTTCAGAGACAAAACACAGTGACAAATTGCCTGATGGTAGCTCCAAGTAAAGTCTGTGGAATATTTTGCCAGTAATAGTAAATGTTCGAAAACATGGGATAAATTACAGGAGTTTTATGAGATGAAAACAATTGCACATTCTCAACACACCTGATTGTGTGGGGGATACCCTTGATAAAATATATTGTTAGGTGCAACTGATCACAAGCTACAGTACTGTATCTTGTCTAGCAATGTCCCTGGTGATCTGGTAATCTTAGTGGGAATAAGATACTTATGCTGTAGTTTCCAGTAAAGGGGGTCTGGAATCAGTATCAAATACTAACTCCTATATATTAAGGTATTAAGACAGCTTCAAGTTAATAAAGAAATGATAACATTATTATGAATAAAATGTAATTGCCAGGATATAGGTATTAATGTGAAATATCAGGAATTACAAAGAACTTCACCTTACTCCTTTCATCTCCCTCCTCCTCTTCCTATTCTATCTGGTATCTGGTGTAAATGTTTTTTTATCCTGATTTATTTTCTCCAACCCTCTGAATGTGAAGAATCAATACAGATTATATCATTACAAGACCCACATGCATTTTTTCCATTATATACACTGCACATTGCTTTTAACACTTGGACAACCTCTATTTGCTATTCCATCATGTGTGTCTGCATTTTTTAAACTAGGATATTACTTAATTACATCTGTAGGGTTTTCTGGGTTGGTCTTATGGTATATGAAACCCTGTAAGAAATGTTACAGTAGGCACACCGTGCAGTGTTTATAAGGTATAATATTTAAGGAATTTCCTTTTATATTGACAAGCCACTAATCTATTCATGAGATGTTTTACATGTTTAGTTCAGCTACTCCCACCCAATATTAAAACTTCATAGAGATCACTAGGCATGCATGTTTGACACTCATGGTCACTACAGTGCAAGGTAACCCTGCACTTGATGTCTCTTGTTAAAGATGGGACTCTTGAGCCTTCCAGTCACTTCAAGCCCAAGTTAACAAAATTACATCTACATGTGATTCTTAGGATTCTTTATTGACAAAGGCCACTGTGGAAACCATGTTTTCCCAGAATGCAACATTGATGTAATTGTGACCAATATGTCAAAACTTATACAATGGTGCTTGCACTTTAATTGAGCATTTGGGCTGTCTAATTCAGTATCGGCATTGGTACTGACATTTGGGGGCAGATTTACTAATGGTCAAATTGTGAATTAAAAAAAAATTCTAAATTCGACCATGAGAATAGTGGGGAATTCAAATTCGAAGGATTTTACCACAATTCGATTTTAATCGATCGATCAAATTTTTTTTATTCAATCTAAACTGATGATTCCCAATTCGGTAGCTTGATCCTGGTGAAGTAGGTGGTCAAATAAAAATTTTAAAGGGGAAGTATGCGATCATCGAATATTCGAATAAAATTTTATTCGAATATTCTAATCATTCGAATTCGAATATTCGATCTGCCCCTTGGTGTGTGAGTGGTGCATGCATCCTATTTTTTTGGCACAACTGATGTAGGAATCCTGCAGCTAACACCTGGTACAGAGAGCCCCAGGGTTCTTCTATGTCAATAGTCACTACTGTGCTTCATTCAGCAAAGGAGGAAGGAAAGTTTGTTTGAATTCAACAATATGCAAGTACAAATGCAAGTACAAGGAGCAATTTTTGATCAATGAATGATTGAATGAATGGGATTTCAATTCATACACAAACAAATATAATAATTTTTGTTTGATTTGCTTAACTAGGTTTTCTTCAGCTACTTTGAAGACCTGTTTGAAAATCAGATAATGGTTCAGGTCACATTCATATAAAAATATGACCATTTTTTACAAGAATTCACAAATCCATTGTATACTGGAAACAGTATTGTGTGAATTGCATCAACAGAACAGAACTTCATGCTGACTTCTAATACCCTTCCAATACCCTTTTTTTTTTTAATTAGAGAGAATATTATTTCTTATAATACATAACTTTTATCAGCCAGGGGACATGGTTAGTTGTAGACCCTGAAGCTATAACAAGGTTGACCAAGAATACAAAAGTGCAGTAACAGCCAATGAAAAATCTGTTTTCATTACTCATTATTAGTTAACTCAAAGCTATTTTTAGATTGGTTGCTATGGCATTACAGCACTGGTACTAATATGCCCAGTGTTTTTAGAGCAGTAATTAGAGCATATGTACCATAGATACAGCAAGTGGTTATTCAATGAATGCAACACTTAACTGTATCCTGAGTGATGTCCATAATAAGCATTTTATCTATCTGAGTAATCTTAAACCTACAAACACCCTTGGCTCTGGTATACAGGAGCTTGCAAATCAAGTCTTATATTGAGATTTATTTTCCTGCTTTAATTAAAACACATAGTTTGCAGGATGCAGAAATTAATATCATTTATTATCAGGCGTATATCTCCCAAGATTGGAGGGTGCTAACATAAATCATGCATGCCTTCTTATATTAACTGGCAAGCTCAGTGATGCTTTTTCCCTGTAATTCTACACATTGGATAGTAGGATGCTTTTGCCATTTTGTTTATATGTGAATTAAAAGTAATATGGAAACACAGTCAAAAAATATTAAATGCCAAGGATATAATAAACTGTAGGGATCAGTGCAGGACAGGAGTCATCTTTCAGGTTGCAGTGAAAATGCTTTTTATAGGCCCACTATCAATTTTATTTTAGTTTTGCATTTGTCTAATGAAATGATGTATGCCTTCTTTTGTGATCCCTTATTTCTACACTTGATTCTACAGTTGCTTTATCGTGTGTGAATGCAGTTTTCTGCAGTGGTACAAACCTCTTACAATCACAAGGCACATAACATAGAAGCTAGGAGACATGGCATAATGGAATTTGGTACTGGTAGGCTACAGGCATAGTTAAAGGGATTATGTCACAATGTTTATGGTGTAGTTACACTGCAAATAATTCATTCTACAATTTCATTTCTGAACCAGCAAGTGCATTTTATTCATTTATAATATTTGTGTGTAGGCAGCCATCTCAGATCAGTTTGCCTGGTCATGTGCTTTCAGAAAGAGCCAGTGCTGCATTATGGAACTGCTTTCTGGCAGGTATTTGTGTCTCCTACTCAATGTAACTGAAGGAACCACATTGGTACATTGGTACTGTTCTTACATCTACCAGGCAGATGTTATCTTGTGTTATGGATCTGTTATCTGGTTACATACCCGGTGTTCTGTTGTTAGGCTGCTGGGAGAAGAAGGGAGGTTATATCACTCCAACTTGCAGTACAGTTTATCAAAACACAAGTCACATGACTGGGGGCAGCTGAGAAACTAACAATATGTCTACCTCTATGTCAGATTTTAAAATTAAATATAAAGAAATCTGTTTGCTTTTTTGAGAAACAAATTTCAGCACAGACTTCTGCTGAAGCAGCACTATTAACTGATGCGTTTTGAAAGAAACATGTTTGCCTTTAAAGTAGCACCAACCCTAACATGTTAATACCAGGTAAAGTACAGAGAGAAATGAGAGAGATGTGCCAGAAAAGATTTTTCTTGATTAAGCAAAATTCATTGAATGGTGGTCCTTTAGCAAGTTTTATAAGCAGTAGGTCATCTAGTCTCATATTAGTCTATATAAAAGATAATTTCTGAATATTTCTGTCAGATTGTGTCGGAAGGAAGGGATACAAGAAGACATTTCTCTGGTTTCTCTGTGTTTGCATTAGCATGAACAGACTTCTGTAGTCTCTGGAATTGTGTTTTTTTGTTACAGCTGACTGAAACAAAATGAACTGCTTTTCTAATATAGATAAATATTATAAATACTTTATTATTACAGATAAATCATATACTCATAAATGTTTACATAGACTTCTATGTAGAACTGAGATAATACATTTTCAGTGTAAATTTGCCAGTATTTGTGGATATTGGGTTTCTGAATAAGAGATCCCATGTAGTAAATGTTTTAATGGGGTTTCCACCACTTAAACAGTTTCTGAATAATTAAAGTATAATTATAAGCAACTTTCTAATATACATTAATTCAAAAATGTAATTTTTTGCAATTTATAAACTCTGCCTCTTTATATTGTCTGTTTATATATTTCATATAACTTGTTCTGACTCCTGAAACAATGTAGCAGAATCCAGACCTGGCAGAAATGGACTTATGCTATATTTTTTCAAGAGTCAGAACCAAAGAAAAGAAAGGGATAAATAAATATTGCTCTCAATTGAATTTACAGTTCCATGTCAATTAAAAACCATTGAACACTTTTCACTATCATTTCTTAGAATAACATTTTATTTTATAATATAGTTATAGTTTTTAGTTAGAGACCTTATTGAAATGAAACCCCACTAGTTTACTAGTTTACTGCTGTTTTGGTATTTTGACACAGGTTATATTTAAAAGAAATAATATCAGCCAAATACACACAAGAGTAAAACAAGACTACTCCCATGTCTGAGAAAAGTGTAGGTTAACATTTATTGCTCTGGAAAAGGCCTACTTTCCCACTCACCAGGATAAATGAAAGATTGGCCTTGCCAGCAGTGCTTCACATAAATCACATAAACCATTAGTCCCAGCAGAAACAAGGAGAAGCAGCTGAGTGTTGTTACAAATGAAACAAGTTCTTAAATTATACTGCATTAAAGGGTGCTACTTGCTGCTTTCAAAGTAAAACTCCCAAACTTGGTTGCCCTTTTTCTGGCCACCAGTGGGATCACCTGACTATAGCTGGTAAGGGTGGGAGCTACAATATGGAGCTGGCCACTGCTCCTGTAAAAACAAACAATGGAAAGTTGTGC
This sequence comes from Xenopus borealis, assembly GCA_024363595.1. NCBI lineage: Eukaryota > Metazoa > Chordata > Amphibia > Anura > Pipidae > Xenopus > Xenopus borealis. The sequence continues at coordinate 36,673,406 of CM044444.1, read as the reverse complement.
TCACCACTAATTTTTAGAAACATTAAGTGGGGGTGCAATGAGGTTGTGATTCAAAATTCAAATAGACAGAGTACAAGAGGTGCTCTGTGCTTAACCCATTATCAATATATTAAGGACATTGAAACATTTTGTGCTTTAAGCTAAATCAGGGATTGTTTGTCCATATTTTGCAATATATATAAGCTACAGGTTGAGATTTGGTTGAGGTGGCCAGAGTTAGCAGCTTTTATCGGCTACTTTTTGACCTATTCTTACTACTCAATCTGACTACTGAAAAGCCAGTTTAACTGTAAGGCTTAAAGCAGAAGTAAACCCTCAAAATGAATCTGGTTAGAAATGCCATATTTTATATTTGGAACAAATGTACCAGCCTAAAAGTTTAGCATTGGATAAGAGTAATCAAGCAAGCCTTCAAAGTTTTTATAGGAGCTTACCATGTTGAATTTTGTTTGACTTGTCAGTGAGCTCTGGGCAGCTGTTCACATTCTAAGCTAAAACAAGATTCGCTAGACATATAGGCTAATTTCACAGTTTTTTGAGCTGCCATGCACTAATAATCTATATAAGGAGTTCGCTCCTAAACTTAGGAAACTAACAGCCTGTGAGAGCATGTGCACTGAGTCAGCAGAAAAGAAGATATAGAGCTACTGGGATATCATTAGGATGCCATTGGAGGCACAGATAAATACTGTTTTGGGTGCCTTGGCTGGTACACAAGTCCAAAGCACAATTCACAACATTCAGTCCAACTTCTTTAGTTAAGGATTAATTTTTATTGACTGTCCTAAACTAATGGATTACTTGCCTAGGGTACTAACACCCTCACACTTTTCAGTAAAATGGGTACTTTGAAAATACCATTGACTATCTTGTACTCCTTAGGCACTTTAGCTGTTCTTAAACCTCTTTCCCCTAGGTCTGCCCCGGGTTCTGGTTGAGATCTTCCTTTTTTGTTAAAAGTTTCCAGGAGGAACAATAAGATGCATTATTTCACTTTATACACTTTATCTAACTTTGGTAGAGCTGAGCTAGTATGTATATCCTTTATTTCCATCTGCACTTTTGAAAAATTAACGCAGTTCTAGATAGCAAGATATGACTTTCATTGTTTCATGGCCAATGTGTTTTATTGATAAGAAGAAGAAGAAGGTTGCTATAGCCATGCAAGTGAAACAATCACTTTCACCATGTGGTGCAGTGATGTTTAATTGGTAGCTTAGTGTACTCTGAAATCTTCAAAAGTAACGTGTTGCAAAACTGATTTGCTCAGAAGGTACTATTTGCACAGTATGAGCATAATATATGCTAACATTTAACAAGACAAATCACTGTCTTTTCCAGAAAACTGATGTTCTACACTGTGAGCTGTTTAATACTAACATACAGTCTGCTGAGGTTAGGATACCCATAGCTGGGATTCAGCTGAACTTGTTTAGTGAGGCAGATAGTGAACGTGATATAGTAATGAAATAAATCACACCGGGATACATTTCCACATTTTCTTTTTCCTTAATAATACTCCTCTGTTCTGCTTTATTGTAATACTTTCTGAAAGCCATTAATCTGTGCAAAGAAAGGCTGCTTACATGAGCTGCATACTGAATGGTTATAAGTAAGTGTGTATTGATTTTCACTTCTTCTGTAAAGCTGTCAAGTGCCTTCTTGGGTGTTTGAATTGCGGGCACCCATTGGATGAATGATACAAGGACATTTGTCCCTGTTGATTGCTTTAGAGCCACATTTTACAAGTTTCCTTATAGGATCTGGAAAATCTACCAGCCATACTTTTAGCAGGGTTCTGGCAAAAGCCCTTTATGTGTATTAGGAACATGACTTTTTTTGTTGTTGTAAGGATTGCACTGTCACAGGTTGCACTTCCTATGGCTATAGGCCAGTCCTTAGTATATTGTAGTTAAGGGCACCCTTTATTTTATGCAGTGGTTAAACATAGCATAAAAATATCTTTGCAAGTTGCACATGTTCCATGTATAAAACTTGTATCTTCTGATTGTATTTTAAGGGTAGAACGCTCTTTTTTATGTGTTGCTTCATTACTGCTCACCTGCCAGAGCTAAGCACTGTCCATGAGCTAAGCAATACCCTGCTGTGTTTTCCAGTAGCTTCAACATCATCACAGAGCATAAGCATCCAGAGAAAACTTCATGCAGGACTGACTTGGTACATATTTGTTGTTGTGTGCATCAACACCATATTGGACTGACTATTTGTTAATATTTTAGACTGTCGCTACATGCTGTAGGACCTTATTGCCCCAAAACTCCAGGCCTTGAGCTGCTTTCAGGACCATACCTATACAGGTATTCACCATGTGCTGACTGCGTGTATATATTTTTACAGCATTAAGCTAAATGTATGTGAAAATAAAATATTTATCAATTTAGCATCAGTGTGCAAATCTACTGAACAAGGGTTCCTCCATGTAGTTATTAATAAAATGGACAGGCTTACTAATCAGGGATCTATATCATTATGTCAAAGCCTGGAGGCACCTGAACAGTCCAAAGCAACTTTAGAATGGAAAATTCTCCCCATTTTCTGCTGATTCTGCAGGGCCTTGAGATGGCAGCCCCAGTGAGCCCCAGACCCCCCAGTCCGAAGCTGGTTTTAGGGCTGCTGAACCAGCGCCACAGGTCTCTGCACCCTGAAGCAAAGTTTAGAGTCCTTTCATTGTCCCACAGTCAGCAAATTTCAAAAATTGCAGATTGACCAAATAAGCTCTGCTTCTTGGCTCAGTTTCTACTTATTAACCTTTCACCTACAAGTTTTACAAATATAAATGTAGGTGGTTTGCTGAAGCAAAAGTCCAAAACAAAAAGGTCACTGTTTCTGTTTCAGCCATTTATGTCAGAACACCTGCTTTGCACAGCTCCAAGTGTTATGTCATATCTATAGTGACATCACTTCCCATAAAACTGCCTTGTGCCCGGCTACACATTCATTTGTCTCTACAATCATCCCCTGTTACATTATTCCATGGATCTGCTCTTGCACAACTTTAATAAAATCCATCCTTTTTACAGATTCCCAATAGGTCTGTGCGAGGTAAATGGGATCAATAATCCCTGGAGTAGAGTCAGACATTAAATAGGAGTGCAGTAAATTTATGACATATGACCGGTGCGGCACAGAGTGCATAGCCCTGTATTCTAGATCTTTATCTGTTTGCATCGGTAAAGGAATTGATGTATGCAGTAAAATGAGCATCATTTTCCTGCTACATTGTAATCAAAGTAGTATAAATTATTAAATGGGGTTAATAAAGACATTCATTGTGCTGTCTATTACACATTGTCATTTTTCCATGCAATTAATATTTAATAGACATTTTAAATAACAGAATAACCATTGTATATTTTTTTCTGCCTTTTTCTGCATTGTATATTTTTTTCTGCCTTCTGAACTGACTGCTCAATTTGCTTCAAGTAATGTATCTTTGCAAGTTTCTTCAAAGGTCTGGTAAACAGCTTCTGCTAAATTGTTTCAATAGTCAGAACCACCAGAGAACATAATTGAAAAAGGACAGGGTTACTTATTTCTGTAGCAGTTATTTGCAATATTTGAAAGCATTTTCGTTAATTAGGCACAATTATATTTTAGGGTTAACATTAGAGTTAATATTTTTTTTTACTTTTAGGCAATTGTTACACTGTGTAATATTTCCTCTGCATTTCCTTTGATTTTTCATAAATCCTGAAAGTTAAATAATGTAAAACAGCCCAATTTACAGTCCATCTCCACCCGCCCAACCAAAATACACAGTGGAAGGGGAATACATCAGCATCAACATTTTTAAGTGGCACAAACAATGCCCTAGAAGTGAATAAATAATAATATTTTTCAGTAATTTCTCATTAAAAACCACAATGCAGGTTTAAAAGCCTTATCATTCTCCAAGAGAAGTGCAGTGTTATGGGTTTTTGTAATAGACAAGAAATAACCCAGTATGTGTTTCCACTGCAACAAAAATAAGAGTGAGAGAAAGAATAACTATGAAAGCTCTGGTTAAAGGAAATGCCTTTGGAGTTTCTTACATTGTTGTTAACCCTTCTAGTATATTACTGGTTAATGAACTAAACTGTTAATATGTGTAATGGATGTAAGTCACCAATGAAGAATTATCATGCTTAGTTGAAACAATCATTCCAATTGGCCTCTGAAGCACTTACCAAAGGTTTTTATTGATGGGAATAAATCCTTCGTCCCTTGTGCACTTGGTTAAAATGGCCAATAGAATCCCCTGGTGCAATGCAAAAAGACATGACCAGCAGGTCAATACATAGAAAAAAAACATGAATATACTGTACTGCCATCATCATGACTGACCAAAAGGACAGATGTCCATATTGTGATCATAAGTGTTTTCATTGATTAGGCCTTGCATCAATTCATTGTTTAACCTATTTCCTTCCGCAGGACTATGAAACAGATTGTTAGCATGTCTGTACCTAACACATATCAGGTAGTCTAAGATTCTCAATCTAAAAAGATACTAATAACACACCAAAGCATTTTGAACTGGCAGTCGGGCAGGTATAATATGGATATCAAAAATCTGGTTATGTTGTGTTCTGTTATAGTGATATTCAGTGATACGTCAGTTTACAGCATTTTTGAGGTCTCACCAATTTATAATGCATAACAGCCAACAGTTGTGCTTATCGTTCTGGAACCATACTGGTGACAACAAGCAGCAACCATAGAATCTTTTCAAGCCAGGCAGCCTGTTCCTTTCAGATTTTTAAATTTACATTGTTTTACTCTGTTTAATATTATCCTTGATAATATCGTGTTTGCTATACTTAGGAGGGCAATACCTCTCCAATTACTACGTATTTCATTAGGTCACCTTTTTTTGGGATGTTAACAATAACTCTGTCTTTCCATTCTGCTGGTAAGTTTTCCTCAGTCCATATCTTCACCAAAATAGGGTGTAATGAATCAGTTGTTGTTTCAATATCTGCTTTTAAAACTTCTGGAGCAATATTGTCCACTCCTGGCGCCTTGCTTTCCTTGATCTCTTCCAGTGCGATTTTTACTTCCGAACGTGTTGGGGGTGATAAATTTATTGTTGAGTCTTGTTCTATGGTTTCATTTCCATATATTTCATCTGCATTTTGGTTCTCCCCTTGAGACAATATTATTGAAAAGTCAGTGGCGTAACTACCAGGGGAGCAGGGGGTGCAATTCACCAGGGCCCGCCAGAGAGGCTAGGAGAACTCCAATGAGCAATTCATAGGGGGAGAGCATGATAGCGGGGCCCGGGTGCCAATCCTGCACTAGGGCCCAACAGCAAGTAGTTATGCCACTGTGAAAAGTGTTATTTCCATCTTTCTAGTTGTTCTATCTCTGTTGTTAGGATTTTTTTTACTGGTTTGGATCTTCTAAAATTTGTTTCCTAGTAATACTATAGAGCTCCTTTATGTATCATTTTAGCTCAGCCTCCTCTGCACTTTGTGCTTGTTTATCTATTCAAATTCTTTGGCCTCTTCTTATTCCTTTCATGATGTGTCTTTTTTATATTCCAGTTGTGCTTTTGCTTTTTGCTGTCTTGTTTGACTTTGATTAACTTTCTTTTTAAGTTGTTTCCTGGCTTGTATCTTTTCCCATGTATCTTGGGCTGTCCATTCTTTCTTCATGGGTTCTCTCTATCCCAACACCTTTTTGCTAGTTTCTAAATAACATGATAATAACATGATTCCAAGTTGTTTCAACATCCATCTCGTCTGCTGCCAGTTGAGCAAGTGCCTGGAAACAGTTTCGCAACTCTAGCTTAAACTCTTGCTTTTTATTTAGGTGTTTCTGTAGGTCAAAGTTCCCTCTTGGTGGAAGCTACTTCAGTGCTGCCAATATTTTGATTTATACTTTTGCTATCACAATGTTATGGTAACTTCAAATATATGTACCTCTTCTATTTCTTACATTGCTCAGGGATCTTCTAAATGTATTTCTTATTGCAAAGTAACAAATTTGATTTTCTGTGTGATGGTCTGGGGATAGCCATGTAAGTTTATGACAACTTTTATCTATGAACAAAGCTCCTCCAATAACCATATCATGGCTGGCACAATAATTGCTAAACATTTCTCCATTTTCATTTCTTTTTCCCTGTGTATGTCTTCCCATAACAACATCTTTGTCAGTTCCAGTTTTGGCATCCATATCTCCCATTATTATTATTATAATATCTATTTTATTAGCCTTCCTTAGTGTTTCATGTAATTGTGGATAAAATTCTTCCTTATTCTCTGTGTCTGATTAATTAGTTGGATCATAGCACTGTATAAAGGTCTCATTTCTCACCTGTGATCTAAAGCAGGCCTGCATCATTCTATTTGATAGGTGACTTTTCTTTGCATTTTTGTTAATGGGGATTCCAACTCCATTTATGTGTTCAGCACTTCAGTTGTACCAGAATAAATAAAGGCATAGTCATTACTTCCCCACAGCCAGTCTATCTTGTCCTAGCATATCAAGTTTGTATTCTCCATCTCTTTTACCACTACCAATCTCCCACATGGTCGTAACATTCCAAAATCCAATTTTCGTTTTCCATTTTATGCCAAAGGTCGTCAACGTAAGCTCTGTCTGGATTTCCTTCACTTCAGTTTCAATAATAATTTGATTAAAGGTGTGTCGGTTATTAGCCTTCAGCACCCGATCCTGGTGGTGGGGCTGCCACCTAAAGCTTGCAGACACACTGATTTTCTGTCGGGGTTCTTTCCCTTTCCACTTCCACCGCAAGGCAGCAGTGCTAGTTTTTGGTCAACCCTGGTTACACCAGTACTTGCTATATCTAGCCAGCCTTTCTTGATCCGCCACCCACAGAGGCTTCTGATGGGAGAACAGCAACTCCACACAGTCTTCGCTTTCTTTGCTTCAATTTAGCCATTGTGCTCAGGGTTCCTCTCAGGCCTTCATGGCTACTGTAGCAGCTCGGGCACACAAGGTCCCCACCATACTTCACCCCAACAGGCAATCCCATAATTGATCTTTCCCAGGTCCCACCACAAGGAGGTAGCGAGCTTTGAACCACCAAGTGATTGTATTTATTTACCTGGTCAGTGTGCCTATAAGCAGCAGGTTTCTGCCAACAAGCACCATGGAAAGATTGTCTTCGTTCTTCAAATCTCCTGGGGCAGATGCATGCACAGTACAATGAAAGTTGGCTCTTTTGGTAAAGTTCGGCTTTTCATTCTACTGCACATGCGCAGGAAGAACAGGAAGAGGGTCCCCTTGATGGTGCTTGGTGGTAGAACCCAGGGCTGGTGCAATTTCTACTGATAGGAGCAATGGCCCAGGGTGTCAGGTAAGTAAATACATCAATTCCACATAGAAAAGCAGCACTCCGGTTTATTTTGAAAAAGTGAAAACTTTACTCAAAGTGCATACAGGCAACGTTTCGGGGTCCACAGGCCCTTTCTCAAGCCACAATTTAACAATCTGAACAATTGTGGCTTGAGAAAGGGCCTGTGGAGCCTGAAACGTTGCCTGTATGCACTTTACGTAAAGTTTTAACTTTTTCAAAATAAACCGGAGTGCTGCTTTTCTATGTGGAATTGATATAAGTAAAACTTGGGAGGGGATCTAGCCTGCACCCGGGGCTGAAAGAAGCTGGCTCTGCTTTTTTGAGCACACACATGTTTGAAAAGGTAAGTAAATACAACCACTCGGGGGTGCCTAACTTTTGGCACCCCCCAAGTATAATAAGCTTTCCTTTTCTTTAAGGCCATAACCCTCTCTGCCCCAGTCACAAACCTTATGCTAAGTCACTTTCAATCTATCCATAGAATATTAATCTTTATTCTTTGTTTTTGTCTGTGTTTTTGTTAATTTTTACATGGTTAGTGGGGCTTCATTACCCCAGCAACCAAGAAGCAGTTTGGAAGACAGACTGAATAACAATATATTTGCACCTTTACAATCAGGGCAGGATTTCTATTTCCGACCCATGTTTTCCACCCCCCCCCCCCCCCACGAGTGTGCACACTATATCTGACACATTGGGACTTAATACGCAGGAGATTTTTGTTATACTGTACATCCCATTTTAAAACACTTTCAAGTCTGGGAAGAGAATAACAGGGATGCAATTACATCTTCACTTTAGGGCAAGGATCCCCAACCTTTTTCACCCATGAGAAACATTCAAATGTTTGGGTGGTACAAAATAAGGGTTATGATTGGCTACTGGAAGCCCCGATGTGGACTGGCAGCTTACAAGTATGGCTGTTGGGCAGTACACATGGTTTACTGCCCAAAAACTTGCCTCCAAGTCTGGATTTCAAAAGTAAGCACTTAGTTGGGGAGCAACATGTTGGGGATCACTGCTTTAGGGCATCATTCTGCTGCCATCTACCCCTTGTTCTAGCAGTACTAGATCAATGAAAGCAAAAATCTGGATTACTGACCAAGTGAAAATCTGGCACTTTTGCCAAATTGTTAGTGTAAAATTTGTTACTGTATCAATATGGCCTGAGTAGTAATTTTATTCAATATAACGTTATTTAGATTGTCATTCCCTTTTCTTATGAATTGGTATGAATTAGAAATACCCCTTTGATACTTGAGTTATAGGAAAAGGAAAGTCTTTTTATACTTGTGGGTGCCAAAAGGTAGGCACCCCAAGTGATTGTATTTACTTATTTTTAAATTCTGTATATTACAAGTGTTGACACACAGATATTTAGGCAGACTGCTTAAAAACACAATAGTGATAACCCATCTGGAAACATCTATCACAATGTAATTAGCAAATCTCATACACAGTTCCTGAGATGTCATTCTGGAATACAATACTTGTGATGTGCTGAACATCTGGCCTTTTAATTTAAAGAATTACATTTGTGGTATGTTATGTTTCCCTAGCAACAGCTGCTAAAGATGCATATCTATCAAACATGGTAATAAAAAAAGGAAATATTTTGAGGGTGAGTATCATTGAATGGCATTTCACAAATTTTCTTACGCTATACAGCACATATACAGTACAAGAATGGATACAGTTCAGAATCCATAAGACAAGGCCTGTTACTTACTGTCACTATGGAGAGTAAAGATATTAGGTGAGCAATGCTCTACAACATATCTTTGACAAATAACCTTGAATATCCTGCATATTTGTTATTGATTATGCCGACTGAATGGTACATTAGTGGTGTTATAAATGATAAAGAGAAAAAAATATGTTGTAAGGCCAAAGGTTACCATTTTCTTTTTGGATAAATTAAAAATCACAAAAAGGTATTCAGTCAAAAGAGTCTTGTTTTTCTATTTTGAACAATGTACTGTATATTATGGTACATTGTTACCACAACAGTTCTGCATTAAGAGCATTTGACATCTAAGATATCTTTAAAAACTGCTAAAAGCTGAGCATTTGGTTTTAATAAACACTGTACTTACACAGCCATCAATAATATCAACATAAACTAATTATATTAGTATAAACAATTTGTTTTTTTGTCAGAGGTTTTACAGGCTCCATTAAGACACCTAGGCTACCTGCCAATTGTATGAAAGGGTGCCTATGTTCCATCAGTTAAGAGGACTAATTAGAATAATGTTGCCTACCTAGAGTAGTCTATATTTTATTCAGACACATGTCCCCTATTCCACTTCTGGGTTCTACAAAAAGAAGGATGGCATTTTGATGAAAATAGGGTTCCCAGATTAGTATCTTTATTATTCAGAAGTACAGTTATGTAATTTGTGTGCTTGAAAAGGAAAACACTTTATTTAACTCTGGACAAATAATTTTGCAAACCACTCGTACGCCCATTGGCTATTAATATGAAAACCCAAAAAATATTCTTAATAAAATCTAATATTAAAGTTTCCCTGCAGCAAATGGGATAAAGCACTGTCTTGTCCCTTTTGGATAACAGCCATTGCCATGGGCTTACCATTGGCACCCTGCACAGCTACATGTATAAACTGAGGGAACAATAATCCTCTTTGCAGGACTATACAAATACAACAATAAAACAGTTCCATCTATCAGTGACAATAAACATAAAAACATTACATATCATATGAACACGGTGTTTATAACCTATAGCAGAAAATAATCACTTTATTATTGTATGCATTTGTTTGAAATCTCACGCCCAGTTGATCTTGTGGAAATGTTAGAATTATGCTACATTGTGTTTATTAAGTCTTTTTACCTTTTTTTACATTTCTGGATTCAACAGGAAGTCTGGGTTTACATTGATTCTTATGTTACCATGTAAAATGCAGCATTTAGAAAGGATAAACGCCTCTCTCTTTCTTAACACTCTCTAAAAAGTTCATTCTCTGTCTACTATTCAAAAACATGCCCTTGTACACTGTAACTGAAAATATAGAGACAGAATGAAACAGATTGGAACATTCAAGGTTTGGTACAACTTTAATTCAAACAAAAATATATTATACTAAACTACCAAAATATCATGCCTCTTGGCCTCCAGTGCCTGGAGGTGTGATACAGGTAAGGCCAATCCCTTGGCACTATGGGTATTTTAAAATCTTTCCAAAATAAAGAATAGGTTCCCAGGATTAAATATTTTCATTTTTTTTTTTTTTTGGTAATGTGGATTAATATATGGTATGGTATACATGGTCACATTACACTTATTCTCAGCCACATTCAATAAGTATAAATAGGTTCACTTATGTTCTAACTGTCACCACACTCCTCCAGGTATAACACTCTGCTGCTTTCTGTAATATTCTCTACAAATAAGTGTGATGTTTGTTAGTCCAAAAGTCCAAGTTGCTAACTGGAAAAGCAAGTCTTTTCCAGAACAGTATGGGACCTGTTATCCAGAAAGCTTGGGGCCTGAGGTCTTCTGCATAACATATTATCCATATCTCTGTAATTTGGATATTCATACATTAGGTCTACTAGGAAATCTTGAAAACATAAAATAAAACCAATAGTATTGTTTTGCTTCCAATAAGGATGAATTCTATTTTAGATTGGATAAAGTAGATTTTTTGATTAAATTTGGATTAAATGGGTTCCATGGGAGACAGCCTTTCTGTAATTCAGGGTGTTTTGGATAATGGGTTTCTGGATAACAGATCCCAAACCTGTATTACATTGAACTGAACTGAATTTTTTTTATGCTGTACTCACTTTAAGATCCATAAATGAAGTCTTATTAGAAAATGCTTTTATCTGTATGACTGTATATTATAAGGCCTTTTATCTCTAATTACACTAAGGCAGTCTTGATTATCTTAATATGAAATTATGCTAACAAAGCAATTGGTAAAGAAGGGAATTTCAAAACATATAATTAGGTTCCAAGGGAAGCACAAATTGCTTAAGAACTGGAAGCCTCAGTGCCTGAGGTTACTTAAGTTAGGTAATAATTAAAGGAAATACTTTAAAGTTTAAAGTCTGTTGCATGTTTCCTTTCCTTTACACAATTATCTCACCTGTTGAGCATTGTTGATAAACCAGTCAACTGGTCAAACTGGTCAAACTTACTTTTTGCATTCCTGGCATAGTTGATGTTGCTGCAGACAGAACAGTTTCCTTCGGTTATGGATTGTGACCTGTTTGGGTGACAGCTGGCATGCAAATGCAAAAGGCCTCTTATAGGGATTTTAAAATTTTTGTTCATTCCACTGCAGGGTAAGCATTAGTTAACACTGCTGAAAGCACATGGAATACTGCTTGTTGTGTTTCATCTACATTAGGAAGCTCAGTGATGCTCAGTGAGGTGCAGCGGCTGGGTAAAAAGGCACAGTAGAAAATAATGGGCTCTGTTAACTCATGTGTTGGATGTAAAAAGCCCATAAATCAATTAAAGAACAATATTTTTATATAAGGGGTGGATCTGACAAAATGCTCCCTTTTACACTGATTGCATAAGAAAGAAGATTTGATGGATATAAAATATATATATAAAAAAATCTATGTTGGGATCCAGATTTTTAAAACAAAATCTTATAAGTGAAGAGATCATATCTAACATTCAGTGGGCCAACAACTCTTTTAGATTTGGAAACCTTTAACCAAAAGAAAACAAAAATGCCATATCTCATAATTAATGTGTATTTGTATTTTAAGGAAACATTTTATTTATTTGATCTTATCAGTGATGAAATCTTATAAGGGATGAATCTTTACCATATTGAGCCAACTAGCAATCCTTCACAAATAACATGGTCCTTATACCAAATAAAATACAAAACCTAGTTTGACTGTTACAATTTATCACACTTGATTGAGTCTTCAATACAGAATAATTTCAGCAATATGTTAATTGATATTGTAGATACAGATGTGCAGTCTTAGGGTGGACATACATGCTACAATTACGGTCTTTCCCATGACCATTGTCTGTACGGAAGATCTTTCATCCACTCTACTAACGTTAAGAGCTGAATAGTCAGATATGCAGGTAAAAACAAAAAGAATTGTTTATCTATCTGATGATTAGTGATACAATGTTTGGGAACCTTCAAAGGTGTCCAACCTGCAGCCCTAAGGCTGCTAAAAGTCCAAATCTGAAAATTGCTCCTCCTGAAACCTGTTGAGTTTATGTAGAAGTCAATAAAAGATGTCCCTTTTACAACTGGAAGAAATCATGATCTGAACTGTATTTCGAATGATAATATGAATAATTTGTGGTCTTTAGTGATAATCCAAAAAAATTACGAGTTTTTCATGATTCAAACTTTTTCCCCACACTGATTTTTTTTTTATTGCATTCATAATTAATGTAAAATTGTTGATGGGAGTTTGGTGGAAAAAACTAAAATTTCCTCAATTATCTGGATACTTCTCACTTGGTCTGTATGAGTTGTCTGCACAGTTATGCTTATTGTGTTAATATTAAACATCCATATAATAAATACAATTTATACAATCAATTTCTAGATTCTTTTCATGGGTCTGAGAGCCTCAGGGGTGACTAGTAACATTATCCATTGTCTCCTTGTGTTCTGACATACTGATTTACTACATTAAAAAGACACAAATATTGTGAGTATCCATTGCCTAGGTGGAATGGGTAACTCTTTTTGTCGCAGTATGGGATTGATGAAACCGGTTATCTGGAATGCTCTCCATTATGGGAAGACCAGCTCCCACAGACTCAATTTTTAGAAAATAAAATAATGAATGAATGCTACACTTTACTACACAGAAGGAGAATGTTTCTCTTGTTTTGTGCTTCTTCCAGATTGTATCATTTTACTAACTAAGCATCAAGCAAAAGTCAGAAAGATACATTCTAAAAAATTGGCAAACATTGTTTTGTCAAACATTCATGGATGGCAACTCCAAAAGACTATAGGACTTATTCACAATGGCCAACACAGAGTGCAAAAAAAGCCACATATGGGATATTGGAGTCTCTGTTTTGAATTTAGGTGCAAATATATATGTTATTCATGTATGTTTCTAATTTCTGTCTTGTAATTGTAGCAGTAAATGCACTACACATTTTACAAGTGCTTAGAAATGGCAGTTATACAAGGCAGTTCCATGGAACTAACTCCTATCTCATCTCTTCTCATTCCTACAGGTAATTCTGCTTATTCATATATAGACACCTGCTATGGACACCATTCTATTGCAACTGCTTATTCTGGTAATTCTGCTTATCCATGCACTGCTATAGACACCATTCTATTGCAACTGTTTATTCTGAAATGGCAGTTATACAACGCAGTTGGATAAGGCATTGACAAGGCAAAAGGAACTGGCTTTCCCTGAAAACAACAGCAAACCAGCTGGAATAAGAAGAAAACATTTGTTTGTACCTGCTAGTTTGTAAATTCTTACTCCAAAAAATGCTTTCCCCTGTGTTTCTCCTCCTATCACTCTCATGCTTCATAAAACATTCTGCATTACCTCCCACATCAAATGACAATTCTATACAAATCTCAGCCTCTCTAATTTCCTCTCCTTCACTCTCCACACATGAAGTTTATAAAGTACTCTGTTTAGCTATTCCAGGAAACTCCTCTTTCTCGTATAAACTAAGAACTTCCAACAAATCGTGCTCTCAGTTTATCTCTCCTTTTTATTGCTGGCAGCTGGGGACTTTTCCCCAAACCCTGGCCCCCACCCCATCCCAGTTATATCACTGTTGCGGGCTCTTTCTTTTAGGTGCAAATTCCAACAATACAGAACTCTTATCCCTATACCCTAAAACCCAGGTAATCTTTCCTGTGCTCTCTGGAATGCCAGATCTCTTTGCAGCAAACTTGACTATACATGACCACTTCATTGCCAACTCCTTTAACATACTCACACTTACTGAAACCTGGCTTTCTCCCACTGACACTGTTTCACCATCTGCCCTGTCCTTTGGGGGCCTTCACTTTACTCATACTCCCAGGCCTGGAAACAGACCTGGGGGTGGGATAGGTTTGCTTCTCTCTCCCTGCTGTACTTTTAAAGTTCTTCCACCTGTTCCTTCCTTTTCATTCTCCTCATTTCAGGTTCACTGCATTAGGTTCTTTTCTCCTGTTTCACTCTGCATTGCTGTAGTATATCAACCACCTGGACCAACCACACAATTTTAGGACAACTTTGCTGCCTGGCTTCCTTATTTTCCTTTCCTTACTTAGGTGACTTTAATATACCTGTTAACAACATTAACAGCCCTTCCGTCTCTAAACTTCTTTCTAACATCCTCTCTAAGCTTATCTTCGTGCTCAGACTCCCCCTCACACATCAATGATAAAGCTCTGTATCTCATATTTACCAGACTCTGTTCAACCACCAATTTTACTAACTCGCCATTTCCCCTCTTTGATCACAATATGCTCACATTTCAACTCTCACTAACTACATATGTGACTTGCAAGCTCTGGATGTGTCGCATCTCTCTTCTTCCTTTGACACTCTTCACTCTAATATTTCAGCTATCACTTGTCCTAATGTGGCTACCTCTGTTTACTATAGCACACTCACACCTGCCCTTAATGAGCTTGCTCCTGTAAAAACTAAACATGCTAGACCCAAACAACTTTAACCTTTACACACTGCTCATACAAAAGCACTCCAAAGACACTCAAGTGAACTTGAGTGTCGCTGGAGAGACTCCCCCTTCACCCCTGTTACTGATGAGGATGTCTCAAAACGGTTGGCCTCTTCTCATCTTACCACCTGCCTGCTTGATCCTATCCCTTCAAAACTTCTCCACAATACCAATCCTTGTCTAATCAAAGTCTTAACTCTTCTATTTAATCTCTCTCATGCTCAACTGGACTATTTCTGTCTCAATAAACACATGCTCTTGTCACCCCATACTGAAAAAACTCTCTCTTGATCCCTCCAATGTTGACAACCTCTGACCTATCTCTCTGCTACCTTTCATCTCTAAACTTCTTGAGCACCTAGTCTACAACCAACTAACCTAATTTCTCTTTGACGATAATCTGCTGGATCCCCTACAATCTGGTTTAAAACCACGACACTACACTGAAACTGCCCTGACTGGCTAACTAATGATCTTTTAACAGCTAAAGCCAAAAAAAATTTTTCACTACTATACTATAATACTGCTTGATCTCTCAGCTGCATTTGACACTGTAGATAACCTCTCCTCCTTCAGTCCCTCCATTCGCTTGGCCTTTGTGACACAGCCTTGTCCTGGTTCTCTTCTTACCTCACCAATTGTTCCTTCAGTTACAATGGAGTAGCATCTTCTACCCTACCTCTCTCTGTTGGGGTTCCTCAAGGCTCTGTCCTGGTACCCTTATTATTTTCTCTATATACTTCCTCCATCTGCAAATTAATCAGCTCATATGGTTTCCACTACCACCTCTACTCTGATGATACTCAGATCTATATCTCCTCTCCTAACTTGTGTTTTCTCCTGCCTGTCTGCTATGTCTACTTGGATGTCACAACGCTACCTTAAATGAAACCTCTCCAAACTGGAAATGGTTCTCTTTCCTCCAATTAACACCATTAACATCCCCGAAGTATCCATCATAGTTAACAATTTCACTATCACCCCGTCTCCCCAGGCCCGGTGCCTTGGGGTTAGCCTAAATTCTGCACTGTCATTCACCATCACATCCAGTCACTTATTAAATCATGTCACATATCCAAAATACGATCATTTATCACCCAAGGTGCTGCCAAAATTCTTATTCACTCTCTCATCATATACTGTCTAGTCTATTGTAACTCTCTTTTAATTGGCCTTCCCTGCCAGAGACTGTCACCTCTCCAGTCCATAATAAACACTGCCGCTAGGCTTATACAGCGCTCCTCCTCTGCCATGCCATTCTGCCAGTCCCTGCACTGGCTTCCACTGCCCTTAAGAATTAAATTCTAATGAATGACTCTGACATTCAAAGCACTCAACTCTGCCCCTCCCTACATCTCTGAACTCATCTCTATATGCTCACCCAACTGCTTACTACACTCCTCTACTGACCTGCTACTCAACTCTTCTCTAATTACCTCCTCACATGCTCACATTCAAGACTTTGCAAAGGCTGCACCCCTCCTCTGGAATTCTCCCCCTCTCTCTGTCCGACGTTCTCCCAACCTTTCTGCTTTCAAGAAATCTCTTAAAACACACTTATTTAGAGAAGCCTACCCTCAATCTTAACTACACAATGCAATACCACATACAGTACTACATCTCTCACCCACTTAACACTCATCTTGCTCACTCCCACACCTTGTGTATCATTCCCTTCCCTTTAGATTGTAAGCTCTTTATTCACAGGGCCTCCTCACCTTTTGCACCAGTATTTATTGTGATTTATGTAACTCCATATTTATTTTGATGTATGTAATGCCATATGTTCTATATTTGTAATTCATGTGATTTATGTTTTAAAATCAAATTTACTTTACAGCGCTACAAAATACACTGGCGCTATAGAAATACAAGTTAATAATAATATGCACTGCCATTCAGTGTTTTTCGTTTTTTGTATCCTTTGCAAGTTTACTTGTTACTTCAATTGTTTCCTCAGTTCCTTTATCAAACCTATCATAAATGCCAGAAGTTTCGAGAAGGAGCTCAGACAAGTGTTGCAATGAGTTATGGGTCAGCATCATGCGCGGAGCTGAGCTCCTAGTGAGTATCTAATGAAAATCCCCATGACACAAAATCAAAGATAATTTCATTTTGGATGGGGCAGCTGTGACTTTTTCTGTAAATATGATTCTATTGTTTTCCTGTCACAATGATAGGTTAGGCAGCCTGTTCTGTTAATAAGACAATTATCAGTGAGCACATAACCATGTTAAAGATAAGAATTCTCCAGGAAGTCTCTTTTTAAAGGTCTTTCTATGTGGCCCATATATCAGCAAGGATTGCAGCCAATGCAATAGCAGGCTGTTCAAACCATTCACTTCTACATGGTAAAAATATAGCAAAGACTGAGGTTCTATTTTACATATTAGGGACAGGTCATTAAACAATCAGTGGAATAGAATAGTTTTTTGTGTGTTATAATATAATTTCCTAATCTTATTAGTTGGTTTAATAATTTATTTGCCAAGTTTTAACAATTTATGTATATATATATATATATATATATATATATATATATATATATATATATATATATATATATAAAAGAAAATGTATCTTATGCAAGGTTGTGTATAGAGGCTTTCATCTTGCACACTATACATGGAGTTGTGTTGCTGTAATTCCTCTTTTTTCAACACAAGTCATGATGATTTAATATGATTTATACTACAACATGTCTGAGAATTCTTATATAGATTAAATAATTTTATAACTCCTTAATTACTATCCAACCTAGAATTTGAGCTGCTATTTAGGAATGCCTTTACTTGTCAAGTACAGGTGTGCAGCCTGTTATCCAGAATGCTTGGGACCTGGGGTTTTCAGGATAATGGATCTTTCTGTAATTTGGATCTTCATACCTTAAGTCTACTAGAAAATCATGTAAACATTAATTAAACTCAATAAGCTGGTTTTGCTTCCAATGAAAATTAGTTATATCTTAATTGGGATCAAGTACCTTTTATTATTACAGAGAATACATTTTGATTATTTGGATAAAATGATTCATTTGACTTGACAAACTATTTAGCAATGGGCATCTGGGTAGGGCTCTCATATGTCCCAGTTCTCATGGGACCATCCCCCTTCTAAGACTACATATAATCTGCCAATTTGCTCTTGATCTGTTACATGTCTCTGCTTTGCTTCAGTAGCTTGTCAGAGACATAAAATTACAACTTCAGTGGTCATTTTTTGTTGTCTCAGTGCCTTAAAAATTAAGTATCGCCCTTGCAAATGGATATGGCTAAATAAAATGCTCTGCAGTGCCTTCATTAGTCGCATATTTTTAGCCTTTACTATTAGGCAGCCCTACACTCTATGCTGAAGTGTGAAAGTTAACATTTTGAGTATTTTCTCCCAAATTTAAAATTCACTTCTCCAAAATATCCTGGGTTACAATTTCTTTATTAGCAAGGGGTTGCTTCTTCTTTAAATAAGAAATTGCATTGCTGTATTTCTGAGCTTGTTGCATAATAGATGTCCAGATAATAGATCCCAAAGCTGTAGATGATTTTTCTTATATTGTAAAATATTATGCCTGTAAGTTAGATGTCTCTAGTATGTATATATATATATATATATATATTTGAATGTTAAGGGGATCACATTCAGAAATTATACCTGGAGAAGTTCAAGTAGAGATATTATGAAGATGTTCATTCATCCAGGTCATGGTATATCTAGAATAAATAATTCTAAAATTTAAGTCCAGTTGTTTTAGCATTATTTACACTAGGGGGCAGATTTACTATTGGTCGAATTTCGAATTGAAAAAAATTTAATTATTTAGAGAATTAAAATCCTTTGAATTCAAAGGATTTTACCGCAATTTGATTGGTCGGACAATGGAATTATAAAAATCTGGTCGAACAATCAAATCGTTCGAATCGAACGATTCAAACAACTTTAACCATTCGATCAAATTTTTATAATTCAATCGAAATTCGACCAAAGCCACTTCAGCAGATTGAAACTGGCAAAGTAGGCAGTCGAATAAAAATGTAAAGGGGAAGTAATTCGATAGTCGAGTATTCAAATAGATTTTCATTTGAATCATTCGATTCGAATTTACTGAATTCACTGGTCGAATTTACCTAATTTGCATTTCGAATCATTCATATGAATAGATGTGAATTTAGTAAATTTGCCCCTAGATATTCAAGTAGAAAGCAATTTGTTTGACACAATTTGCACTACTGATAGATGTATTGAGATATATATTTGACTATAAAATAATGAGTTGTCAATGTTACATTCTCTAATAATCAGATGAAGGTACAAACTTGTGTGTTGTACTATTATTTTTTAAATTTAAATAGAGTATCATTATGCATGGAGGTTGAATGCAAATAGTATACTGAGGACTTCATTGAGAATTATTTTTTATTTGATGGTGTGTCTTGATTGTTGTACTTTTGGTATCCTGGCCCTGGCTTGGCTAAATATTTTGCATGACTGATGTTGCCCCAAAATGTGAATCTTAAGAAGCATATGCTACAACTCGCAGCATTGACTATAAATAACTGTTCTAAGCATGCAGCTGCCAATTTTATAACCTCTCATATACTGTATTTCTCTAAGTTAAATAAGGGACATACATTTACAGCTAAATATTACAGTTGGTTTCTTTTAGTTAATCTAAACTAGTTTTTTGCCCAGATCAGCCTAAGGGAAGGACCAGGCGTGAATTTGTTGAAAGGCCACAGGAGCAGATGCTTTCCAGCTGCATCTGCAGCACTGGACGAATTATTTTGACAGTTCTTTTAATTTCCCACATGGCCAGTCCCCAGTGGCAGGAAGAATACACAAAGGAGCTGTTGGGTGCAATAGTACTCAGGTAGGGGAGCACTGTGTAACCAGCAGTTCGATATGGGTTGCAGCTGGCCAAAGGGCACGCAGTTTAGAAATCTGGCCCTGGAAGTGACAGGTGAATAAAAAGTTTTTAGGGGGGGGGTTGGTGTTTTTGTGTGCCTAGTATTAAATTTTCCTCTTAGTGGTACCTCTATAAATGAGAAGGTACCTGCATCTATCCTCTGCTTTTAACAATTGCTTACATTGGCCATGATAAAAATGCCTTGTGTGCCATTGTAGGGATACTGTTTAAGTCCAAATTGTACTGAAACTCGTGAAAATCCAAATAAATGAAGCTTTTCTTCAAATATCATATCAAACAGATATCAAACTGATATGAATATATATAGTTACTTTAAACAAATATTACAATAGTGCTCTATGGCTTGTTTTGGTTTTGGCTTTAGAACATATCATATAGTATAGCACTGCTTAGAAATGATAACCCCTTTGTTCATTTTGAGGATTGTTTCTTTGTCTTACCAATTAGTCTAAATAGAAAGCTCTGAAAGTGTTGCTAAATCTCCCAGGGATATGGAGAGGGGGAGGTGTGCATAGATCTAGTGACAGTAATACTGGAAGACAAAGAAACATGGGAGGGTTGTTGGTGAGCTCTCTGAAAGAAGAGCTTCAGAATTTGACCTTGCCTGTGATGACCCATTCGGAAATATTTTTTGAGAAGCATTGTTGTCAAGAAAAATGAAAACATTTGATGGAAATTATACATTGTTTTTTGTCAACATATATTTCTTAAGTAGCCTAGGAGCAGAAAGTATTTGGATATCAATGTTATTGCATTTAGAGCTGAACCCAACTATTGTTTATTCCCTGCCATATATGAATAGGCTAATAATAATGATGATGATTATGATGATGATGATGAAGTAGCACTTAAAATGGCTAAACCACCAGCCAGTGCATATATGGTACCTTGAGAATGTGCAGATTCTACAATGTACAAACCATGTTGCAATGTCACAATAATCAACAGTTCTGTCTGCAGGATAATGGAATAATTGAAAGGCTGGCCACCTGTGTGCTGAAAGGGGAATATGGGGGAAAGGTTTGACTTGGCACCAGTAGGAAACCACAATGCAGAATTTTTGTCAGATTTCTAGTATAATAGCAGTTGCATGTGATAACAGTATCTGTGCAAGTGCAAATAAATGTCTGCAAGTTGCTTCTGTGGTTTTTCTTACCCAATGTGTGCATGAATTGTATGGTTAACATAAGTGCGTCAATTTCAATTGCACACATTCACTTAAAAACACAACTTTTTATATTTAATATAAAAAGTCAATTAAGTTAGCTGCAAATGTCAATCACTCTTTCTGAGGAGGGCTCAGTCACTCTTTGCTAGGGCAGCGGAACTGTCATTACCATGGTTATTGTAATACGCAGATCCCAGTACTGGGATCTGCATTTTACAATAACCATGGTAATGGGATCTGCATTTTACAATAACCATGACGGTTCAGCTGCCCTAGTAAAGAGTGACTGACCCCTCATAAGAAAGAGAGATTGACATTTGCAGCTAACTTAATTGACTTTTTTACATTAAATATAAAAAGTTGTGTTTCAGACATGAAATTCATAACTTTCTTATGTAAAGTTCTACTTTAGTTCATCTGAAAAAACAAAACCCCTCTGAAATCTTTAATGTGACTCAGAAAGGGGAATATTTCTGAGAATACATGCGTTTAGCAATCACAAATTTCTTTAATGGGCCAAGGGAATCACATAAGTGATAAAGGGCAAGACAAAAGGTGTTTTCAAATAATAAAGTGTCTAAGGTTATAAGGTTATAAGGTTATAAGGTCAAAATAAAAAACTGAAGTAAACTGTGATGAGCACTTTGCACACATTCACTGAAATTGCTTCATTGACTTGTTATTCTCTTTATCATATCAATATGAAAGAACTTCAAGAAATGACCCAAAGCCATACTCCTTTACTATTAATTACCAAAGACATGAAATAAATTTCATGAGAAACAAGTATGTCCTAATTCAGTCCTAAATGTCCCTATAAACTTCTAATGATGCTACAATTGTATTATTATTGTTATTGCTTTTATTCCTTATCTTTCTATACAGGCCCTCTGCTGTTTGTCTCTCATTCAGTCACCTGGTTGCTAAGGTAAACAAGCAACTAGCTGCAATTCTAAACCAGAGAGTTGCTGAACAAAAAGCTAAATAACTGAAAGACAATAAAAAATTTAGAATTTAAATATAACATATTATACTAAAAGTTAATTTTAAAGGTGAGCAACCCCTGGAATAAAAGTTTATAAATATAAGTGCTTATAAATATTATAGTAAATCTTGTTTTCTGAAGCAAAAGTTGAGTGTGATGAGGGCAGGTACAACTTTCTCATAATTGAGCTTTTTTGGGGATGCATTTGCTGTAGCTGTCTATGGGGCACATTTACTAAGGGTCGAATTTTGACAGTAAAAAACCGGCAAATTCGACACTCGAATTTTGGTCAAATTAAAACCCCTCGAATTTAAAATTCGAGGGGTTTTAATGCAATTCGATTTTTTGAACGATCGAATATTAAAAATTTGATCAATAAAATTGTTCGAATTGTTCGATCGATTCAAACGATTTTAAGCATTCCATCAAATTTTTTTTTATTCAATCAAAAAACTTGGAAGAATCCTATGGGAGCTTCCCATAGGGATATATAACAATTCGGAAGGTTTAATCTGCCAAATTGTTATATTGAATTTGGCAGTACTTCGACAATCGAATTAGAATTCAAATTTTCGAATTTGACCAATTCGAATTTATTTTTGGCTTATTCACTTAGAATCAATTCAACCATTAGTAAATGTGCCCCTATATGTACAGAAGAGCAAACATGCCACTCTTGCACTATTTTTAACAGTATCACAACACAATCCTGCAATTATTTATACCATTTGATACATGTGTAATATATAATTGTTATGTATAACTATATCATTTCATACATAACTAAAAACTTTATAGGTTGGTAGAAAATGGAGGAGGCAACCAAAATAATTCCTGACACCCAGAAGGAAATAGAGCAGTTCATCAGAGCAGAATGCTGCTTATAGCAAGCTGTTACCTGCCATGTGCTATGTACAGTAGCCTCCAGAATCAGCCTCCAAGCAACTGGAGCCTAATGTCCCACTAGTTGACAATAGATGAAACTTGCCAAGCCAACATGCAGAGGATTACTGTGTTGTGTCAGAGTAGAGCCGATGGCTTGGAAAAGTTACATTTTATGATTGCCTTGCAGCTCAGAAACGTCACACAGCAGAAGGCCTATTAACCTCATTATCAGTGCAGTAACAGGGCAAGACTATCTGTCTTTATCTAGCATGTTCAATCAGCAAGTAAAAACCTGCACATTATAAGAGCCCATTAAAATATAATTTCCTTGAAACTTTCCTTTTAAATACAGGGAGATGAAGCTGGTTATTAATACCATAAGTTTATCTGACAACCAAGAATCTGCAGACCTACTGGTAGGCCTATTAGGGCCAAATGAAATGTGATACCCGAATTAAGAATATAATAGTTATAGAATAAATATGGTTACATATGTTTTATGATTTAAATACCAGTGAGAAATATCATCATTATGGTATCCCTTTCTGAAAAAAAATTGTGACTGGTTTATTTGATTATTTAAAATGTTCTTTATTTATAATTTTTTTATCTATGTATTTATTAATGAATTAAAAAAATATATAAAGTATGCTGGACAGAAATGGAAGGGTTGGCAAAGGCGAAAGAGTATTTGCCCCCTAGGCCACCCTGTTTTATTTTAAAAAGGGGCCATTGCACCTTTACTGTGTAAATAACTAACTAGTATCAAGGTTGTATATCAAATGAACTTATTGAAAGCCTATTGCTCAAAGGGACAATTTGCCTCCAGGTCAAAAGTTGCCAGTTGTCCCCTGCTAACAGCTAAAATAATTGTTTTAAATTTTCATTCAATTTAATACAATCTGAGTAACCATTGCTCCAATAATAGACGTGTGGTGTAATTATAATAAACTGTATCATGGGAATTTTTTTTTCAAAATGCATCAGTTAATTCTGCAGTGAAATCCATTTCTCAAAAGAGCAAACAGATGTTTTTATATTTAATTTTGAAATCTGACAAGGGGCTAGTCATAGGGGCAGATTTACTATTGGTCGAATTCGCGGGTGAATTAACCCTCGAATTCGACCAATCAAATTGTGGTTGAATTTTAACCCTTCCAATTTGAATATCGAATTTGATGGATTTCGAACGATTTAATCGTTTGATCAAATTTTTTTTATTTGATCTAAAAAAACTTAAAAAAACCCTATGGGAGCTTACCATAGGGTTTAATAGCAATTCGGTAGGTTTAATCTGGTGAACTAGGCAGTCGAATTAAAATTTAAAGGGCAAGTAATTTGACTGTCGAATATTCAAATATTTGAATATAATTTTATCCGAATCATTCGATTCAATCGAATTTTCAAAATTCGATGATCGAAGTGGCCACAAAAAATATTCAAAAATTCTATTGAATTTCGAACATTCATGTGAATTTAGCAAATCTGCCCCTTAATGTCACTCTCCCAACTGCCCCAAGTCATGTGATAAACTTCAATCACTCTTTACTGCAAGTTGGAGTGATCTCACCCCCTTCTTTCCCCCCCCCTGCCAGAAGCCTAACAACAGAACAATGGGAAGGTAACCAGATAACAGTTCCCTAACACAAGATAACAGCTGTCTGGTAGATTTAAGAACAGCACTCAATTGTAAAAACCCATGTCCCACTGTGCCTTCTTCAGTTACATTGAAAAGGAAAAACAAAAGCCTGCCAGAAAGCAGTTCCTTCCTAAAGTGCTGGCCCAAGTCACACCACCAGGGGCAGCTGGGAAATTGACAAAATGTCTAGCCCAAATTGAATATAAAAAAATAAAAAAAATCTCTTTGCTCTTTTGAGAAATGGATTTCAGTGCAGAACTCTGCTAGAGTAGCTCTATTAACTGATGCATTTTGAAAGAAAAACATGTTTTCCCATGACAGTATCCCTTTAAGAAAAGCATATCAGATGCAATTCAATGAGAAGACATTTCGCTTTACTTACGATTAAAGTTTTTTCTCCACTGAGTACCTGCGTGAGGCGCATTTCCAATTTTTGTAGCAGTTTAAGTTATGATAGAGGCCAGCAAGAGTGTAAAATGATACAGCAGGCCCACCAATTGACTGCTGGGTCTGCTGTAAATGTAGGTAAGTCACTATGATGCCAGCCTTGGCACCCTGGTGAGTCTTTGTATAGATATATGATTACCCACATCACATTTGAAACACCAAGGTGACTCCTAATATCATTATACATTACAGCAGTGGTAACATTATTTTTTATAACACAAGTTATAGTCAAGGACTCACATAACAGGTAACCTAAGCAGTGATAATTACTGATAGCATCACTAAACAAACAAAGATATCTGTATTGCAGGCTATTTTTGCCTCTTGTATATTCTAATAATACATTTTGATATTTTATACTTTTCCTGATACTTGTTCAAATTTAGGTCTGTGTTGTTTGTTGATTGTTTCTGTTTGGGGAATTGCATTGATTTTAGATGCCTAGATCTCATTTAAAAAGAATAGCCTGGAGTCTTATTCCATATGCAATGCAATAACAGTTCATGGTTTGCATATTCAATGACACCAGAATAAATTCAATAAATTCAATATGCTAAACTATATACACAAGCATGTGACAAGTTATGCCACTATATCTGTCTTCCATATTAGGGCACTTTAAAAAAAGCAAAGCAATTAGGAATCATACAAGGGCATGTTAATAGTTAAATGAAGCTACATACAATTTAATGTAACATAATTAGCAGTAAAAAATAAATGTAATTAAATGTAACCTTGAAAGTTTGTTGCAAACAATAGCAAAAAAAGGGCTTTATATAAAATAGTTGGTCTAAATGGAACCTTTAAATTAGTCCAAAACATTCCTGATGCCAAATAAATTAAAGTTCGCAAAACGGCAATTATTAATCTCCAAGGAGCAGCTAATACAGATAAACAGAAACACACACAAACCACACACACACGGTATCTGGAAATAACTTGTTTTGGATAAGTTGTATAGGGCTCTAGAATGAAATGACTATTGGAGGTTTACTTATCAACTGATTTAGTAGTATTTTGGATGGAACTGCTTTATGACAGGCTGTTGTTTCTCCTACTCAACTGATTGTGTTGCAGTGGGACCTGGTTTTTACTACCTCGTGCTGTTCTCAGATCTATCAAGGAGCTGCTGGGCGGGGGTGATATCACTCCATCTTAAGGAAAAGAGTGACTGGTCTATCAGAGCACAAGTCACATGACTGGGGGAAGCTTAGAAATGGACAATGCTGTATTTTTAGAGCGCTACGAAATAAGTTGGCACTATAGAAATACATGTTAATTATAATAATGTTAATAATAGCCCCATGTTAGATTTCAAAATTAAATATAAAAAAAAAATCAGTTTGCTCTTTTGAGAAATGGATTTCAGCGCAGACTTTTCCTGGAGTAACATTATTAACTGATGCATTTGACAGTATCCCTTTAATGAGAAAAACTATATTATATCCTATTTCAGTTCCTGATTTTCCATAGGGCCAGATGCAATTCAATGAGAAGACATCTCACTTTACTTATGATTAAAGTTTTTTCTCCTCAAATTTAATCTTGCTCATAAGTTTTCACATGACAAACCATAAAATAAGTTTTTCTCATCAAATTGAATCTTGCCAAATGTCTCAGTGCCCCTCCATGTTTTCCAATTATGCTTTTAGCTAATATATTTACTAGTAAATTACAAGTATGGGACCTGTTATCCTGAATATGTGGGACCTGAGGTTTTCCTGATCTTTCTGTAATATGGAGCATCATGCCTTAACTCTACTACAAAATCATTTAAACATTAAATAAACCCAATAGACTGGCTTTGCTTTCAATAAAGATTAATTACATCTTAGTTTGGGTTAAGTGCAAAGTACTGCTCAAGTATTACACAGAAAAAGGAAATATTTTTTAAAACATTGTAGTAGATGGATACAATGGAGTCTATGGGAGATGGCTCTCCACAATTCTGAGCTTTCTGGATAATGGGTTTCCAGATTTGCATGCCATTCCTGCACTACTTTTTTGTAATGTGAAGATCCTTTATTTCTACCATCAAATTAAAAGTGTATGCCTGTTGAATTAGGTTTTTCACCAAAGAAAGAAAAACAGACTAACAATTCTGTAGAAAGAGCCTTAATGTTTAGCAAAGTATACATAAAAGTTTAAATTTACTCCAAATCAGAAGCATACTGTCATGGTCGACACCCAACACCAGAAAAAATGCCAAGCACCCTGGTCTCGACTCGTGCTTCACCAGTAGTGTGACCGCCTTTGGCTTCGGGATGAGCCCTCAGCTACTCAGATACCACCTGGACTTAAACGAGGGCAGGAGTTCTGGCCAGCAATGGGGCACAACTGTAATTGCAAAGTCTTTGGACAGAAGGTTGCGGTACAAGTCATTAAACGGATTCATAGTCAGATCAGACCGGGTCGAGGCAGGCAGAGAACAAACGTAGTCAGGCAGGCAAAGGGTCAAACCAGGAAGTCAATCAGAGGATTAATCAGAATCGGAGTCAGTAAACAGGCAGAAGTCAGGTTACAGAAGGTGGAATTGTCAAAAGCCAGGGGGGTCATAAGGGGTCATAACAGGAATCAAACAGGTGTCAGAGTCAAAATAGCAAAGCTAACAGGCATCAGGAATAAAACCTATCACGGGCAATGAGAATATTACAAAGGCCCCTTTAAATATTTGAATTTGGCGCCATTGCGTGCTGATGTCATAACGTCAGCGCACATGTGCCTTTAAAAGGAGGGAGTGCACGCTGCGCACACATTAGGAACTGGCATCAGAAGAGGAGCAGCTAGACAACCAGGGTGATTTTGTTACACATATGCAAATTACAAGCCACATAAAAAACTATATTATACTAAATAATAATGAAAGATGCTATTACTTTACAAAACTCAAATTCATCATCTATTTTAAATGCACTGAAAGCAGGGTTACAGTCACAGCCTCCCCTAGAGAGGCACACAAACAAATATCAAAGAGGAAAGTATAGCATAGAAGGTTCGGTTCCAATGTGGAAAATGACATTACATAGATTTCTACTACTTTGTCTGCCTACTTGACTGTTTATCCTGCAGATTTCAATTATCCTTTACATTTTTGAAGCTGAATATCACTGGACTTGATTAATCCTGGAAAAATGGAGTCCTTTGTCTGGTGATCAATAGCTTGTGTTCTCTAGCAGTGTCATAAATCCACTGGGCAATTTACAATAACATGGAATGGGATATGGCAGGTATCTTGCTTGCTTTCAGAGGATGTCATTTTGCACATTTTAACCCTTTAAGACAATCAATTTCAATCACGAGTCTCCTTTCTTATTAAGGCCTCATATTGATTCTTATTACATCATCTTTATCATGGCAACACAATAACCAGAAATGCTGTAAATCCTGGGCATACTGTAAACAGAGTAATAACACAAAAGCAGTCTTTTGCATCTGAGGACTGCACAAGTACAGTAACTGATTTACCTAGCCTCTAAGATTTACAGGCCAGAGGGCACTGCAGTTTCCTTTAGGTGACCAGCATAGACCAGTGTGGGCTGCTTTGAGGTCATACAGAGCAACTCAAAATAGCTGTTCAAGAAATCGAAGATGCTAATTAAAAAAAAAAAGTTTATATTTTAATTACAAGGTAAAAAAACAAACAAAATTCAAAGTTTACCAAACACAGGTGCTATTATTTTTTGTCATAGCTGAATAGACCAGTAATGCCTTTATGAATTACACATACTGTTTTTTTATTCCCTATACCTCTACATGGATCATAACCATAACACTGCAGAAGAACAATCAATCTTGGATTATGCTACCTCTCAAACCACCACAGTCCCTCCCCAACTATTATCTATGGTTCTCATTCCCGTGCCACAGATAACATTTAAGCTATTCCCAGTAGGCCTGCTTCTGGTCTAGAGGAAATCTAGGAAATTCAGATACCGAGCTAGATTCAAATATCTCACTTTCATATTCTGAAAACCGCCTTGCATTGTGAGGGGAAACCTGGAAATAAATATATATATATTTATATATACACAAAATGCTTCTTAATCTTTGAAATTGATTTATTTTTTTGCTACATGACTTGCCTATCTATCCTGCTTCCTTTCAACCTGGAATTTCTATTATGTGGTACAGGTATGGGATCTGTTATCCAGAAAGATCCAAACTATGGAAAATAGACTCCATTTTATCCAAATAATCCAAATTTTGTAATAATCAAATAATACATTGTACATGATCCAAACTAAGATATTCCCTATTGAAAGCAAAACCAGCCTATTGGGTTTATTTAAAGGGGGACTCCAGCATCCAAACCAAAATTTGATAAAGAGGTCCACATAATATTACAGAAACCCCAAATATAATCACAGTTACCTTTTGTTCAAAAAGTATGAATAAATGCCATATTCTATGCTGAAATCCAGCTAAGTTCTTTCTGCATCATTTAAAATCCTGGCAGTGAAGGGGGGACTAAACACTGATGTCATAAATTGTAATAACTTCTTCACAGCTTACAGACAGCATGCCAGAACTACATCACCCACAATGCATCGCACTGTGATGTTCCTATCCTTTTTGAAATCATGTGTGCAGGGAATTGTGGGGTTTGGAGAATGAAAGATGGGGACAGCTGGCTGTTGATACAAAGTAACAGTAGTCAGCCAGCTCAGCAAAGTAGTCAGAAATATCAGCAGGAGAGCATGGGACTAGGCTTAGGGAACTGTCAGAAACCATTAAAAAACCTGAAAAGTCTGCATATTTTTTAATGTTTTTTTAAGTTATGTTTTTGTGGAGTTCCCCTTTTCTAGCAGACTTAGGATGTTATTTATTACAGATCAAATTGTAAAGTTATCTAATTTGTTTTAAATCTAATAAATTTTCATGTACTCACAAGTTGATAGAAAGGTTATTTTTTAAAAAATGTCTAACATTCGATCAAATACAAACAACCCGGAAAATCTGAATATAATTCGAAGTTTTTTCTGAAACAAAAATGTCGAATGTCAGGAAGGCAATTTACACCAGCACTATGAAATATGTCAGCGATACAAAATATGTTGGCACTATATAAATAAGTTTTTATTAATAATAATAATAATAACATCTTCAGTTGGTTCAAAGGACCTCTGCCATTGATTTCTACATGAACTCGGCAGGTTTTAGGTGTCAAAGTATTGAATTAGAACTGTTTCCAGGGTCAAAGTTTGATAAATCTCACATTCTAATTCAAATTCGAGTTGGTGGTTTTAAATTAAATTGTGAATTTTGACAATCAGCAGCAGAAGAACTCCAGGTACCCATCCCCAGTGCCAAGGCACTAGATGTAACAAGATGATTTAGATAAGACAAAACTAAAGAAAACTAAAAACGATCCACTGATTCAAGGCTCTGAATTGGAACCTTGATTTTCTTTTTAACAAAATGCTAGTACCTAGAACACTCTTCTGAGGTTGGAAAAAGTGGTAATGTATTACATGATATTAATCCAGCAATCCATGGGCATCAAAAAAGCATGGTGTGAGCAGACAGTATATACATTCATGAAGATTTACTTATTAAATAATGGTAAAGAATGAATAAAAGAAACAGACAAAGCAGTGGGTAGAGACATTACCAAAGAAAAATAAGTATCTAGTTCTATATAACAACAGAAACATTTTATTTATGGGAGAGCACAAATTTCATGACGTCTAGAGAATTCTTAGATATACACACAAACAGCAGTGATGGGCAAATATGACCCATTTCCATTTCACTTTGACAAAAACATTTTTTGACCCTCAACATTTTTTCTCCCATTGGAGTCTATGGGCATAATTTCCACTGCAAAACTCTGCAAAAAAATTTGCTCATCCCTAACCAACAATTTTTCAAGAGAACACAAAATGAAACAATGAAGAAATACAATACAGGAATGGGATATGTTATCTGGCAACCCATTACACAGAAAGCTCTGAATTACAAGAAAGCTATATCCCATTCCACTCCATTTTAACCAAGCATTCACATTTTTTAAAATTATTTCCTTTTTTTTCTGTAATAATAAAAGTGTACCTTGTATTTGTTTGTAACTAAGATATAATTTATCCTCATTGGAGGTAAACCAATCCTACTGGGTTTTATTAACATTTACATTATTTCTTAGTAGATATATGGTATGGAAATCAAAACTAGAGAAAGATTCCTTATCCGGAAAATCCCAGGTCCCAAGCATACTGGATAACAAGTCCAATTTATATTTATATTTTTTTGTATTATATCTTTCAGCTTTAAATTAGGTGCTACCTGGATTTAGTAACACTGGAAGCAAAGTTTAAATTCCAAACCAGAGATCAGCAAAATAAAAACATTAGTTAAAACTTCACCTTTAATATTTAATATAGGATAAAAATTGAGGCCCGGCCAGAGCAAAATAAACATATCAGTGTAGCAAGAATAGAAAAAAAAACATGCAAGACAATTTGGTTCACTCTGGCAATTAGAAAGTGAGCGAAATGTAGTAAAAGACACTTTACAGAAACACATGTAAGCATTTACAGAAACACATGTAAGAAGAGAACAGTGATATCCATCAGTACTTGCAAGTGGTGTTTGGATGCTTTATTTATGCTTCCTTTGAATGTACATCCCCTTCAAGCAGCAAAGTGAAGGGACTGTGACTCTAGGGAGTTTTACAGGGAAACCTGTGATGTTATCAGAATTACATGAATGTTCTATATGACAATATTACATTAATGTTACACAATATACAGTACATGAAATTGATGCATTAGTGCTAAAAATATGGACAAAATAATGTTGTGTTATTCCTGTACATAGGAAACATGCAGTTTACAACTTCAAGTGCAATCAAAGTTGTCATACATATGAAAGGACTAATTTACCAAAATGGGGCAGGCACAGAGCGCAAAAAATGTACATGATTTGACATGTCCCATTGGAAAGTACTTGTTGCACCTTTAGAGCATTGTTGCATACAGAAGAGCAAGAACATCTGACAGCTTGGTGCTCTTAATCAGGCACAGGGCAAACAATGCAATAGAAATGCAAGGAGGGTTAGGCACAATTTTTTAGTTTATTGGGCTCTAAGGCCTATATGGGCTGTTGAGGCTCTTAGAATTGCTGCACTTGTGCCAAATACCCCACAATGGGCATCATGGGCCCCTTCCAGGCATGAAATAGTCCAATACATACTAATAATTAAACAAAACACATAGGAATTTTCAAGTCCTAGTTACACGGACACACTCATTCTACACACAGTGTGACTAGTATCTGATGCCTTATGCAAAAACAAACTCTTTAATATTTGTGGAACTCACTATTATCATAAAACTAATTTATGTAGCACTGGATAGGGAATAAAGTGCAAAAACAAAAAAACCACCTGTGCTTAAGTAATCACTACACGTGTTGGGTGTGGCCATTTGGTGGTACTTATGTGAACTTTGTTTAAATATTTCTATGAATTTGCCATTTCAAAATGGGCCTTAAATATTTGACATTATTTTTGACATTATTTTGTGGACTAAAAAATTTAATCTAGTCTGACATACTGCTGTTTTCATACATTCCAATGGTCCTTATTTTGATGGAACAGTGCTAATCCTACTGGCTGCCAAAAAAAGTGCAGCCAACTGAGAAGTCGTTATGCTTTGGGCATGGGCAAAATTGTGTCCTGCTTTTTTATATTCAGATGTAGAAAGCAGGGCTGGAACATGGGGTAGGCAGAAGAGGAACCTGCCCAGGGCACAACAAAGGTGGGAGCTCTGGGCAGGTACCTTTTAAAGAGTCTACGGCGTACCTATAGGCTGGGTTCTCTTGCTCCCTTGGATCCACTCTTCCTTCTTCTCAATGCCCCCCCCCCCAGACAATGTCATCATGCACGGGGGAGAAAGGTTTCTAGTCGGACTGCCTAGTGCACCCACCCCTGGTAGGAAGGTATGCATCTGGCTGCTAAGACAAAGCATCAAGGGAATGCATTAAGCATATTGCAACTGGTTTGGTAGATATAATTAGCTTTGAAAATGGAACTGAAATACACTGCATCTCAGTCTGACTGGCCTTCATTTTTAGTACCTCATCCTTGCTTTGAATTCTTCTTCAGCAGGTCTCTAGCTAACAGTAGGATGTAACTCCCTTGTGGATTTCTATCTTGCTTATTAAAATATAATTTTTAGCTTGACATTTAGTTATGCCAAAAAGTTGACCTAATCCACTGGAAAAGAGTCAGCACTGCACTAGGGCAATCACCTTCTGCACTTGTGCAAGATGCACTACACTACATTTGTGTGCTTTTAGCACTAACAGTTCTCTTTTACCTATGGAAAAAGAAAATAAAGCTTTATACATCACAGCTAAAAAGAGTCCTATTATAAATAACTTTACCTATGATTTTTTAAAAGGTGTTGAAGAATCATTTTGCGATAATTTTTTTGTAAATTGTTATGTTGCAGAGCAACTGGTTAAAATGATGGTTCTGACATTTATGAGATGCATAATGTAAAATTTAGTGCAGCAAAAAATTGTATACAGTAAGTCTGAAATACAACAAAATTTAATAATTTTTCACCAAAATGAGCAGTGAACATTATATATAAAAATTACCATATCAGCACAGGTAATAAAATATATTTTTTCACGTTCCAGTTTTGAAAATGCAGATGCCTTATTTCTAATTCTAAGCTGTTTAAAATCACGTCAAAAGGACCATTTGATTAAATTTTGCTTATGCCTGTTACTTTGTTAGAATGGACCATTACTGCTTTGAAAACAACTACAGGTATAGGATCCATTATCTGGAAGCCCATTATAAAGAAAGCTCCGAATTATGGAAAGGCCATCTCCCATAGACTATTATTATAATAATATAATTCAGTTTTCTTTAAAATTATTTCCTTTTTCCTTGTAGTAATGAAACAGTAACTTGTACTTCTTCCCAGTTCCCAACTAAGATATACATGAATCCTAATTGGATGCAAAACAATCCTATTTGGTTTAATTAATGTTTAATTGATGTTTTAGTAGATGTAAGGTACAGAGATCCAAATTACAGAAAGATCCCAGGATCCCAGCAGTCTGGATAACAGGTCCCATACCTGTACAAATACCAGCATCTTGTTCTTGTTTTAAAAGGCATGCTATTCACGTACTAGATAATATGTAGAGGGGTGAGTATATAAAGAGGGGTGAGTATCCCACAAAGCTTAAAATGCATATTTATTAATTTAAACTTGACTATCATAGCTTCAGGAAATTAAGTCCTAACTGATGAAAGAGTCAACCTTAATGCTAAGCCTGCAGCTAGCAGGGAGTGTTTTGGTATATGGTTAATCAATCTGTGAATTTTGGGTACTGTACTTTAACATACAAATGGAACCAAGCACATGAAAACAGCATATTTCAACTAAAGCTTCAGCAATCCTTATTATCACTGATGCCTCCCTTGGACATATAAATAAGAAATTATATACCAGCTAAAGACTATAAATATATAGTATAGGTTCCATGAAAAGGCAGCCAAGCTTTACAGAGAGTCAGGGAAACATACAGAAAATCTTCTAATGCAGGATAACACAGAGAGTGACTTTAATTCACCAATATGATGGCCCAACATAAAAATCTCTTTAGAATGCTGAGTGGAGACTTACGGTAAATCAGGATCATTTTCTCAGCCTGGAAAGAAGGACATAAAGCATAAATTCTGTCATTATTATTATATGTATATGTCAATACTGTTTAAACAGCTTAGAGCCAGGGTGAAAGAGAAGTGTTAACCTTTTTTTTGCTTTTACTAAACAGAAGGAGAAATGTTCTAAACTCATTTTTAGAGTAATTTGTCCATACAAAATCACTAAAACAGAACCAAAGGCCTGCTTTTGCATTATGAGTTGTGATTTGCACACAGGGTACTTTGTAACATGGAATGGATTTTATATTTTGTACTGGCAAAAACTGTTTTATGACAAACAGAACAGTATATACGCAAAAGAAATGTGAAATATATTGTCAATGGGCATTTTCACACCAACTTTTTGGTGCTCTCTGTCTTTCTTTGTGCAAATACACCGAGGTCAATTTGTATTTTGTTGTAACAGGCATGTTCAGTTCCAAACTGTTTGCCATTGTCAATGGCGGCATTTCCCTACTAATCCACGTCTAGGTAAAAAATTCACTTATCACTAGCTGCTGTAGGTGTTCTAGGGTTTTCATATAGAAATATTATCAATGTAGTCTGAGCCCCAGCTCTACTAACCAGAGATCAGCTGCACTGTGCCTCAGTTTTGTTACATGCCTTTGTTAGCTGTCCTGAATGCTGCTGGATTCCTGTTTTTGGATATTACTTTTACCTAAACTCTGCCTTCCCATGCATCAATACATTTACTTGCATGAAATTCATAAGACCGGGCTGGGAGCATGTATAGGAGTGAGCATCTTTCATGCATGGCATGGTCAATGCAAGTTCAGTTTTGCCTCTATTTTAGCTCTTTGGACTATGCTTTGCATTTATAATTTCATAATTAAGTCTTCAGATCTTTAAACCAATAGCCCTCATAGATAGTACATCAGAGAGACTGATCTGTAATAGATGAGAGGAAATATGTCTTCCTCAAATAATGGGCCAGATTCAATTTGGTGAGAAAAGATAATCTTCTAATTCAATT
This sequence comes from Xenopus borealis, assembly GCA_024363595.1. Taxonomy (NCBI): domain Eukaryota; kingdom Metazoa; phylum Chordata; class Amphibia; order Anura; family Pipidae; genus Xenopus; species Xenopus borealis. The sequence continues at coordinate 36,637,689 of CM044444.1, read as the reverse complement.
TCAGAATGTCCGACAAAGCTAGAAAAAAGTATATATGGGAAAAACTGGAACTAAATTAGGAAAATTTTTTTTTTCTCTTCTAGTTTAATCTCACCTTTAAGCTTTCTTCTAATAAGCCACATAATAATGTTTTCACATTGAAAGCTTGATTGCCCATAATGAAGATTTTTCAATAGATATATAATTGATTTTTGTCAGTTTTTTGCATGTTGCCCATTTTAGTAAATAAGCAATATGGTATTTTATCCTAAATGTAAGGGACTGTTATAGTCAAAGTTTTTAGCTTATTATCAATGTTGCCTGCAGTTGCTTAAAAACACCATTATATTAATAGCCAGTTTATTCCAAAAATGTATACCACATGCTGTTCATGCTATTCATACGTTCTTCTAGTTTCTAACAACGACACAGGGCTGAGGTAAAAGGAGATGCAAAATTGGATTATAGTGATTTTCTTTTAGTTACAGTAATATAGCACCACAAACTGATCAGTGTATTCATCTGGTTACCAAAGGCTAAGATGTTTAACTTTATTATCTTTAAAACCTGCCCACTAATAGCATCTTTACATTCTACTAGTTACAGAATAAAGCAGTTAAATACTTTTGGGCAATGCGGAGATCACTGAAATCAATAACATGCTGATTTATGTATAAAAACCACAGCAGTGCAAAGAGCATGGTATTAATTGTTAAGAGTGAAAGACCTTTGACTGTACTTTAACTTTAACCTTCAAGGTACTTTTCATAGGATGGCCAGTGATACCATAACAATGTGACAAAGTATTCAAACATACATACTCAAAGGGATACTGTAACGCGAAAAATATTCTTTCAAAATGCATCAGTTAATAGTGCTGATCCAGCAGAATTCACTTGATAAAGGGCTGCTGCCCGTAACATGTCGTGAGAATAAATAGATTTTATATAGATGTGCCGGGCTCTACTTGATTTACTTGAATTCTGCACTGAAGTCCTTTTCACTGAAGACATATCTGACATATTGTCAATTTCCCAGCTGTCCTAAGTCATGTGACTTGTGCTCTAATAAACTTCAGTCACTCTTTACTGCTGTACTGTAAGTTGGAGTGATATCACCCCCCTCCCTTTCTCCCCCCACCCCCAGGAGCGTAACAAAAGAACAATGGTAAGATAATCAGATAATAGCTCCCTAACACAAGATAACAGCTGCCTGGTAGATCTAAGAACAACTCCTTCAGTTACACTGAGAAGGAAAATCAACAGCCTGCCAGAAAGCAGTTCCAAGGGCTAGTCCAGACGAGAAGATTCAGGGAGATTCTTCACCTGGTGACTAATCGCCTCACGACTATCTCCCCGAACTACTTCCCCCTGCCTTCCAGCTGCTTCAATGAAGAATCGCCTGCACCTATTCACACGCGGCGCTGTGTTTTTCTAAATTGCTCCAAATTGCCTCACAAGGCAATTTTCAGTGACTTAGGAAAATGCAGTGTCGCGTGTGAATAGGTGCAGGCGACATACAGGCCGCAAGACACGGGCAAGCAATTCAGGGAGATTAGTCGCCCCAAAGAAGCGGAGATTAGTAACCATATTTACAGATACAGACATTGGAACCGACTGTACTTATTTGTAATTGCAAGTGAGTGGAAAACTTTACAACTGTAATCCCTAGTTTATTTTTTATTCTGGAAAAGAAGTTTCCAGCTGATTGATACACAGGATATAAATGTATCCCTTCAGTGCAACAGTAGTGGTATTCCAGCATGTGTAGTGAAGAGGTTAATTTTACAAGATACAGGATTACCAGAATCTTCCAGACTTGTGAAAAGATTCCCAGGACAGCTAAAGAGCCCATAGATGGGCCAAATACAATTACCCTTCCTTCAAATCTGATAAGGAGGTGGCTTTTTTCTTCACTAAAAATAGGCTAATACTCTAATTGAGCAGTTAATGGCCATGGAACATGGGAACATTGGTCTAAATGTATCATCCTTAAGTCAGGGGGAGAAAAAAATCAACTAAAAGCTGTTACCCATTAGCTCTGGAGAATAAGATCAGAGTGTTTTTGTATAATGTTGTTATGTAGAAGGACGGATATGTAATCACAGAATAGAAACATAGGGAGTTATTTCTGTCTATTTTGACCACCACCAAAGAAAGCTAAATCACAGCCTGGCATTATTCAGCCTTGTAACGGGCTACAGGTGGTAATGAAAGAGTTAAATATGGGCACTGTATTTTGCTCTTTGAAATGTGTTGAAACATATGTTTCCTGCTTCTTTTTTTACAAATATATATTTACAAGTGTCCTGCTATTGTTGTAATTTTTCTGTAACAAAAGAATTTAGGGGAAGTACAAGCTAAAATAAGTTTATTTAAAGAAGCATTTTTGTAAATAAACTATGTACAATACAGGTTGGCTGCTTAATACACCTACTTGGGTGAAGCTTGCCAGGTTGTCCTTTAACTGCAAAAGCCAAAATTATAGGACTAGATTTTAGTGTGAAAAGGCTTAGGACATCTTGGTGTAAATTCTAGTCTGTAGTGACAAAATGTGTCCCATTTGGTAAAACTGTAACAAAAATTCATGAAACACATTGAATAGGTAGCTTTTTTATGCACATTTTTTTGTGCTTGACTTTTTTTTTTCCTCACTCTGGATGCATTAAAGTCAATAGGCATTTTTATCAAGTTTTTTCTCACTCCAAATGCGGTTGTTCACTTTCCAAACACTTTCCATCAGTTAATAGTGCTTTTCCATAAGAATTCAGCACTGAAATCAATTTCTCAAAAGAGCAAACAGATTTTTTTATATTTCATTTTTAAATCTGACATGGGGCTAGACGTTTTGTCAATTTCCCAGCTGCCCCAAGTCATGTGACTTGTGCTATGGTAAACTTCAATCAATCTTTACTGCTGTACTGCAAGTTGGAGTGATATCACCCCTCCCTTTTCCCCCCAGCAGCCTAACAAAAGAACAATGGGAAGGTAGCCAGATAACAGCTCCCTAACACAAGATAACAACTGCTTGGTAGCTGCCCAGAAGTCACTCCCGAAGCTAACACATAAATGAATACCTGAAACAAGCAACCATCCCCAATAATTGTCTGTAAGCTATAGCAATATACAGGATATATATAACAGATAAGTCAACAACAGTAAAATAAAAGGGAAGACAATAACAGATAGACTCAAACTACCAGCCAGAATGAACATATAAATTACGGGCAAATACCCACGGGAACGTAAAACTCAGAAGTGACTGGAAAAATCTTGCGCACAGAAAGGGGAACCACCAGAAATGGGCAAGCATAAGAAGAAAGAATCGCCAATGAAAATGACAGCTTTTTATCCAAAAACAGCAACGCTCCCAGAAGAAAGATCTCCCTCACAAGATGGAGGCACATCAGCAGATAGCAGCCCTGCACCCTAACATCACAGTCAGAAAGATCACCGAAACAACCAGACAGCAACGCAAATCGGGCACCTCTCACAGCTGCAGTGTTGAAGGAATTTCTTACTGAACTTATGTCGGAGATCCAGGAGGACCTTCGATCTGCTGTCTCCACCCTGAGCAAAGACATCAAGCAGGTGGGGGAGAGAACTGATCATCTAGAAAATAAAATGGCGGAATTGGTGCGCTCGCACAATCAAGCAATAAATGCAAATAATGCCCTGGAGGAAGAAATCCAAACATTGACAGCTAAAGTAGCAGACATAGAAGACCGAAACAGAAGGAATAATGTCTGGATAAGAGGCATACCAGAACTGATTACTGCTCAAGAACTAAACACATATATATGTACAATGATAGGAGACATACTCCCGGAGGTGCCCTCAGAACACAGACTATTGGATAGAGTACACAGGCTACAACGGGCAAAAACGCACCTCCTGGAGCCCCAAGAGACACTATTAAAAGGATCCACTTCTATTACGTGAAAGAGCAGCTGCAACACAGCTTCAGAAACAAAAAGAATATACCAGAGAAATATAGTAACTTACAATGCTTTGCAGACCTATCCATCTATAAACAGCAAAAAAGGAAGGAATTCGCAACGGCAACAGTCCTACTAAGAAATAACAACATTCAATACAGGTGGCTGTACCCTGTAAGAATACTAATTACTAAAGATGGAACAACAGTAATTGCAGAAACTCCACAACACGCAGAACAACTACTAAAGGAATGGAATCTTTGGCAGCTAACAACAACAAAAACAAGTGCTAAACAGGCAAGAGCTCCCGCCTACAACCTGAGTGGGCCACCCAAACAAGGAAAAGCAGGAAAAGCCTGAAAGTTCAAATTACTCCAGAGGAAGCGGACAACGGCACTTGAAGAAATACAAAAACCTCATACAAGCTACAAAACCAGTCAAAATGCTTAATTAAAGGAAAACACACACAATATCCCGTGGGCCAATAAGCCCAAATAAAGACCAAGAACATTTCCAAAATTCTTCCCCCTACCCCCAGAAGCTTGGGGAAACACAAATATGCCATAGAAAAACTTGACTCACAACAGAAGGCCACCAGAGGCCATAGAGCTTCCCCCCACCCGGAACCAATACCATGGTTGTATTGTTGTAAATATGTTGCATACAAAATGCATATGTTCTTATGTTATGTAATTACCTTCTCTATATCTTCCATCTATATTACCCTCTACCCCCTCTCTCCCTTCTTCTAGGGGCCAAAAAGAGACAAACAATCCAAATCGAACACACCACAAGAGAAATAAAGAAAGACCAACCTTAACAACCGAGGATCAGGTGAACACAATAATGAGTCTAATCCAATCCATCATTACATGTACCAATCAACATGGGAATAAAGATAGTATCAAAGAATGTAAATGGTCTCAATAGCCCGCAGAAAAGACGCAAGCTAGCACAATGGAGTAAACAACAGAACATAGACATACTCCTTCTACAAGAAACGCATCTCACCAACAAGAAACAAACTTCGATTAACCTAAAACAATTCCCCACGCAAATATATGCCTCAAACACAGTAAGAAAAATGGGGGTAGCTATATGGGTAAACAAAAAACTACCACATAAACTAATTAATCACTATACAGATCCATTGGGAGGATATTTAATCCTTAATATTAAGATATATGAGCAAATCTATACAATAACAAGCGCATACAGTCCCAACAGACATCAATCAAGATTCTACGGCAGGCTTTTCGGACAAATTAACAAAGACAAAATGGGCCACATAATAATAGGAGGAGACTTTAACATGCCTCTACAACACAAATTATACACAAAAACTTCAAAAAAGATTACACAATCACAGGAGGCAATAAAACACGCAAATGCTCTGCAGAGGCTCCTAACACAGGAGATGTTATATGATGTATGGAGAATACAACATGGTACAGAAAGAGACTACACGTTTTTCTCTCATCCCCATTTGAAATACTCTAGGATAGACTACTTTTTTGTAGACAAATACCTTCTTCAAGCCATTCAAAATTCAGTAATAGGAACCAACACTTGGGCAGACCACTCCCCAATTGAGATATTAGTGGACACCATCCAGCAGATAAGGCGGCAATACAACTGGAGATTGCTTCAAAACTCGACTTACAGAGAGGAATGCAGAAAGACATTAAGCGACTATTTTCTTGCAAACAACACGCCACAAATACAACAAACCACATTATGGTGTGTCCACAAAGCAGTCATTAGAGGGCAACTAATAAAAGCAGCCTCCACTATGAAAAAAAATAGAGAAAACAATCTACGGAAACTAACTGAACAAATGCTAGAATTGGAAGCCCAAAATAAACAACAACCAAGCCAGGTGAAAACAAAAGCAATAATAGAACTGAGGCACCAAATACAAGGCATAGAAAACAATAAAGTGGAATGGCAGTTACGAAGATTGAGAATACACAGATATACAAAAGGCAACAAAGCAACAAAACTACTAGCTAATCAACTCAAACAAAGACAAATTAACCAAACAATAGCACAAATAACTACCTTGGAAGACAGGTCTATAACAAACCCTAAGGAAATAGCTGATCACTTTGCGGATTATTACTCACTGTTATATAACTTAAAACAAGAAAGAACCACCCCACAACCCACCAAAGAAACGATACAGAAATTCCTTTTGGAAGCAAACCTACCCCAAATACAAACACAACAACTAAGCCAGATGAATACTAGCATTACATTAGAGGAAGTAAAGAGAGCCATTACAACCACCCCTACCGGAAAGGCACCTGGACCGGATGGATTCACATCTGCATACTATAAAATCTTCCAAGATATACTGGCACCACACCCTATGAATTTATTTAACCATGTTTTTCAAGGAGGCACCTTCCCAGAAGAAATGTTAATAGTAGTGATGGGCAAATCTCCCGCGTTTCGATTCGCCGAAAAATTAGCGAATTTCCAGAGAAATTCGCGAATTGGCAAAAAAATTTGAGAAACGAGTCGCGCGTCGTTTTTGATGCGCAGTGCGTCAATCGCGTCACGTCGCGCCGTTTACGACGCGCGCCTCGTTTTTTTTGGCGAATTTTTCGTCGGCGAATTTTTGCTGCCGTTTCGTGAATTTATTCGCCAGCGGCGAATCGCGGGAATTCGCCGCGAATTCGCCCCTGCCGAATAAATTCGCCCATCACTAGTTAATAGCTACAATAACCACAATTCCTAAACCAGGGAAAAGCCCAACAGACTGTGGGAATTACAGACATATCTCCTTACTCAACACAGACTTGAAACTATATGCCAAAGTTATAGCTAACAGAGTGGCAAAAATACTACCGTCTCTAATACATTTAGACCAAACAGGATTCATAAAAGGTAGACAAGGACCAGACAACACCAGAAAGATGTTAGCACTTACTGAAATAGCAGAACAAAGGAAGGACCCAACAATATTATTAGGCTTAGATGCGGAAAAGGCCTTCGACAGAGTTGAATGGACGTATTTAGACTCAACACTACAGTACTATGGACTGCAAGGCCCAATCAAACATGCAATATTATCCCTATACACCAAACCCTCT
>CM044444.1:36582056-36630257 GCA_024363595.1 Xenopus borealis | reverse complement strand
TATAGCTAACAGAGTGGCAAAAATACTACCGTCTCTAATACATTTAGACCAAACAGGATTAATAAAAGGTAGACAAGGACCAGACAACACCAGAAAGATGTTAGCACTTATTGAAATAGCAGAACGAAGGAAGGACCCAACAATATTATTTAGCTTAGATGCGGAAAAGGCCTTCGACAGAGTCGAATGGACGTATTTAGACTTAACACTACAATACTATGGACTGCAAGGCCCAATCAAACATGCAATATTATCCCTATACACCAAACCCTCTGTGAGAGTCAACAACATGCGATTTCTCTCCAAGTCATTCCAAATAACCAATGGAACAAGACAAGGATGTCCGCTATCACCTCTCATTTTTAATCTCACATTGGAACCTCTTGCAAGGATAATAAGGAATTCAGAGGAGGTAAAGGGAATACAAGTGGCCAATATGCAGCATAAGAATGCAATGTTCGCAGATGACATCATACTAAGACTAACAAAGCCAGAATCATCACTAGAGGCTGTAACAGATCTTTGAAGCCTTTAGCTCAGTATCCTACTACAAATTAAACAACGTGAAGTCACAGATTTTACCGATTGGATTAACTAAAGAAGCCACACAGAAACTGCAAACCCAATACACGTATAAATGGCAAACCCACACCATAAAATATCTTGGGGTAGACCTAGCTAGCAATCTCACTAAAACATATGAAGCCAACTATCCCAAGCTCCTAATAGAAGTACAGAAACTTCTTCAGAAATGGTCCCCTCTGTACACCTCCTGGCTGGGTAGAATTGCTACTATAAAGATGATGATATTACCCAAAATTTCTTTATTTGTACAGAACTCTGCCAATAGCCATCCCCCAAACTTATTTCCGCAAAGCACAAAGAACCATTCAAGATTTCATTTGGGCTAAACGGAAACCAAGGATCAAGCAAAAATACATGCAAAAAGGGAAACAAGAAGGAGGATTTGGAGTGCCCTGTCTATAAAAATACTACCAAGCCACAGTACTAGACAAAATGAGAGCATGGAATCTAGCAACTAAAGACCTACACTGGCTCCAGTTGGAACAAGATTCCTTAAAGCACATCAAGTTTAAGGGGCTTATATGGACTAAAAACATTAACCCAGCAACACTAAACCACACAGTAAACAATACTACCCGAACAGCACTAAGTACATGGTTAAAGATTAAAAAAAATACCCACTAATAAACTACCCAGCACACCAGGTAGGACTAGAAATGCTAGAAACAAGCATCCCAAACCTTAACTTAACAAATACGAGGAATGCAAAACTAACCACAATAGGCCAATTATATGACAATACACTCATTAAAACTTATGAACAACTAGGTAGGGAATATAATTTGCCAGCACATGACTTTTACAAATACCTCCAGATAAAGCATCTACTGGAGAACACCAGAACAGCAAGCAGCATTAAACCCACGCCATTCGAAACGCTACTGACTAGAAACCCCCGAAGCCCCAAAGGCATAACTCAGATTTACACATTAATCACAGAGGAAGACATGGAATCCAAACCAAAGCACTTCGAAAAATGGGAACATCAACGTACCCACACTACAGTGGACAAAAATGGCAAACACCGCTTATAAACTTTCAAAATGCATGAATCACATTGAAAATGCAAGGAAACTGTTCTATAGATGGTATAAGACCCCAACCACCCTTAATCAATACTACCCAAATGTCCCAAAAATTTGCTGGAGAGAGTGCCAAGGGGAAGGCAGCATCCTACACATATGGTGGCTCTGCCCCAAAATCAGAAACATATGGATAGCTACAGAACAAATTCTGGAACAAAGTACAAACCTACAGGTAAAGCTGACACCTTCTTTGGCATTATTAAACTACAAACTCAACGAATACCTGAAAAAACTACAACATTTGATATTCCACGTTTTGACAGCAACCAGATTGCTAATCCCAAGATATTGGAAAACAACCGAGGTACCCAACAAAAAAGAACTTATTACGCTAATAGACTCAAACCTAACTTATGAACAAATGCCAATCTGGGACAGTCAGCGAATAAACTTGAGTGAAATCTCAATTCAACTGTGGAAGGGATGGAAAGAAAAATACCACTTACCTGGTAAGAAATAGGTTGGAATCGAAATCCATGGATCAACACAGACTCTTATTCTAAAAGCAAAGATGAAAGGAGTAAAAGTAAAGAATACTAAACTTTAAGCACGCTTGAAGGCCCTGGAAAAAAAAAAAGCTCTACTTGAGCACCACTATTAACTGATGCGTTTAAAAAAAAACATGTTTTCCCATGACAGTTTCCCTTTAATGTTCATGTCTCAGGTGTTTTAATCTGACAGCTCAGTGATACAGGTGTAGATTTTGAACTGTTACTATTTGCTACATTAAGGGGGCCGATTTAAGAATTTCACGTGAAATGATCGAAGTTCGATCGAACAACGATCATACGATTTTTTTGTGAAATCGTAAAGTGAAATTTGGCCTCTTCAATCATCGAATATCGAATAGATATTCCATCATTCAATCATTCGATGATCGGCGAAATAAAAATTTTAAAGTTATTCGACTGCCTACTTCGCCAGATAGAACCTACCGAATTGTAATAGAAGCGTATGGGAAGATGCCCATACGCTTCTGAGGCTAAGTCCTGCTCGAATACCATTCGTACGATCGGAGCGTTCGATCGTTCGAACTAATTTTTCGCACTCGCAAAGGAAATTCCACGATTTTTTCGTGAAATCGAACGATCGGTATCCGATCATACAAATTCATCGAGAAATGGGATATCGAGCAAAATGATAGCCTAAAACTATTCTATAAGCATTAGATGGTCGAATGCTTATTGAATTGCGAATTTGATTGAGCTAATTTCTGGGAATAATAGTAAATTTGCCCCTAGTTGTTTCTTAGCAGTATCTATGGAATATTAGCAACTATTGTATGAATTCTAACAGCTGCCTATTGAAACTCTGTGATCCTGCTCAGCAGGGGCAAAGATAAAAATGTATCAACTAAGGAGCAGATTTATCAAGGTTTTTTTTATGGTCATAACTCTCAAATTCTAATTGTGAATTATCCAAACTCGAACTAAGAAACGTATCAACTAATGTAGCAAATTCAAGTTCTTAAAGTGCCAGAGTATGTTAAATCTCGAAATTCAAATTTAAAGGCAGATTTACTATTGGTCGAATTTCGAATTAAAAAAAAAATTGAAATTCAACCATGGGAATAGTTAGGGAATTATAATCCTTCGAATTCGAATTCTAGGATTTTACCGCAATTCGATTGGTCGAACGATCGAATTATAAAAATTCGATCGATTCAAACGATTTTAACCATTCGATTAAATTTTTATAATTTGATCAAAATTCGGCAAAGCCACTTCGGCAGATTGAAACTGGCGAACTAGGCAGTCGAATAAAAATTTAAAGGGGAAGTAATTCGATAGTCGAGTATTCGAATATTCAAATAGTTTTTTATTCAAATTATTCGAATCATTCTATTCGATCAAATTTACTGAATTCACTGGTCGAATTGACCTAATTTGCATATTCTATATTCAAATTCAAATCTTTTTGAAAATTCGATCGAATTTCGAATCATTCATGTGAATAGATGTGAATTTAGTAAATTTTCCCCTTAAATTCAAATGTGAATTATCCATACTCTATTCAAGTTTTAATTTTAAATTGAATTTCAAGATATAACATATTCTGGCACATATTCTGGAACTCCAATTTGACTTTTTGCAACCTAATACCTGTCAAGTTCATGTATATTTCAATGGGAGAGGTCCAGGGACCAATTTGGACATATTAGTACCATTTCAGACATTTGAGTTTTTTTCAGAGAAAAAACTCAAATCGAGTTTAGTCTAATTCGATTCAAGTTTTTGAGACAGTAAAATTTGTGTGTGTTTTAGATGTTAGATTGTTTTCTTATACAACCCCCACTCAAATTTCAAGGATATTTGAATTTAAAGGAGTTTAAAAAAATGAATTTGAATTTGACCTTTGATAAATGTATCAAAATATATCCCCATGTATCAATTTAGAACAGTTAAAGAGTTGCCAATTCCCTGCTTTAGAAGATAAAAATTAAACTTTACAATTTAATATTAGAAAAACAATCACAAATATAAGATAGAAATGGATTGCAAAAAGTTTTTAGTTCTGGTAAACTATTTGAAATCAATTAAACTGGAAAAAATGTTGAATATGAACAACCACTTTATAGTAATTTGGCTTTTTTTTATAGCAACTTTTTTGTCTATGTGACAGTTCTGGTGACTTTTTTTTCTCAGCAAATTTTTGCTGCAGTTTCACAAAAAGATTTGCAGATGACGAAATGTGGAATTTCACCCCCAAAAAAGGTGCTCATCACTACTAGCCTCTGCGAACATCTTATAGTACCAAGATGGCAAAAATTCAGACCATTGATGAAAAGTAGAGTACAGCACTTTTAATACATTTATAATACTCAAGACATGCAGTACAAATTCAATTCTAGGTTTTCCTATAGACTTCAAACAAGTTTTCTTATGATAATATAACAAACAAGGGAAAGTTATGCTCACTGCTAATTTTTAAAAACATTAAGCCGGGGTGCAATGAGGTTGTGACCACAAAATTCACATAGACAAATACAAGAAGTCCTCTGCACTCAAAGCCATTATCAATATACTAAGGGGCAAATTTACTATTATTCCCCAAAATTCAATCGATCCTACTGGAAATTCGATAAGCATTCGACCATTGAATGCTTATCGAATTGTTTTAGGCTATCATTTTGCTTGAAATCCGATTTCTCGATGAATTCGTATGATCGGATACCGATCGTTCGATTTCACGAAAAAATCGTGAAATTTCCTTTGAGCATCCGAAAAATTTGTATGATTCAAACGCTCCGATCGTACGAATGGTATTCCAGCAGGACTTGGCCTCAGAAGCCTATGGGCAGCTTCCCATAGGCTTCTATTACAATTCGGTAGGTTCAATCTGGCGAAGTAGGCAGTCGAATAACTTTAAAATTTTTATTTCTTCGATCATCGAATGATCGAATTATCAAATATCCGTTCATTCGATCTATTCGATTTTCGATGATCGAAGAGGCCAAATTTCACTTTACGACTTCACGAAAAATTTATACGATCGTTATTCGATCGAACTTCGATCATTTTATGTGAAATTCGTAAATCACCCCATAAATTAAAGATTAATCATTTGATTAATCGAATTGCACTAAAATCCTTCAAATTTGATATACGATGGTCAAATTCAAGGGTTTTTAACCCTCAAATCTGACCCTTAGATAAATCTGTGGGTGAAATGAGGTTGTGACAACAAAATTCAAGTAGACAAATACAAGAGATCCTCTGCACTGATTTGAGTTTTTTTAAACTCCCTTAAATTCTATTCAATTCGAATTTCGGTTGGGGGAATTTATTAAAAAAATCTAATTCTTAAAACTCTGTCGAATTTTACTGATCCGAAAACTCCAATCGAATTCGATTCAAATGTTTCTCTAAAAAACCTGAATGTCAGGAAGACTACAAACATCCCCAAATTGATCCCTAGACCTCTCCCATTAACTTATACAGGTTTAGATGTATAATTTTTATTTCTGTTGTGCCAATTCCCCTCCTTCTTCATGGTGTTGATGTGTTGACCCATAACTCACTTGTATGAAAATTAAACAAATAATTGGATGAACATAATTTGCATGAGCTAAAAACCTGAAAAGCTGCAACTTTTTTCTTGTTCCATTTCTTCTAGAAAAGCTCCTGAGAGAAAACAGCAATTTTTACATAGCCCTAAGTGATAACAAGAAGCATTAACAAATCAATATGATCATTAAATCGTTCACTCAAGTTGTTTCATATTGCCTATAATGCAGTAGACATGTTGGTATTTAGCTCCTGGCCATGCTTGTTTATGTGTCCTATATGTTTGTTTGGAAAAAAAAATGCATGTTTCAGCATGCTGTTAATAGTAATGCAACATCTTCTGTATCTAAGAACAATTTGGATAATGTTAATGTTTTTCTGCTTGTGCATTGGACCAAGCAATGTTTCCTCATCCTATAAACCCTAGCCAAGTGCCAGTCTGCAAGCTGCCACCAAATTTTTAGTTAAGGATGCTTATAAAACTTGCATTATATGATATCAAGTTTCCTGCTTTTTGTGCTTAAGGAATGATGGCCATAATGCAGAAGGTTAGCACTAGTGCCTTGAAGTTCAGTGATCCTACCATAGTGTGTGTGAATGTAATAGAGACCTTAGATTATAATCTCCAATGGGGCAGGGACTGATTTGAATGAGATAGAGACCTTAGATTGTTATGTCCACTGGGACAGAGACTGATATGAATGATGTATAATCTCTGTAAAGCAAGCTATATTTATGTTCTTTTACATAAATGTAACTCTATTTTACTAGAAATATAGCACTGATCTTGTGGCTCTACAGGAGTCCTGTGGCACTTCTACAATGTAGAGTCCATACACTATGATTCACCATGCCTCCACCCAGTGTCAGGGCTGGAATACACACACACAGAGGAAAGGTTGATGGATTTACAGTATAAGCAGGACCCTGTACCTTTAAATTACCATGACATATGCAGTCTGCCAGCCAGGAGCAACTTAATGCCGATAGTTATCTCAGAGCTGCTGAGGGGAATCCCTACTTATGTGGGAGTTTATTCCCTTTGGCTTTCCGTGTCAAGAGAAGTACACACTTTGCTCTTCCACACCCCAAATAGAGTGTGCTTTTCTGCCACAGGGGTTCACTACTAACTTTACACACACATTTTTTCTGGGATCTTGCAGTACCTTGTTTTTACTCTGCTGCTTCTCTCTCTGAGCCCTTCCTGTGCAGCACTTCCTTCCTGTCAGCTCTCAGGAGTGGGGACACCTCTTTGTATACAGGATTGCCAGGCTGGCGTTTTTACAGCCACATTGGGCTACTAATTTAAAGTCCAGGCTTTAAAAGTACAAACTAGCCAAGGTACGAATTTGGGCTACTTTTTGGTTTTGGTTTTTTTCTAGCCCTAATGTGCCAAGCCTGAGTCTCCCAAAGCATGTTGGCCAATGTAGTTTTTGTTTAACAATTTGCCGAATGCCAAATTTAATGTAAGACTACAATACCCAGCATGCAGTGGGAATTACTTGTGCAGAAGTCAGGAGTTACCAGATTTTAGACTCTGTACCCCAGTCTCCCGTCACTCTTAAAAGTTCTTGTGTTTTCTGGTGACTTTCCTCAATTTCAGACAATTCTGTGGCAAAAATCTGCTGGCCACCAACATGTCTAGAGGTTGACCTGTTTAACCAATATTTATTGAAATTGCATATGTTTTAGGACCTCATGGGGCCCTTATACCTCATGGGCCCCCCTCTGTAATTATGCAGCTGGTGACAGGCAAATATGCCCCATTTTGCTTCATGAAAAAAAAAAATTTCCCTGCACATAATTAACTATTTTTGAAGTGCATCTTAGCTAGTTTTTGGTTGGTTTTGTAGTTGACTTTGGCTGGTTTTGAAAATTAGTCCTGGCAACCCTGCTTGCAGAGAACAACACAAGGGGATAGATACTATACTATATACATAGTTCCCCTACATAAATGAAAAAATACAAATCTTTCCATTAACATTTTGGTTTGTTCTGCAGTCTGGCATAGATTTAGCAAATGTTTCAGATTAACTCGCTTTATATGTGTGCTTAGAGGGAAAATGTGTAATACATAAATTTGTTCATCTGTGACTGCGTTTGCAGGTGTTTATTGAATGTGTCAATCTGCATGGCACCCCAATAGAAATATATGATGGAATGCAGGGCTCTAAGCATTTCCAGCTGAGAGGGAGCTTTTGGGGTTATTTGATTCCCTTCTTGCAAGCAATGTCAAATGCATGATTCAGAAGGTTCTGCCCTATAAGAGCTGACATCACCTACCAGGTGTTCCTTGCCTTATGTAGGGGCCATTAACAGATAATCCTTTTTTTGATCTGGAGTTCTCCTTCTGCTGAACAGGCTGAAATCCATCACTCAGCACTCAGGAATTAGCAGGGTTTGGTAAAGGGGACAGGTGGCTGTTGCTGAAACATCCTAAAAAGCCCTCATGATCAATGAAAGCAGCAGATGAATAGGGTAATCGGCTAGGGAATTCTACTTGAGACTTCAAACAACCCACCTGGCTTATCACCCTGAGAATGAAAACTAAACCAGCACTAAATGATGTGCTTGTAATCATTTTGTTTTCCTACTGCCACCTTAAAAACATAGATCGACAATGTACTGTAGATGCATTTCAGGCAAAAAAAGTCCAAAAACAAACGTGTAAAATATTGCTTTCTAGTGTGAAAATATTTTTTCATAAAATGTAAATATCGAAAAAGTTTGGAAAATTCAGTATATGCAGTACCTCAGTCTCTTTATTGCCTGCCAGAAAAATAGTGGGATAATAAATATACAGTATGCATGATTTTTATTTGAAAGTAACATGCGCAATGTTCAATTACAATGAGTGAAATGTATCCAGGTCTTATGGAAGGTATTGGATTTCAGGAAACATATGTAACAGCACAGCAAGTAATCTTCTTCTTGATACTTTCTCTAGTTTTATGTAAACAAGAGCATATGTCCTACTTAAGCGGAGTGGTGCTTTTACTGTAGGTCAACATATTACATACAATGTCTAAGGTGAACAATTTCCTTATGTCCTGCACTGAGTGCAAAGGGGGCTGAAATCAATTTATGTAAAAAGATTTTTGCTTTCTACATATGGAGCCATCATTAGTGAAATGCAGACTTGTCTGCGACCATGTTTTTTTGCTTCTATTTGAATGATTAATATTCATGTGTATTTGTTTCAGTAAATACTGTTACTATTGATCTGTGCTATCTAGCTGGAGGCCCATAGGCCAGAAGAGACCATTCAAGAGACTTGGAAAAAAGGAGGGTATCCCTGATATAGAGGTCACCAAAATGCCAGGCAACCTGCCAATAAAGGAACAGCAAAAGGAGCAAGTAAAATAAAGGGGAATAATGGCAGTGAACAGTAGAATTGGATCAGACAGAGGTCAGCAATAAGAAACAACATGTACAGTACTGATCACTAAGCATGAACATTTGGAATGTATTCTGGAAATGAAATGGCAATGGGTTTCTGTCATAAATTAATCTGATGTATGCCTAAATTTCAATTAGAATTTAACACTTGTCCAACCAAAACACAAAAGAATACTGAGCACATATTGCATTTTAAGCATACATTGCATTAGCCTTTTAAAAGCCCAGAAGCCCAGTTTAAATTAAATCGAAATGCTGTGTGCATACAGGTATGGGACCAGTTATACACAATGCTTGGGACCTGGGGTGTTCTGGATAAGGGATATTTGTAATTTTGACCTCCATACCTTAAAAAGTAATTTAAACATTTAATTAACCCAATAGGATTGTTCTGCCTCCAATACTGATTAGTTATATCTTAGCTGTGATCATGTACAAGGTACTGTTTTATTATAACAGAAGAAAGGAAATCATTTTTAAATATTTGAATTATTTGAATAAAATGGAGTGTATGGCCTTCCTGTAAGCTTTCTGGATAACAGGTTTCTGGATAACGGATACCATACCTGTGCAAGCTAAAAATTAAATATGTATTTAGTGTTTTTACTACCTTTACATGTCTATGCTCTTCTTTATTTTGTGTATTGATTGATAAATGATAAGCAATATCCAAGCAGGCCGTAATGCCTAAACCCCAGGAATATGTAGTAATGTCAATAATTCCCAGAGAAACTCCCCTGTACTTCCCTAAGAAACACAATGATTCAGATGACATCATCTCCCTACTAAATCCATTTCCTTACCTCATTTATGTATTAATCCTGCCTCCAATACGAACTGCATGTATTATAAATTCCAGATATATGGATCTCAGCTCTAGCCTTCAAGGACAGGAATCTGCTGGTGATCACTACAAATGACTGAGCATCAGGCCTGGACTGGCTATCTGTGGGTTCTGGCAAATGCCAGAGGGGCTGCTCTAAGGTCCCATAGAATGTTAGTATTTAGTGGGCTGGTGGGGGCTGTTTGGGCCTCTGAGCATACCTGCACAGACAAGGATATCCTTATAACCTTGCAATCAATTATGTTCTTGATACAAAACTAACTATGTACCTCTTCTATTAATTGAAATAATTGAGAATATGATACTATTGCTTCTACTAATTGAAATGAAGTCCAGTTATCTGCTATTCCTAGTGTTTAAAACATTAAATGTGTATCTATCTAACCTTTTGCTGCCCTCCTTCCAATGTAGTGCTGGTTTGTCTGCCAGCAGAGGGATTTAAATACGCTCATGCTATGGAGTCTCATAAATTGAGGCTAAGGGGAGCCAGAAGCACACAGGTTAACTGAAAGTTGGATGTCTGCCCAGGAATAGCTTCAAAACACAGATGGGAACAACTGCAACCCGCTCCCTTGCTGCAGTTACCTATTCTCATCTGTGAACCCTTCCTTCTATAGTTTCTTCCTGGAAACGTGAACCCATTAATTACTGTAAATCAGGGCTTCACACTGTTCCTCAAGACAGCGGAGAGAAACTTTTGAAGATGCATCAAGAAGAATTAACTTAATTACATTGTGTTGGCGTGTTTCTAATTGCTATTAAAGTATTAGACCTATTTGGAAAACTGAATTTAGGATTATTATATAATCAAGGCACTTAGTTCTGCAACATTCCAGATAGCTTTCTTCAATAAATACAATAACATCCCTATATTCACCATTTTCTATTTCTATATTTATGTGTTTTGACTTCCTGGCAAACATTACTTTCAGTTCTATTTCTGTAATAGAACAAATTTCCTTGAAAGGGCACAGCCATAACATGAAAAAGAGTTGTAGCTGAATATTTATGCTTATATTTAGGGTCACATTAACTAAGTGTCAAAGTGAACTTTGAGCTAAATTCGAATTTTGAAGTACTGGCCCTTTAAAAAAAATTTTGAATTCGACTATTCGCCACCATAAAGCTTCTGAATTGCCATTGTTGCCTATGGGGGATTGTAGCCTATGTGGGAATCTTCTGGAAGCTTTCCTGGAAAACCAAATTTAAAAAAAAAATTGTTTGATTCAAACGATTTTAATTTGATCGAAAATGACTCCCCCCCCCCCAAAAAAAATTTACTTCGAATTTCGACCAAAAGTAAATCTGAACCTTAAAATCATAATTATTTCTTCTAACAACTCAGCTGACATAGCAACTCTGTATTAAAGTGGGCATTTTCCTGTAAAGGAACAGTTCAGTGTGAAAATAAAAACTGGGTAAAATAATAGGCTGTGCAAAATAAAAAATGTTTCTAAAATAGATAGTTAGCCAAAAATGTTATGTAAAAAGGCTGGAGTGACTGGATGTGTAACATAATAGCCAGAATCCAACTTCTCGCTTTTCAGTACTTTAACTTTGAGTTAGTCAGCGACTTGAAGGGGGACCACATGGGACATAACTGTTCAGTGAGTTTGCAATTGATTCTCAGCATTCAAAAGCAAACAGTTATGGCCCATGTGGCCCCCCTCAAGTCACTGGGTAACCAGGGTAACCAGTCAGTGGAAACCAAGAGAGCTGCAAAGCAGGAAGTTGTGTTCTGTTTTCTCATGTTAGACATCCAGTCACTCCAGCCTTTATGCATTACTTTTTTGGCTAACTAACTATATTAGAACATTTTTTATTTTGCACAGCCTATCTATTTACCCAGTTTATATTTTTATACTGAACAATTCCTTTAAATGAATCTTTATATCATCTATAAAGGAAAGTAGGTATGGGATCTGTAATTCGGAAATCCACTATCCAAAAAGCTCCGAATTACAGGAAGGCCATTTTCCATTGACCCAATTTTAATCAAATAATTCAAATCTTTAAAATTATTTCCTTTTTATGTGTACCTTGCACTTGATCTCAACTAAGATATAATTAATCCTTGTTGGAGGTTATCCAAGCATTCTGGATAACAGGTTCTTTACATGTGATCTAATATATATTATGCTTAGAGTTGGCTTTAGTTCTATTAACCCATAGCTAGTAATCTACAGGCAGTGTTTATTGAATTGAGGTTTTTTTGAAAACTTCTTTTTATTTTTTCTTTAATGTATTCGTGTTTTTTGACTTCTGAATATCTATATGTGCATAAATCCTAATTTGCCCAAACTGTGAAGTTCATGCATGAGTTTTTGTCACACAATAATTGCTTCACAACAATCCTACTTGGTATGGCATTTGCTCATAGTTTATATCTATATATTAAAACTATGTCTAGCATGTAATTTTCTTTTAATACACACATATTCAGGACTATCCTCTGAAACTGCCATAAAAGACTTCCAGAGTCTCCAAACATTCACTGACAACTGATTGTATTATGCAAATCTAGAACTAGAACCACTTTACCCAAAATTTAGCTGTAACCTGGCTGATGAAATAACATATACGCAGTCTGCTAGGGTCCAACCAAAAATGGAGCATAAGTAATACATTTTATTGAGTTACAGTATTTAGTAGATTTTAAATTAGTCAATCAAAAATTAATTACTCAACATTTTCCTGTTTTACAAATTGTCAATACAACACTCTATGGATTCATCCAAATTCCCCACTTCAAATCACTCCCTTTTACCATTTTTTGCCCTTGTGCTTATTTTTATTCTATGCTTTTCAGTTGAATATGATAAATGTTAAATTTAGTTTGGTTTGTCATGTAACTGTATTTATTTGGATATGTTCTGAAATAGTTTTTGCATCTGTAATCTGTTAAACAGAAGAGCACCATAAGAAAAGATGGGACTATACAAATTGTAAATACAAAGATGAATAAAAACACTAATTATAAAATCAGTAAAACGTTACATATCAGCCTGGTTTGCTGTTCCAGGAAGGAAACACACATTTTACTGTGCACTCTGTGCTTGGCAAAGTTATTGAAATTCCTGCCAGAAATATAATTTTCTTCAGATTATGCCTGAAGCTCCTATACTCTTTTCAACAAAATTATCATCAGATAATGCAAGGCACAGTTGTTGAATAATTTTTACGTCACCTTACTTGGCTCCATTATATGTCACAGTCATACACTTGCATCTCTGTGTTGATGGAAACAACTGAAAAATCACCTATTGGGCTTATTTAACAACCTTTGATTAGTTTTACAGATGATAGTTACCTGTTTTCAGATTTAACACGCTGGAACAATTAATTCTTATACAATAACTTGTCTGATTGTTGAATGCTTCAACATTCTCCAGTTCTCATTTGATAAATCAGCCTTTTCTTTTCCATGCTCAACGTTCACAATGGATAGATGATAGACAGACAGATATTTGTTTGCAAACACAGAAAAGAAGGTTGGGACCTCTCCTAGTTTCCCCTATCACTCACAATAGATAGATAGATAAATGGATAGTTTGAAGCAGTATAACAAAATTTCAATGCTTGTTCAAAGGTCAACTAAAATAATATGATACGTTTCTGGATCTTGACTATATATATATACTGTATATATATGTATACAGTATAGTCCATGGGATGGCACACTGTTTCAGGAGCTTAGTACCTGCGTGCACGGTAATCAAGTGTATGTAGCATTCAAACAACACCAGGAATTTAGTAAAACAAATAATAAAATTTATATATATATATTTATTTATTGATATACATATATATATATATATATATATATATATATATATATTAGATATACTGTGTGTTCCATTCAAAATGTAGTGCAGAACAAATTGTACTCTCTTGTAATATAATTGTGTGTCATGTTCTATTTATTTAAAATGCCAACATGTAATTTTATAACTGCAATCAAAGTCAACAGTCTAGAGTAATGAACTAGGACACGTGAAAGAGAGGATTCAGATAAAAAGGAACGTTCTACAGCAATGTGCAGTGTTTCAGCAAAAGGGAAAATGCCCTTTCATCTGTGTCTACAGATCTATTTCTTAAAAAAAGGGAGGTGTTTGTCATTTCAAGTACGTATAGCATTCAGTACTGGTTCAAACAGGTACTTTGAGTCCATTCCTAAATGGGCGACTGTGGCATTCCTCTACACAAGGATGCTTTACACTCAGCACACAGTATCAGAACTGACAGACCCACTAATGCTGCAGAACTGTTCTTCAAAGCTAATACATTTAGATCATTCCTTTGTATAGGCTACAAGAAAACCAAGGGAGTAGCTCCTACTGTGACCATTTAACTCACCATGCCCCTCCTAAAGTCACATCACATGCCAAACTACTGGACTAGAATTGGGTTTTGGGAGGAAAGACTGATGTCCCCTGACAATGTGGGCTGTCTGCAGGTACTCTAATGAAGTGCCAACTCTGAGGGCATGAAACGCGTTAATTTAACCACCCACCACTTCCGTATGTACTCACTAATAGTGTTGAAATAAATCAGTTTATTCACCATGAAAATGTGATTATTATCCTGCGAGTCCTTTGGTCAGCGATACGCCACAATTTAACTAGATTGAAGCAAGTTCCTGGTGTTGGAGATCCCGAGCACCGCAAGTGAGCAGCGACCAGCAGGAATATTCACATCACAAGGGTGAGCTCCACTGACTTTGCTGCCTTTATTTGTTTATGGGATGTTTGCAGGTACCCTGCAGATTGCAGCCTGCATTCCCCCCCAGCTCCTGTTAGAGTCCTGCAGTTAAATGTAACTTTTTCCCCCAAACTTGTTGATCTTACAATTTAGGGCACTGGGGGTAGGTTTCGGGAGCAGGAAGAGAGGGGATTTATAGATGGCCAACAGGTATGGGTTCGGCTCTTGCCTAGCAAGTCGGGTTGGGCATGGGTCTGCAAAACTGGACTTGGACAGAACTCTAGACTATGCACCCTTTCTGGACCCCTTTAATGGAATTATCACACAAAGGAGATCTATGTGAGTGGACAAGTAAGATAGTGGCCAACAATTCAGGGAATGAATATCTGCCTTGGCAAAGCAAAAACTGCAAGTTAGCTGCACATTGGCCTAAAATAGTGGCTATGTCATCTACTCTTGGCCAAATCATCAGCCTATGTATGAGGCCAAAGCAAACTGCATGTCTGAATAATATCTACCATTTATTCCCCACTGTTGAGGAAACAGAGCACATATAATTGGGAGACATGAATATTTTTTTCTGTAGCTATAATTCAACTCAAGATGTTTAAAAAGTACCAGAGCGCATATATCCTTCAGTTATAAAATTGGGATTGTCTCTACAATGTTGTTGTTCTCTACTACTATAACCTTATCCATGGTAGAGGTACACTCTACCTTACTGGTGCCCCCTGCTTTATCATCGGTCTAAGCATTGATCGTGGTTTGGCCTGTGCCATCCTGCTAATTACTTCAATCTAACTTGCTCAATGTTCTCATGCCAGTACTCAGTCCTGTAAAGATGTATTTAAATAAATATAAGAGGTCCTCTGCACTCAAGCGACTAAAATGCCTTACCCTTTAAACAAAACAGGGATTGTTTTTCCATATATTGCAATATTTTTAAGCAGGC
This sequence comes from Xenopus borealis, assembly GCA_024363595.1. Taxonomy (NCBI): domain Eukaryota; kingdom Metazoa; phylum Chordata; class Amphibia; order Anura; family Pipidae; genus Xenopus; species Xenopus borealis. Next base: position 36,614,684 of record CM044444.1, on the reverse strand, counting down.
CAACTACGTCAAACAGGGCCAATATTAGAAATCATGGGGCCCTGTACAACAATTTTTTTGGGGCCCTGCCCACCACCCCCTGGGCCCTGCCCACACTGGCACTCAAGCCCCACCCCCTGATCCTGCCCACTCCACATCAAAGTAAAAGACCACACAGATCAGTGCTAAAATAGTAACCCCCCCCAAACACATTTTGATGGTCAGGACTCCCTTATATGTTAAAAAAACATTGGCGCCAGGGCCCCATGAAAGTTTTTTTAAAGGGGACCCATCACCCCAAAAAATTATTACAAATCTGAGAATTCATAATTATAGCAAGCAGGCAGGAGCCATTTTGTGGACACTGTTATTAAGGCAAGCCTTGCATCATCTCAAAGTCTTGTTTGTGCACCAGAATAGGGGACCTGATGTCCTTCCAAATGCACTGGTTACACAATTAAATGGTGAAGAGAACGGGGGGGATTGTGGGGAAAGCAGTTACATCTAGGAAGTGGTGAATGGAAAGTGAAAGTAATTTCCTGCCCCGCCTCTATGCCTCAGGCATAGAGGAGGAGCAGGCAATATTTGATTGACAGCTGAGATTTGTAAATTAGTTTTTACAAAGTATTAATGCTTAAATACAAAAAAATTGATTTCATGTTTAATTTGAAAAGGACATTTATTATACAGCCTTTTATGTCTGGGTGACAGGTCCACTTTAAAAACGCATTTCTGTCAGGGCCCCTCTTTCAAGCTAAAAAAAATTTGGGCCCCATAAAATATATTTTTTTTAAAATTGGTGGCAGGGGCCTATAGAGTATTAAAATAAAGTAATTGTGGTCAGGGGAGTAAAAAAAAAAAACCCACATTGGGGTCAGTAGAATTGAACTCGTGGCGTGTCAGCTCCTTTCGTGACATCGGGTATTTTCGCTACTTCAGGACATTCGACTATTTGGCACTTCCGCATTCAGATGTCAGGGGACATCGAAAGGCAGCACGCCTTTGGCACTCATAAGGGGGGCCCATAATGGTGGTTCTGACATCAAAGTCATCTCATATCTGGCCAGCCCTACACTCAACTTGCATCTGATTAATTAAGAACACTATTGCTTCATTATACATTTTACAAAGGGACTATTTTTTACCTGCAACTTACTTGCTACTTTCTTGCTGCTTTCAAAGTAAAACTCCCAAACACTTGGTTTCCCTTTAATTGGCCTCAGTGGGATCACATGACTATACCTGGAAAGGGTGGGAGCTATAACATGGAGCTGGCCGCTGGTAAGGCATTTTTAGTAGCTTAAGGCACTAATGGGGAATGTAATAAAAGTTGGTAATGGAAAAACTATTCTCAATGGGAAAAGTTATGCATCTGCATGAACAAATTTTGCGAATTTAATATAGATTTTGCGAACCCAGAAACTGTTTAGTGACCACTTGCGCCAATGCACAGTCAATGTAATAAAACTTCTTACTGAAAAAGTTATGTTTGCTCCAAAAGATTCTGACACCTTCAAGCACTTCTTAAGAGTGCCCAATAAAAATTCGCAATACGCAATTAAAATTTGCAGTGCAATAACAGTTGAAGGAGCAATACTACATTTTGAGAAGTGCATTTTTATTCTTATTGGTGCAAAATGTTTTTCTCTTTGCAACTTTAATTTACGTTTCCCCCAAATGTTTCAATGTCCTTAAAGTGATACTTTTAATAAATAAATACATTTTAACATATGAATGTACATTATGGGGCCGATTTACGAAATTCACGTGAAATGATCAAAGTTTGATCGAATTTGATCGAATAACGATTGTACTAATTTTTCATGAAATCGGATATGCAAATTTGGCCTCTTCGATTCACGAATATCGAATATCGAATAGATCGAATGATCGGATGATCGAAGGATTCAAAATTTTTAATTTATTCGAATGCCTACATCGCCAGATTGAACCTACCGAATTGTAATAGAAGCCAATGGGAAGCTCCCCATAGGCAAGTCCTGCTCGAATACCATTCATACGATCGCAGCTTTCAGACGCTTGAATGAAATTTCACGTTTTTTTCGTGAAATCGAACAATCGTTATCTAATCGTACGAATTCATCGAGAAATCGGATATCGAGCAAAATGATAGCCTAAAACAATTCAATAAGCATTCGATGATCGAATCCTTATCAAATTGCAAATTTGGTCGAGCTAATTTCCGGGAATAATAGTAAATTTGCCCCTAAATGTTACCTATAGGTCATGTTGATCATTTTTTGCTGAGAGGTTTGCTTTTGTATATAATTGTTAGATGAAGTTCCTAAGCCAGACTCTCTGACTCTATGACTTTACCAACTTGTCTGTCCCATCTCAGCCTGTTAGTTACAGTTTCTAATGCTCACAGACTCCTGCTGCACAAATATAGCAGCGCCCTCATACAGGAACATGGGGATCAGACAGGTAATGTAAAAGCATCATGCAAAGTTAGAAGTAGCCTTCAAAGCCAATATTATAATAGATGTAAAAAAGAGTTAAATTTCAGGTGTCGGTATCTCTTTGATATATTGATAATGAGTTCAGTGCAGAGGACCTCTTGTATTTGTCTATGAGGGTTTTATGGTCACAACCTCATTGCACCCTCGCTTGATGTTTTTAGAAATTAGTGGTGAGCACAACTTTCCCTTGTTTGTAAAGATGTTTTGCTACTATTCTCAATGGAATTGTATTGAATTTCCTGCAATCTGACAATTATATTATGAACATACTCATGACTAATCCCTTTAATAGACCCCTACACCTGTAGGAGTAACATTATACAGCAGATAAACAGATTAAAGTAGAAAAATGCTGACCCATGGAATTGAATGCCTGCTCATGGGAGAGGAACAAAGAACAAAAGAATTTGGTAGAATAAAGTTGAAAGTTATGAACTAAAAGCACAACAGGGAAAGATAGCATTTGCCTTACAGATTTTTTTTATATGCGTTGACTTTGTTTCAGGCTAATCGCTCCTGTAATCAGCTGCTTTAAGGAATGAAACACCTATACATGAAAGGGGGTATATCCAAACAGAGCTGAAGTCAGGGAAAGGTGACAATCCATCAAAACTACAAAACTGGGCAGAAAAGGGTCCAATAAACAACTCACAGGTAAAGTCAAGTGGCAGACAGCAAACGGGTACAATGTCTACTAATGCAGTAGTATAAACGGAAGAACTTGAGGAGGAAAAAAAACTTTAATAATGAAAGATCTGCTTTAACAGGTCTAGATGTAAATCATTTTTACCATAATGAGTATTGTACAGTGTGAACTGCTTTGCGTGCTTTGGAGGCCCTTTTGCAACTGGAAGATCCATTTTTTTCTTTGTGGTTTTTAAGGTTTTCATTTGTTTTTGACACTGTTTTTTGTGCAACAATAGGAAAAATTAATGGTCCTGGTGTTAAAAATCGAAAAAGTTAAGGTGTTTGCATTATTCTAAAATTCCTAATAAAACGTTTCTATATTGTTATAAATTTTCTGATCACATTATCTGTTATCTAGAAAGGGGTAACCAATCAGAAGTTATTATGGCTGCCTAACAGAAAACCACCCCTTGTGTTCTAATTTAACACACATAACATGCACATACACAATTTAAACATTCTTTTCTGTGGGCTTGTACTGAACTTTGCTGAACTACATCCCTGTAACTCTAGGTTGTAACAGCAAATTAGCACCTGTAGACCAAGGTAATGTATTATGGTAAAGGTTACAATGGAAAGTGTCAGATTCAGCACTAATAATGTATCTGCAAAGTCCATCACACTTAAGGGAAAATTCAAGTCCTTGCTCACCTGTAAAGCAGACATTAATATATGAAGACATAACCTTTTAGAAGAACAGAGAACTGCTTGCAGTTACATTTCCCTTCAGGCGTAACATGCAAACCTGCAGTTATTTTATTTTCAGTTTTTTAAGACTTGAATCATCTGTTTAAGAAATTAAGTATATAGACTTCCTACGGGAATAAATATACATTCCTCTTTTGTTTGAGATTCCTTTTTATCAGCAAAAACACATTTTAGTACCTCTTACCAACACTGACTGTTTTATTGTTTTGTCTGCTAATAAAGCCTGGACTTTTAACTGCTCAGTGGATCAGACAGCAGTAACAATATTCCAAAACGCCAAAAATGTAAGTTATATACACAAAACAGTGCTGTTGTCTTTGGTCCACTTAGCTAACCTTTATTATGAAAATAATTTAATATTGTTATTAGGGTGATTTATCTATTAACATTAGTACAACATTATTGTAGTGCATTATTCCTTAGCAACCAGTGACAAGTGCTGATGTATTTCAATAATAAAAGCAAAGAGCTAATGTTGAAGCACCAGTGGCTGAAAAATTGAGCCCCTTGGAGTGTCATTCACCATTCCTTAGTCTTCCTATTTTGCCTATATCCTGCCTGCAACTGAAACCATATTCTAGGTAGGAACAGTAACATAAAAAAATGAAAGCAGTTTAAAGTAATTAAAATATAATGTAGCATTGCCTTGCACTGGTAAAACTGGCATGTTTGCTTCAGAAACTCTAGTAGTTTATATAAACAAACTGCTGTGTAGCTATGGGGTCAGCCATTCAAAGTTGAAAAAGGAGAAAAGGCACAGTATACACAGCATATAACAGATAAGCTGTGTAGTATACAATGGGATTCTTCAGAATATATCTGTTATCTTCTGTGTATCCTGTGATTGAATGGCTGCCCCATGGCTACACAACAGCTTATTTATATAAACTATGAAAGTTTCCGAAGCAAACACACTAGTTTTACCAGTACAGGGCAACAGTACATTAAATATTTTCATTAGTTTAAATCACTTAAATTTTTTTATGTAACCTTTCCTTTATAAGTCACTGACTCAGGCAACCAAAATACAGATTGACTGGGAGGCTTTAACTTTATAGCTATTCTTTTAGACCATCTGCTAATAGTGATGGGCGAATCTCCCGCGATTCGCTTCGCTGAAAAATTAGCGAATTTCTAGAGAAATCCGTGAATCGGCGAAAAATTCGCGAAACGAGTCGCGGGACACGTTTGACGCGCGTCGTTTTCGTCGCGTCGCGACGTTATCGTCGTGCGTCGCGTCTTTTTCGTCGCGTCAAAAAACGACGCGTCGCGTCAAAAAACGTTGCGCGACTCGTTTTTTGGCGAATTTTCGCCAGGCGAAATTTCGCAGGTGATTCGCGAATTTATTCGCCAGCGGCGAATCGCGGGAATTCGCCGCGAATTCGGCCCTGGCGAATAAATTCGCCCATCACTATCTGCTAACTATCTTACATTTTTATTGAAAGATTGCTCTCTGGTTGCTATGATAATGTAACACATTTTCTTGGCCTATCTGGCACACAGATAGCTAAAGGCTCCAGCTACAGCATGAGCATGGTTACACTGCGACTACACATCAGGGCAGGGCCTTCGCAATGTAGAAGCTATCCCTTTAAGAGGTATTTGATCTACAACCCACAGGCACTGTACAAACACACACATAGAAACTTGGGCACCAGGAGGTTCTTAGTGAAACCGAAAAAGGTATTTATTAAACATATGCACAAGGCAATGGACCACAGGTTTTACTCACATAGGAGGAAGCAGGTGTAGCATATCATAGAAGAGAAAATAGGTGCAACACGTACAGCACAGGAACCAGATGACTCCCATAAGGCATGCTAGGAACGATCATGTCACTCCCACGCCAAACTCCACCTGCTCATGTGGCTGAATGGCACCTCAGTGTAGGATCCGTCAACATCTGCTAAGTCCTAATCCCTAACCACTTTCATCCCTACACTCAAGGCATACGGGGACGCCCTGTGGGAAATGCTACTCCCTCTAGTATCCTTGTTGGGGTATGAGCTGCCCTTTCTATTTATTCCCTCTCTATCTTACTCTCTCTAAAGAGTCTATAACAGTCCTTCCCTGGACTAGCTACCCTCATTCACAGGATTGCCTGGGTCCTGACTTACACACCAAAGGTATCATCTCCCTTTGGGGTCACCTCAAAGCAACGGGTCTTTCGTACCCAGCTACGCCTGGGCACAAGCTGATGGATCACCACCCAGAGGCCAAAAAGGCAGAGGCCCCTCCCTGCACACATTATAAAACCTTGTGGTAGGGAGTGGTCATTGCACCCTCTTGACCAATAACTAAAGGTCTTAAAGTGAAGTATTACAGGTGCGTATAACCAATAACACAAGCTGTAAGGGACTTAAGGATTTAACTCCATAGATGCTGTATAGAATCTATGGGTCCCTACAATAAGTTACCAGATAAAAGTTTAATCTCCAAACATATAAACTGCATAGAAAAATTGAATAATTTAAATACCACCAAAAAAATTGAAAACCTGTTGCAACCTGTCTTAGAATTTAAGGTTATTTACATCATTGCATTGGTCCCATCAAAAAAAATTGGGTCTCTTAACTGATGTGTTCCCATGTAGTGTAGGGCATCTATTTATCTAAAGATGCTGTGTTTGGTAGCCAAGGATGAGGAGAGTATAACAATGCTTTATTAGCAGGTTCATGCAGCCATTACATAACAGCAGTAACTATTACTTTCACTTTCAAGCTGTTCAGAAAGTCCTGTGTATGCACAGTGACACCCGCAGGCCATTTGTATAAACACCACATATTCCCCCTATAGTAGGAAAGCATTTAGGCAAATATAATAAACAGTAACAATTAAACAGTATTATTCTTAAAGCAATATATACATTCTTCACATGACATAGTCCTTGGTCCATGCAGGTAGTTTTCAGATTCTCTCAGTATGCCTTATAGGTTGACTTTCTTCAGGCCTATTGCGGTTGGCATTAGGAGTAGGAAAATGTCCTTCATCAAATGGAACATCTGCAAAGTCACATCTAGCAGGAGCATGACGACTTGCATTCCATATGCGTCCATCAGACAGTTCATATGTGTATGGTCCTCGCTGGCGTCTCACTTCAAGTGGTGTAGTAAATTTAGGCTGTCCTTGTTTCAGTATTCCTGGTTTCTTGATTCTGACTAAAGATTCAGGCTGAAAGTGCACTTCTCCTGCACCACGTTTTCTGTCAGTATAAACCTTGCATTTGGCTTGTTGACGTTTGACAATGTCAGAAGTAGATGAGTTTTTTAGGAACAGTATTTGGTGGAAGTTTGATGTCTGCAACATGTAACTTAGTGTGCATCTGTCTGCCATGTAATAATTCAGCTGGAGATGATTGGGTTGTTGCATGGCATGTTGCTCTGTAGTTATGTAAGAACTCTGTTGTAAATACTTTCCAAGATTTCCCAGTAAGATTTGCTGTCTGTAGTGCTTCTTTCAGACTTCTGTTAAATCACTTGATTTCTCCATTTGCTTGTGGGTAATACACTGAAGATTTCCTATGCACAATATTCCTCTCTCTCAGAAAGGATTCAAACTCATAGGAGACCAACTGTGGTCCATTGTCTGATATTAACTCCTTTGGATTTTCTTCTCTGTTGAAGAATGTAGACAGAAATGTTATTACTGTAGCTGATGTTACATGAGAAACAAATGCAATTTCTGGCCATTTACTGTAATAGTCTATCAGAGTTATTGTAAATCTGCAGTCTATAGGAGCATCTGCAAAAGGATCCACAATATCAATAGCAAGTTTTTCCCATGCTGAATCAGGGAATCTTACTGACTGAAGTGGTGGTATATGTGTGATAGTAAGTAGTGTAGTTAAAGGGCTATGATCAGTGCATAAGGTAAATTCTCTACCCCATAGGTAGGTTCTCCATTTTCTGTTACCCAAACACACGCTAGAGCTTCTATTTCAACAGTTGAATACTTACACTCTGTCTCTGTAAGTGTTCTGGATGCAAATGCAACAGTTTTCTCTAAATGATCAGCATGGATCTGTGTGAGAACACCAATGCCATAGTCTGAAGCATCTGTAGTAACCACAGTTGGTAGTGCAGGATCAAATAAAGCTAGCACTGGACTGTTCACAATTAACTGCTTCACTATTTCAAAGCTATGCTGAGCAGTCTCTGACCAAATCAGACTTGAAGTTCCACGTAGTAGTGCTCGAAGTGGCTCCAGCTTAGTTGGGAATAAACTTAGCATACCATGAAGTAAGACCTAAGAAAGCTTGTAAGGTCTGGAAATCAGATGGAGTAGGTGCTTGTTTAACCACATTGACATGGTCAGGGTCAGGCAGTAATCCATCTTGTGAAATTATGAGTCCTGCAGAATCAATGCATTTCACAAGCTTTTACAGGTACTTGTCATGAAGATCCATAGTTGGAGCGTAGACAATTATATCATCCAAGTAGCATTGTACACCAGGTATGTCATGGAGTATAGAAGACATCAGTCTTTGAAAACAACTTTGTGCTGAAGCCAGTCCATAAGATACACTCTTGAACCGAAACAAACCATCATGCGTGATAAATGCAGTGAGGTCTCGGCTTTCCTCCTCGGAGTTCTGAAAATATTTCCTCGATGTGTGGCAAGGGATGATTATCCATAACAACTGCTTTATTAGGTTCACGGCGATCAATACACAATTGAATACCTCCAGTTTTCTTCTTTGTTACAACAATTGGTGAGTCCCACTCAGAGGATTCTGATTTTTCAATCACATCTTGCTCTACCAGTTTCTTTAGTTCCTGTGAGACAGTCTCTCTTATAGAGTAGGGCAACCACCTCAATTTCTGGTGTACTGGTTTTACATCTGGTCTCAACTTAACTTTGTGAACAAAGTTCTTTGCACAGCCAAGTGAAGTGTTGCTTTGTGGTGAAATTTTAGACAAAGATTGTGTGGCAGGCACTGGTGTTGTAGTAATGAGACCATCAATTAATTGTAGGTTTAATGCAGCAAAGAGATCCCTTCCAAGTACAGCAGTACCTTTATTCACAATAATAAAGTCACATTTTGCAGTATTTGATTCAAATTGTACAGTCACTGGCAAGCAACCAAGCACAGGTATTGGATCCTTTAAGTAACTGACCAGTCTCAGGGAAGGTGCAACAAGCATATCTTTTCAAGAAAATATCCTTTGGTAGTATAGAAACAGCTAAACCTGTATCAAGCATCAGGCTAATGGAGCGTCCCTTGTCAGCAAAAGCAGTATTGACATTGACAGTGCATATAAACTTGTCTGGAATAAATGTACCAGCTTTATCCACACTGAATAATGTAACATTTGTAGTAGTGAGTTCATGACCATCTTTAGTAGAAATACGGCAGACAGTAGCAAAGTGACGACTTTAAACATTTGCGGCACTGTATAGCTTTTGCAGGACATTTAGCATAGTTTGCAAGGTGTTGTGTTGCACCACAGCGAAAGCAGTATTTTTTATTTGTGTTTGCTGCATGATTTTGCAGTGAATCCCTTTCCTTAGTACTGTATTTTTCCTGTGCATTATTAGGCCACAGTTTTGAATTCACAATCTGTACATTCCCAGCAGTTCCCTGACTGAGAGTTTTAGCCTCTGTCACAGCTGTTTCAATCTGGCTAGCAACTGTAATAGCCTTTACAAGGGTTAAATCTTGCTCTAGGAGCAGTCTCTCTCTAATGCGTGGTGAATTTGTTTTTTCCACTATTTGGTCTCTTAGCATTTCATCTGTTAGATTCCCAAACTCACAGGTAACAACCAGCTCTCTCAAAGCTGCTACAAATTGTTCTGTGGATTCACCATTATGCTGTCCACATTGGCAGAATTTATATCTTTCAACAACCACATTTACTCTTGGCTTGAAAAAGTTCTCTATAGCAGTAAGAGCAGTCTCACAACTTTCATCAGGTGATGGTAATGAATAGAATATACGCTGTCCCTCTGCCCCCAGACAGTGAATAAGTAAAGCACGCTTTCTAGCAGCAGAAACCTCCCCTTGGTCAGCAGCAATAATGTAATTATCAAATATAAGGATCCAAGCAGTAAAAGGTATGATTGGCTCACCAGGGTTTGGTAGAAAAGGTGCAGGCTGCTGCAGAGGTAGAAAAGACATCCTTGTCGCCATTTGTTGTGTTTGGTAGCCGAAGATGAGAGGAGTATAACAGTGCTTTATTAGCAGGTTTATGCAGCCATTACATAACAGCAGTAACTCTTACTTTCACTTTCAAGTTGTTCAGAAAGTCCTGTGTATGCACAGTGATACCCGCAGGCCATTTGTATAAACACCACAAAATAATTTTATGCAACAGGGCCAGGAACTGCCACTTCTTGCTATTATTATGCAAAACTAAATATTTTTCAAAAGCAATACTTCAGCAAGGTTCTAGAGGCCAAATGATGTGGATACTTCTTTGGAATTACTGACCATAGTGAGCATCCAGGTTTGAAAGTCCTTTGATTCTACAAAAAGCCCAATGAAACATTATAAATAAGTCACTGTGGTTAAATTATCTTATGCTGATGGAAATATGAAAGATCCATAATGCTCCATGTTACGGAAAGTGTTAAAATCCACAAAAGAAAAAAAATATTTCCTTTACAGCTGCAAGGGCCAATTTAAATAACTGGTATCCAGAGGTGATAAACATCTCTGAAGATTATCCTAAAAGGTGATAAAGCTAATGCAGGGTAGTGATTAATAAAACATACAGAGAAACCCACATAGTGCTTCTTCACTTTATTGACCAAAGATGTAAAAGACCCTAGCAATAATTAAGACAAACAATTAGCATCTCCTCTCACCTATTTCTTGGGAAATCACATTACTGACCAATCTATGGGATTTTATCACATGCTGGGCAAAAAAAAACAGGATGTTTCAAGGCTATTAGTTTCTCTGGTCAGAGTAAAGAGGAAACAAATATCTGATACTTAACCCACTCTTTGAATGATAAATAAAAATGGTCACAATTAACAATATAGTTCGTACTGCGTATTCACTTGCCACCCAACTGTATAATCAGCAATGCATGTGGTGGTATGCAATAATAGAATGGGCACAGAATAGCTTGTGAAGATGTGCAGCTTATGTATTGTCTTATTTATTTGTCCCTGGACAAGCGATTACAAGGGGGAAGTGGGACTCTGTTGCTGCATAAAAGGCTGCACATATGCCATGTGGGGTCTACAAACTAGTTACCATGTTTGTGCTGTGAAATCTATTTGAATAATCACTATACTTCTAATAAAGCAAGTAACATGGATCAGAAGTTTTTAATCATTTGAAAGTGTAATTCAATTTCCATGCTTCTGTTGTAATAGATGTTTCCATTTTGCAGGACATACTGTGCATAACTAAGTAATACGTTAAGATTTATGTGTGTGATGGAAGGCCTGCATGTATGTGCCAGACTGCCAGTATTAAAGGTGCATTTTTTTAAATCCTTAAATAATCTACTGAGGGCTACTTTTCTAAACCCATCCACTAAGCACCTTACATCTACTTTTTTGTATTCACTGCTGTGAGTGCAAACCTGCAAATCTATTGGATGAAACCAAACATGTGCATATGTCTATGAATGACACACTTTAGCCATGTAAAAATTGGCATGTGGGTGGGCCTTAGGCATCCAGTGCAACATTCTGCTGGCACAAGATGTATTGTGAAGCCTGTACTTGACACTTTATATTCTTACAAATACATGTAGGCAGGGTTGTCATCTTTTTCTGTAATATTGTTAAAATCATATTCTATGACTTTGTCATATATGTTTTAAACAGGGGCAAACCGTTTAAACAGGCTGCACCCCTATCGATTTATTAATGCCTGATAGAGGAAAACATATTGTTTTATAAATCTTCTTACTTGGGACACCCAGACACTGGAAGCAGAAAAGGTTAGACACAGTGAGATTGTCTCTAGTGCTATGATAAAGATCCATTCTGGCCGGTACAGGGCAATATCCCTTACAGCAGCACTCCACTGACGGCTCTGCATAGACAAGAAGATAAATAGTCAAAGAAGCACTTTGGGCCACTTTACAGGGAGTTAGTTGCAACATCAATATTTAAAGCCTTTCCTTCTTTTATATTGGTCAGCAGGATGATTCCTGCTTGTTTTTAGCAACAGACATTCTGTGCAACAAGCAATTACATGATGTCTTGCACACCCAGCACTGATACTGTAGCTGAATTGAAATGGAAAATCCTTCAATCTGCATTTCTCATGAAAGCTTTTGGCAATATGTGTTATTCTCTATCATTGTTTGTATCAGTTTGATATATTATTTTCTACTGGACAACATGTCTTTTGCTAAAATTTATACTATTTTAACCATATTCTGTTTTTTCCAGAAAGCAAACCAATTATATTACAATAATATATCTGATATCACTTAGAAGTGCTGCTTAATCCCATTGAGCCTCTTGCTGTCATGAGTAATAATGCAATAAAAGTCGCAAAGAGAAAAACAATTTGCACAAATAAGAATAAAAATGTGCATTTTGTAAAGTAATATTATAATATATTACATATATTATATAATTATTACATTTACTGTGCACTGGTGCAAACTTTAAAATTCGCAAACATTCTTCCACTGTCAGAAGCAGTCGCTAACTGTTTCCAGGTTCGCAAAAGCTAAATAAAATTTGCCCAAAGGAGAATTTGTTCAGGCAGAGGCATAACTTTTTGCATTGCAAATTTTTTTTTCCGTTTCCAGCTTTTATTACATTCCCCCCCTCTGATACCTCTGCAATGTGCAATAAAATTCACAATGCAATAGTAGTTAAATGAAGAATATTTAGTTGCAAAATGTGAATTTTTACTCTTATTTGTCCAAATTGTTTCTCTCTCACCCCATTGGTGATGTAATTCTGATAATCTTACTCACCTACTGCAGTTATACTCTACTGAAGACATGTCATAACAATTTATCTGTATGTAATAGCAATGGGAAAGCATATCATATTTGTACTGTTTGCATGCACAGTGCTCCCTAAGGTAGTTAATTCCTTTAACCCTCCTATTGTCTGTCCATATTCTATTAACATATCATCCTCCACTCTCTAACTACTTTGTCCTCCAATTACGACCAATACACTGCTGTGCAGCCACCTCAAATCCTCTTCTCACATCTCATTTTTTCCTCTTTTGCTGTCTGCAGGGTATGTTTTTGCAAACCCTGGACCCTGTTCCATACCAACTTGTATTTAGTCTTATTTCAATTCCTTTCTTGCTCACATCTTCTTGTTTATCTACTCTATCTAAGCTTATTCAGATTCCTACACTTCCTTCTTCCTGTCTTCCATTTCTTGTGCCTTTCTCAAGATCCATCTGCTCTTTAACTAACTAGCCTTCTTGCACTAAAAGGGAAACCTGGCTTTCACAAGATGATACTGCTACATTTTCTCATGGTGCACTTTAGAGGATGGAGGAAGATATTTAAATAGGATACTTACAAACAGTAGAAGGGTTGGAATTCTCCTTTCCTCTTGCTGTTGTTTCAAACCTATTCCTTCAGCCTTCTCAATCAACTCTTTTGAGGTGCGTGCCCTACAGATCTTCCACCCCTTTTCTGTACAGGTAGCTGTCATTACAGGCCCCCATCAACCTCCTTCTCCTCTGCTACCTTTCTGACTTCAACACCTGGCTCTCTTTCTTCTGAAACCCTGGTAAGTGAGTATAATCACATACCTTGCTCCACCATTAGCTCATTTGCCCCCTTACAGGCTAAGCATACACATGCTCAAAACTCTAGCCCCTGGCTGAATTCACAAACCAGACTCCTACGCTCCTGTACACGATCTGCTGAAAGTATGTGGAAGAAATCCCATATGCAAGCAGACTTTATTCATAAATTTCTACTGTCATGCCTCAATTCTGCCATGTCAAAAGCCAAGCAAGAGTACTATATTACAATTCTCCATTCCTCAACAGTATTAGTCAACCTAACACACTCTCCTCAGGATTTTGTTGATGTCTTTAAAGACAAATTAGAGTCCGTCCACAATCAGATTACTACCTCTACTAATGCAAATAGTGCCTCCTTCCTTAGCCCCCTTGCATGTCTTAAATACTTTCCTTTCAAGCAAGCCTGTGTAAAGCCTATTCTTTAAAAAAGTTCTTTCTTTTCCAGCCTGCATACTCTATTGAGACTGCGTTGTGCATAGTTAAAAATTATCTTCAGGTTGCTAAAGCCAAAGGTCACTTCTCTATCCTTATCCTCCTTGACATATCATCTGCATTTGATACAGTTGATCAGTCTCTCCTGATGCAAATCCTGTATTCATTTGATGTCCATAACCAGGCTGCATCTTGGCTCTCTTTTTACCTCTCTAACCATTCATTCACTGTCTCTTATCCTAATCAAACCGCATCTTCAGTTCCACTTAATGTAGCAATGCCTCAAGGCTCTGTAATTGGCCCATTGTTGTTCTCCCTGTATACTCTGTTATCTGCTCATTTGGCTTTAATTATCATTTGTATGCTGATGATACCCAGATATATTTATGCACCCCTTCACTAACAGCTGACACTGAGGATCAAATCTGGATGAACCAGTGCCATCTCAAACTCAACAAACTCTGAACTAACAAAAACTGAACTAATTATATTTCCACCTAAGCCTGGCCTATGCCCCTAATCTCTTTTGATGACATGCTCATTAATCCTGTCAACTGAGTACACTGTCTGGGGGTAATCTTTATCTCTCTTGCTCTAATCATATTAACACCATTGTCAAAACTTGTCACTTATTCTTAGGCTATATTGCCAAAATGCATCCCTTTCATTTGATAAGGCCAAGATGCTCATGCATGCTCTCATCCTATCCCGACTAGACTACTGCAACCTTCTACTTACTGTCTTTCCTAACTCCATTCTCTCCCCTCTACAGTCTGTATTAAATACTGTTTCCATAATTCTCCTCCTCTCATCCAAAAGTGTACAGGCCCCTCCCCCACTGAGGTTCTTATCATGGCTTCCCATATTACAAAGAATAACTCCTCTTCATAACCTTCAAATCCCTTCACTCCTCTTCTCCTAACTTAATCTCATCCTTTGTCTCTCTCTGTCTGCTCCTAGCCAAATCCTCTGCTACTCTCACCCCAGCTACATCTAGGGACTTCCTACATCAAACCTTTCTGTCTTGCAACTCCTTGCCATTCATGAATTTCTCTGGAGGGAATCTGTCCTCAATATCATCAGAACTAAAATCAAAGACTACTCTTGGAGCACTTAGAATAATACCAGAACTAGGAACTGGCACTTATATCATAGTGTCACCCACTGTAACCTACAGTACTTAATATCCCTCCAATCTGTGTCTGCTACTTTACCGTAAGTTGTACTGGGCAGGGACCTCCATCCTTTTGTCTCCTTGACGTATATTTTTTGTATACTTTATATTTATTTGGATTGTATTTTTGCACTTCTATTTACTTATTATTGCAATGACCCCCTGTTTGCGCTAGTTTATTTTTCGTGCTGTACAGTGCTTTGCCCTCAAGGAGAGCTATAAAAAATTAAAATACGCATACACATACATAATTAGCCAGATGCCACTGCCTAAAGTGCCTCCAGGGGAGCAAGACATTGATTTCAATCAGATAAAAGACAAAGGACTGGTCACAACTCACTGCTGATTATTACAAAGGTACATCTTTGTCCATCAGTTTTATACATTTATGCTATCTTTCATCTGAAATGCACACCCATCACCTTTGCCTAGTTTTCATGCACAGTTGGGGTTGAGGTCAGGGTGGCCATTAGTGGTTACATAGTGTCCTGCTCAAAAGAGGAAAGGAAGTGAGATAGAAAAATATTCTCCCACTGAAACCCTTTCCATATGTAGTGCCAAATCTCTCTAATGTATCGTCCCAACATATTCATCAGAAATCCATTAAAATAAATCTTCTTCCTTTCCCACTACTACAAAATCACCACACTCTCATAGCTGTACAGTATTTAACTACCACTACCAACCCTTTATGCTGATATGCACTCAATCCCTGCTGTCTCTGCTGGTAGACTATATTATAATAAGCCATGGAAGGCAGGAACCCCCATCTCATTTATGCCTGCTAATATAATATTTATATAGCGCCAATGCATTTACACATTTGTCTCTGTCTCAAAGTGGCTTACAATCTACCCCTCCCCTTTGACATTCACACACAATAGGTTCATTTCTTAAGGAGCCAGATAATTAATCTGCTTGTACAGTATTTTGTAAGAGAGTCCCAGAGGAAACCCAGGCAAACATAGAGAGAACATACAAACTATACTACACTACAGAATAGCAAGTAGTGTAACTAATACGTAAATGTAACCTATCCATTTTTATAAACTTGCTGACACGCTGATATTTATATTTATCTATGTTATTACTTTTTTCTAATGTGTAATAATTTTCTTAGTAGATACAAAGTTTTACAATAACTTACCTCCCCAGTTACAAGCTGCACCTTACTGAAACACGTGTTTTAATGTGAAAGTAGGTGAAACCAAGAAGTTGAAGAACATTTATTCGCCCATCAGTAATTTACACAGCATCTTAAAGGGAAATAGAGGTACATTGTGCATGTGATTATAAAATAATAAGGAATAAGTAGGAAAACAAGAAAAGCAGACAGGATTAATATTTGATATGCTGGGCATATTCTACTCAAGCAATATTGCAGACAAACTATATGAAATACTGGTATGGGACCAGTTATCCAGAATGCTCAGGACCTGGGGTTTCCGTAAAAGAGATGTTTCAATAATTTGGATTTCCATACTGTAGGTCTAATAAAAAATAATTTAAACAGTAAATAAACCCAATAGGATTGTTTACACTCCAATAAGAATTAAATATATCTTAATTAAGAACAAGTACAATAGTTAAAATGTACTAATTTACAAAAGAAAAAAGTTATTTGATTAAAATTGAGTCTATGGGATATGTCCTACTTGTAATTTGGATCTTTCTGGATAATGTGGTTCTGGATAAAAAATCCCATACCTGCATATCCAAATAAAAAAATTGCATTGCAATGCAGATGTTACATTTTATGTGACTCCTGCATGGTCATAATGAAAACATCAAAGCATTGAGTGAAAATATAGACATTTAATTTAAAATGTTTGTGGTATATTTGAGGAGAGCCCCATAATGTACGTGTTAGTGCTGTTTTCTCAGTCTGTCTTGGTGTTAAATATAGTAAATAAACTTGAAACATGACAAGGTGGCAACATCAAGTCATAATCAACGCATGTCCAAAGGCAAAAACTTTGAACTGCAAATTATTATATGCCTGTGTCTTGACATTACTTGTTGAAACGTGCAGTAAGTAATTGTTTGGGTTTAACAGGAATATACTAAAAAAAAGTCTTTAGATGTTTGCTAAATAGCAGTCAGCAAAATAATAGTAAAGGGAACAGTGTTGCTGCAAAAGCTTATACATTGCTGAAAGTGCACTGTATGTGTATTGTATAATCAAATGAGACTGAATGAAGTGCAGCATATTTTCTATGGGGCAGATTTTCTAAATTCACATGAAGGATTAGAAGTTCGATCGAATTTTCAAAAAGATTCAAATTCGAATTTTCGAATTATTTTGAAGACCACTTTGACCAGTGGATTTGGAAAATTCGATCGAATCGAATGATTCAAATAAAAGTTAATTTGAATATTCAACTATTCAACTGTCAAAGTACTTCCCCTTTAAATTTTTATTCAACCACCTATTTCGCCAGATCAAAGCTACCGAATTGGGTTTCATTATTTTTGATTGAATAAAAAATGTTTGATCGATCAATAAAATCGTTCGATCAGATCGATTCGAACAATTTATCGATCAATTGAATATTTACCGATTCGATCGTTCGACCAATCGAATTCGACTATCAAATTGGAAGGATTTTACTTCCTTACCTATTCACATGGTCGAATTTTGAATTTTTTTTTTGAAATTCGACCCTTAGTAAATTTGCCCCTATGTCATCTATGTCATCACCTAGCACATTTATGACATTCCTATGTATGTCCTGGTTTTGTGTTTGCATATACAATCTCTACCTCTTCTTCTTAATGTTATCTGTTCTCAGACATCTACATTGCTGCATTTTTTTTATTCTTTTCTTTTATATTCTCCTTTACTTTTGAACAGGTCTATCTGATGTTTTTGGGTCTATTCTGACATCATTATTTATTTTTCCTTTGTCTGTACAAGCTCTTTACCTATAAATACTTTGTTAATTGCTGGTTTATGGACAACCAGGGAACTATCTGCATGGGGTCTACATATTCTTCTTAAGTATTTGTTTCCTTTAAAACACACTGGCAGGTAATTGCTTTGTAGGTAATAATTAAATTTTTTGGAGATTACATTTTTATTTTTCAAAATGTCTTTATTTTGTGGCCACACTTATTATGAAGCACTTGCTAAGAAGTGTTGCTTTGTACTTACAACCAAAGTTCCAACACTTGGAAGTGAGAGAGCCATGGGGGGGGCAGAAAGAAAGGGGTGATGTGCCACTATTACTTGTCCAGCCCAGGCCCCCCAAGGTTGATAAACCTTACTTAAAATTGAGGCGATTATTTTTTCCAAAAGCACCTGGAATTCGCTGTTCTCCTGTTCATTAGGATAGATTTTATAATTATATTTGGCTCTTATGCAGATAAAAAAAGCAATTATACTTACTCTTATTATAAATTATTGGTCTTCTGTGCAAATTATATTTCAGTACTTTATGTGCCAATATTTTTCTCAACGTTTTTAGTAGGAATGAGGGAAAAGAAGAATCGTGTAATTGCAATATCTGCAAACTAAGAATGTCTGTCATTACTGTAAAAACAGTTAACCTATTACTGGTAGTCTTAGGTAATCTGAGTCTCACTCATGGTATAGGATTTGTGTCATATAAGGGTAACATGCTTTTAAGATGCTGTACTGTACATTAAAGTGCAATGGTCATTATTACAGGGAGAATGGATCCAGGATTAATCAGAGTGCTTTCCAGCACCTTTGTTATTTTAATAACAGCAAGTATTCCCTTTAGTGCTCCCATTAATGGATTACTACACTTTCTTTTAATTCATTCTCTTTCATGCCCATATTCCAGCGTTCTAGAAGCTTCTTTATGTCCATTGTGGTAGTTGTGCTTTACCCATGGCAATGCCTAATGTAATGTTCATGACATTACTTTTAGATGATCAATTAAATACAATATGTTCTCCTATAAGTGAAAATCATTATCTGGCATTAATGACATTATTTTTTCACACAATGACAAACTACATGCTGCATTTTAACTCTATTGGCAGGACTGCTACTATGGGTGATATGCAGCTTCATTAGGTACAGGTAAGGGATCTTACTCAATAATAATCAAATAATCCACATTTTTAAAAATTATTTAATTTAAAACAGTACATTGTACTTGATCCAAACTTGATATAACTAAGAAATTGAAGCACGGGGGTAAGTGTAGGTATAATACAAACTCGCCACATGTAGAAGATGGCCCAGGTGCTCCGCCCGGAGCCCTCAGCTTGGGTAGCGAACAACCGTGAACAAATCTGGTGGCAGGCACTCAAATGAAGGCAATCTTCCAAATATTAGTAAAGTTCAAGTAGAAAAGATTTATTTGTGTCCTCCGCCTTACACGTTTCATGTTACAAACACACTATAATTAAGTGTTTGTAACACGAAATGCGTAAGGCGGAGGACACAAGTAAATCTGCATTTCTAGACAACAATGTATAATTTGTGTACAATTTTATCGAGTTTTTCCTCCCTGCATAAAACAAATTTATCAAAATACATGTACTTATTCATTTCTCTTTTTTTAACTCAACACTGTTGCATCTGTTTCTTTCATTGAAGCTAAATTCTACTATTTGCAAAATATTTAAATGATCTTTTTGGAAGGCTGGTGTCTCAGGACTGGGAAAAGGTTGTCAGAAAAGTTTGTCTCCAACTTGAATAAAAATCACCTCTGAAGTATTTTAGTAGCCCCACCTACAGTTGAGGATGCAAACCTGGGGTGCCCAAAAGGTAGATTAGGATCTACCAGTAGATTTTTAGTTGGTGATCGGTAGATCTCAAGGCACTGTTAACAAACAGTAAAGTATGGACTCTCCTGATGTAAAGCATAACTGTAGTAAGTGATGTTAAAAATATAGCATGCTAATTTATGATTTCTTTTGTTATCATGGCGGATGTCTATATCTTTATGTGTTTAAATCTTTAAAGATGTTCAATAAAAATAATTGAAACATAAAAATTTGTACACAAAGAAGAAATAAATGTATATCTTATGGGCTAATACAATAACCTGCAGACTCTCCTGATGTAAAGCATAACTGTAGTAAGTGATGTTAAAAATATAACATGCAAATTTGTGATTTCTTTTGTAATCATGTTGGATGTCTGTATCTTTATGTGTTTTCAATAAAAATCATTGAAACATATAAATTAGAAGAGAACACAAAGAAGAAATAAATGTATATCTTATGGGCTAATACAACAACCTGCAGACTCTCCTGATGTAAAGCATAACTGTAGTAAGTGATATTGAAAATATAACATGCAAATTTGTGATTTCTTTTGTTATCATGTTGGATGTCTGTATCTTTATGTGTTTAAATCTTTGAAGGTTGTCAATAAAAATCATTGAAACATAAAAATCAGAAGAGAACACAAAGAAGAAATAAATGTATATCTTATGGGCTAATACAATAATCTGCAGACCTGTTAATTAAAAGTGTTTCATCAAGGGTATGAGACATGACTTGAGACTAGAATAAAGGCACTTTCATCCTAATCAATCTAAAAGGTTTCTCACAGTAAATGTAACAAAGATGTGGAGTGTCCCATCAGCAGAGGCATTTTCTCCAAAATTGTTTATCTATGTTTTTATCAGTACTGAAAAACAGCAGGGAGGTGTATTACTATATACAGGTATATCTATGCGCATTTTTCTTTATAACTTTGCATGTTTAGCCACTTAACAGTATATGGTAATTTTTATTGACTATATGTCAGCCTTAAGGGACAGAAGTGGAGTTAAACCCTTTCTTTATGCTGCTTGTACTCATAGTCTAATTCAGCACTTTTGGTAATATAATAAACACTGTAGAGTGAATTACAATTTGCTAAACTAAGAATACAAATTAGAATTTTTCAGCATGGTTTTTTTTTGTTAGACGATTATTACTTTATAACTTAGCATTGCGCATAACTTACTTAAACTTAAAAAAGGCTTTTTTTGTTTATTTTGCACACCGTTTTTCTTTTTTGCAAGATATATGCACTCCATTTTCAAGCGCAGAACCTCATGGTTGCCTGTGTTGAGCAGCACTGTATTAAAGAGTGTATAAAGGTGGAAGGCATGCAGGAAAATGACCCCTATTGACTATAGAAAGGCCACAGAAAAAGAGAACAAGTTCTGTATATTTAATTCTTCTCATTTTTGTTTTCATGCTCAGTTCAAATTTTTCCTAAAAGGGCACCAGCCCAATGGCAATTCAAATCACAAACCAAGTTACACTCCAAAGGAAATCAGGGTCTCCTTGTCCTTTAAGTGACACAAACATAATTCTCTCTATATACAGTAAAAAGCTGATCACACCATACATTAAATACAAAAATGCTCCAGTACGACAACTAAATTGATTACTATAATGGATATACTAACTTTCAAGGAACAACATGATAAAATAGGTTAATCCTAAAAAGTGGCATCTTAAAATATTTTCAACATCTACACATTTATACAAAAGGGGCCATGTATGCACAGAATGTTTGTTTTGTGGCAATATATATAGGGCTTGGCTGCAAAATCTGATGCAGTTTAACCTTGGAGGTGCAAGTACTGTACTTGATGGTGGTTAAGCTGCATGAATCCATATTGGCAAAACAATCCTACTGAGTTTATCTAATGTTTAAATTACTTTTAGCAGATTTGAGGTATAGTCACAATATATATTGATAGTGATCCAAATCTGGAAAGCCCCAGGTCCCAAACATTGAGGGTAATAAATCCCTTAAAGGGAAGGAAAGCTATCAAATCAATTTATTGCCAATAGATTAGCCACAATATTGCAAGCTATAACGCTATATTTATTCCGCAGAATGCTTAAAACAGTGTAAACAGCTCTAGAAGCTCTCTGTTTGTGTAGGATAGCAGCTGCCATTTTAGCTTTTTGTGACATCACTTCCTGCCTGAGTCTCTCCCTGCTCTAGGATCAGATTACAGTAGGGAGAGGAGGAAGGAGGGAGGAAAGGGATGGGGAGAGAGGAGTAAACTGAGCATGCTCAAGCCCTAGCCCTGGAGATTTATGTTGAAAACAGGATGTCTAAAACAGAAGCCCATATGTACACAGTAGAAAGAAAGAAATGTAGTGTTTCTTTTGACAGAGGACTCATAGCGGCATTACTTTGAGGTTTTACTGATGTATTTATATAGACCTTCCTGATAAAGCTTACTTCAGTTTAGCCTTTCCTTCTCTTTTAACTGTAGGCTGTACTGAAACTTACTGAACCCAGCCTGGCCCTTTGTGCTGCCATTATTCATATACACTTCCTGCCCATTGTTAAAGGGGAACCCTGGTTTACAAATCAAAAATTGAAAAAACACAGTCACAGTTAACTTTTTCTTTAAAATGTTTGAATAAATGCCATTTCCGATGCTGAAATCAGTTCTTCTCTTTCTGCATCATTTGAAATCCTGGCAGGGAAGGAGGGACTAAACACTGTTAGGGACTAAACACAATGTTACATATTGTAAGGAATTCTCCACAGCTTACAGACAGCATGCAGGAGCTGCATAACCTACAATGCATTGCACTGTGCTGTTCTGTTCCTTATTGAAATCACATGTGTGCAGGGAATTATTGGGTTAGTTGGATGCAGACTAAGGACAGATGGCTGCTGATACAATGTAACAGTAGTCAGCCAGCTCAGCAAAGTAGTCAGCAGGAAAGCATGGAGCTAGTCTTATGAAACTGTTACAAACCATTAAAAATCATGGAAAGTCTGCATATTTTTTTACTGATGTATATTGTAAAGTTAAGCTTAAGCTTAAGTTATGTTTGTGTGGAGTTCCCCTATAATTTCATAGGAGGGGAAGAATGAGGCATTAGGGTATGAATAAAAGCGGTGAGAAAATGTCAGCCATTGGCAGATGGCATTGCCAAGTGGCAAGAAAGGCAGAGATACTGGAGTCAGGGCTACTACCTATCTGAGGACCAGTTCAGATCTGCCCAGGAGTTTCGGGCACAAACCTGCCCATGGGTTTCTAAATAAGCAATAATAAGCAATTGACAAGGAAGATGCTTTGCACACTGCACTACATACAAGACCCACTCAACACTGCTTACAAAAAAGGAGTAGCACTATTGGTTATGGGAAAAAGTGATTATTCTATGTATAGTATAATTGTAGCTAAAGAGATAAATTAAATAGTGTACCTTTAGTACATGTTATCTCTTTAAGAGTTCTGTGGCTGTTAAAAAATTATTTGAATTCATCTCTACACAGTCACATTTACTTTCTCTTTCTCCCAAAAGCCCTGTTAAGCTACGTGCAGAGCAGTAATCATCCACTAACCAGATACAGACAAACAGTCAATAAACTCTTTCTGGTAGAGAATGAAATAATAATACAATGTTAAAGTACTTCAGAGCAGTTTCAGAACCATACCCAGACAGTGTCACACAATTTACATGATATTATATGATATGATAAAATATCTAGAAAGGGAGCAACAAGGAAAGGATTAAATAGTTTCTGAAGCATATCAAAAATTCATATTGGGGGCAGAAAAAAATATATATTTATATATTAATGCATTAATATTACATATTGAGAGATATTAAAAATATTCACCTAAATAAATGGAAGAAGAATTTATGTTATAAAAAATTCAAAGGAGCCTACTGAACATGTGCATATTTTCATAGTATAAATAAAATCAGGGTCACCATGAAGGAGATACAGGGGGTAATGTGTCAGCAGCATCGCAGTAGTTGGAGCCCCATGAGACATAAAATGTGTTGGAAGAGGACTGCCTTATAGGGAGTAAGGGTTTGGATGGATCATGGTTGTTTTGTATTTTTTTTGGTGCATAACTGGGTATTTCAGTCACCATTTATGATGAGTCATGAAAATTAAAATAGAAGAAAGGAAAGAAAAGTAAGGGGAGATCTGCAATAAATGTTTCCTGATTGACAGGATAAACAGTGTTAATATTCAGCCCTTCATGACCTTAATTGTTGTGTATAGAATAGTGCAGTGATATCTGAAGTTTTCCATAATCACTGATTATTGTTTGATCCCACTTGCTCTAAAAACAAGAATGATCCATTTCTTGAAGGCATGATAATATTATGGGAAGGCGATGAGCAAGGATGAGGAAATTTTTTTAAAGGGGACCTGCTACACAGACAATAACATAAAAAGCTTTATAATAAATGTCCTTTTCAAATTACAACCCAAATTCTTTTTTACTAAAACATCCATACTTGTTATAAACATATTTATAAACATATTTTAAAGCTGTCAATGATACTGTAAATTGTCTGCCCTTCCTTGTATGCCTTAAATAGAGTTGAGGTACGCAATCAGTTTATTTTGCTTGACTAACTTTAGAAAATGTTATTTTGAATTATTGCTTAAGCTAACAGGTCCCCTTTATTTGTCACAAAAAGAAATTCCATAAAATGGAAAAACATTACTTGACTGAAGGAGCATTTGTAAATTCTTAAAAATTACTTTTAGGGGCACATTTCCCAAGGGTCGAAGTGAATTTTCAAATAAAATTCGAAGTTTTAAAATTTGATTTTTGAAGTAAAAGTACTGGCCCTTTAAAATTTTTTTAATTTGACTATGCCCCACCATAAAGCTGCTGAATTGCCATTGTAGCCTATGGGGGACCTCCTGGAAGCTTTCAATTAGAACGATTTTAATTCGATCGAAATCTGTGTTTTAATTCGATCAAAAACTATGCGATCTTTCGTTTTTAATTTGATCCAAAACAGCCATTTTCGATCGAAAATGACCCCCAAAAAAATTAGATGGTAGAATTTACATTTTTTTTGTTACTGCGAAATTCAACCCATAGTAAATGGACCCCTTAAAATTTTTATGTCAGACAGCGGTGCCAATAGGCAGCTAGTTTGAAAACAGGGGAGGACTAATGTTCTGCATTGTTTACCATTTATTCTGTTTGTTTTGTTCTTTCCTGATTTTCTTGGATAAACCTGCACCTTATTAATGCTAAATTGTTGTTTATAATTTATTTATTGTTATATATAAAGAGCCTACATATTGTGCAGCATTGTGCAATAGAAGGGTGTATATTTCAACATATTTCTTACATAAAAAAATAAAAAAGCACAATAAATGACCAATACATGAGGTAAAGAGGGCCCTGCTTGAGCTTAAACCCTTTGCTAATTCACATATTCTTCCTGCCATTTCCTCGTTGATTTGTTTGTAACAAATGATACTTCAGTTGTTTTCTTATTGTATAGTATTTGTGTCGATAGGCTTTCATTATAAATATTGTTGGACTCTAAAAACCTGACTTAGAGTTTCTGCAGGTTAATAGCTTATTGTATTGAATTAAGGACATAAATTTATTTATATGCTATTGCAGCAAAAATGCTTGCTACAGTGGTAATATTTTTGCTGTCAATATTTATGGTGATTAAGTTTTCTGAACATTTACCTATTCAGCATAATGTCAAAAACAGCTCAGGCTTGCAATGGCGACCGCAGACAACAATGACAGATTGACAAATAAATGGCAATAGCAGTGAATAAAATGCACATGTGCAGTTTTAATTGAACTTATAGGTTCATGGTTTTAAAGGACCAGTAACATGAAAAAATGAAATTGTATTAAAGTAATAAAAATAAAATGCAGTTTTTCCCTGCACTGATAAAACTGCAGTGTTTGCTTCAGAAGCACTACTATTGTTTATATAAATAAGCTGCTGTGTAGCCATGGGAGCAGCCATTCAAAGTAGAAAAGGCTCAAGTTACACAGCTAATGGCAGATAAGCTCTGTAGAACAAAATGTTATCTGTTATCCATAACTTATCATGTGCAACATAGTTGTTTTTCAATTTCCACCATTGCTACTTAGTAGCTTGTTTATATGAACTATAGTAGTGTTTCTGAAGCAAACAGATCAGTTTAAACAGCGCAGAGCAACACTACATGATATCTTTACTTTAAAACACTTTCATCTTTTGGTATTACTGTTCCTTTAAGTAATTAATCCACCATTATATTTTTTTATTTTCTATCCCGTTCGGACTTCTCAGAGCTGAATTTATACATATAGTAGGTTATTTAGTAATAATAACATTTTGGCTTTTTCCAAGAATCTCTAAAAATTCATGTTTTTACTTTGTCTCTAAAAAACCTCAATAATTCAAGCTTTATTAAGTGAAAAAACAATAAAACTAAAAAAAAAAGTTGTTGAGGTACTAAGAAGGCAATGGGAGCTGTGCTACTCCTATTGGAGCACTTTAAATCAATTTGGAATCTTAAAGATTTTCAGATTTTTTTTTTAACTTGGAATTGTCTAAAAAACTGAAATTCTTCAAGGTATTCATATTTTTAGTGCATCGTTCAGTGCTTTTTGTTTATACCTTTTTTATACTGTTTTTTTAATACATCTCATGCAATTTGTAGTATGTGAGTCTATTTGTAGTTTCAAAAGCCTCCAAAAATCACTAAAATCCAACATTTAAAATAAACCTCCACTTGTGCCGACTATCCCAGATGATATTTGGGATATCCTTGACAGCTGGACACTTATTTAGTAGCCCTGCTTTTCCTGACTCTTGAACAATGTAGCAGAATTCAACTGTGCTCTAGACAAGGCTCCATTTCCCACAATACTTTGCATATACTGCTGTCAACAGAGCTGCGGGCATTGTTTCAACAGTCAGGATTTTAATAACAATAATATTTACAAATAACTTTAAAGGGACAGTTCACCTTCAAGTACCTTTGTAGTGTGTTATAGAATGGCCAATGTTAAGCCTTTTTGAAACTGGTTTTCATTATTTATTTACATTTTTTATTAAATATGTGCCTTCTTTTTGGGACTCTTTCCAGCATTCAAACCGTGGGGGTCACTGACCCCATATAAAAAAAAATGTTCCGTAAGACTACAAATATATTGTTATTGCTTACTTATATTTCTATTCATACCATCCCCTATTTATATTCCAGTGTCTTATTGAAATCATTGCATCCATTTTTAGGGTGTTTAGACACTAGCAGCTGGTTTTCTGAAACTGCATTCTGGAGAGTTGCTGAATAAAAAGTTAAATAACTCAAAACCACAAATAATAAAAAACAAAAACTCATTGCAAATTGTCTCAGAACATCACTTTCTACATCTTACTAAAATTTAATTTATAGGCGAACAACCGCTTTTAAATCATTTAACCTTTTTGTATATAATGTAATGTAAATGTACTTACATTTTCTTTCATCATGCAAACATATTTATAGCCTTTCAAGGTTCAAATGTATGGGTATTGCATACTATGTACAATATACTGCCATGATAAGGTAAAACTATGTATGATGCACAATATTTCAAAGAAAAGAATCAATTCCAGTTGTATAGGAATTTTTGGACTACTTCCAAGTTATCAAAGGAATCACTCTTCATGGACAGTAAGTACATTGGATACTTCCAATTATTAAAACCACTTAACAACATATTTAGCAAGTGAAAAAAAAATAACCCTTCAAGCACCAGTTGCCATTGGCCCTTTGGGAATGAGATGCATGCTTTTTCCATTCATTTAAATAGAAAGCAGACACGAATACTGAATATTTCTCTAAACTCTGTTCTAACTATTTAGAACCTTCCCTCTTGACAAAAAAAAGGCTGGTTAATAATAGATTGCCTGTGGGAAATTGTGAGGTCGCTTTTAGGTGCGTATTACAATAGGGATCATTCAGAACTGGGTGAAGTTCTGAAGCAAGTTGCCATTTGCACCGGGAAGGCCCCCTTAAGGCTGCACATTGTGGAAAAGTACACATTTTGGGAACATGCTGTTGTATTTTGGGATTTTAAAATTATTATTACATTATTTAATTGCTATTGGGACTACCAATTCAATTTTGGGATTTGTGGTGGTCAAGTCAAAAGCTGTGAGAAGGAAGGATCCAGACATGGCTCATGTAAGCCTCAGACTAATAAGTGATATGAATACAGGTATGGGACCTCTGAATTATGGAAAGGCTGGCTCCCATAGACTTCAATTAATCCAAATAATGCAAATTTTAAAAAATAATTTTCTTTTTCACTGTAATAATAGAACAGTACCTTGTACTTGATCCACAATGCAATATAATGAATCTTTATTGGAGGCGAAAAACTGCCTATTGGGATTATTTAACGTTTAAATGATTTTCTAGTAGGCTTGAGGTATGAATAGCCAAATAATGGAAAGATCCATTATCCAGAAAGTCCCAGGTCCCAAGCATCATGGATAACAGATCCCATACCTGTACAACACATTTAGCAAGTGAAACAAAATAACCAGCTGATATGGGTGTGCATGGCTCATTCTGTTATTGGTAACAAATGGCTTTGAAAATGATGAGCATGAACCCATGTGCTAGTGCTTATAATAGTACCTCTACTGATAACATATTAGATAACTATATAAGCTTGAGATACATTTTACACCATACACAGGCCAAACTAATTTTGATTCATTTATACACTGTTTACTATGGGTGGAAAGTCCAAAGTGTCTACCTTCGCTGCTATGCCAGTTCTACTGCTTGAAAAACCTTCTAATTGAGAAAAAATAGGACAATAGAATTACATTTCATAGTATCAAAAGATTGCCTACGTGGCCCATCAGCTGGTCTGTAATTAAGGAAGAAAATTCCAATTGTAAAAGGAATCCAAGTCCCCCAATTACCTTGTACAAAAGCTGGGAACGGCTGACCCTTCTCTTTAGAAGCTAGTGCATTAAAAGCTAGTGCAACCGATGATGAAAACAATATGATAATAAACAAAAAACAAGGTGCTCCAGAATCAATGTGAAAAACTCAACAAATTGTAAATGTGGTCTGGGTTCACTAGCCCCAGACCCCCAGCTTCAGGAGGCAGCACAGCAGGGTCTACAGGCACTCAATACGGATCCTCAGGACCAAAGGAATTCCGATAAAAGTATACTTTATTTATACAAAGTTAAAAATACAAATGCATCTCCATCCACCCTACTCATTTCGCACCCCATCAGGGTGCTTAGTCATGGGTTCTGATAACATTTCCAGGACATGAGCATTTATACAAGAAACAACCAATCAGAAAAACAAAAGAAAAAAATACAAAACCCAATTCCAGGCACCTTTAATTCGGCACTAACTCAGGACAAACCCTTATGTGTATTCACTCACGTACAGCCCTCAATTCCCTATGATTAAACATATAATTGAAAAAAAAATTCCTGTTTTGAAGATAAACTCAACAAGATTCTAAGTTCTAGCTGTAAGTTTGTTACCAGAAAAGGTCTTACGTTAAATAATATGCTTTCTCCAAGTATTTTTTTTTGTATGTATTTTTTTCTTTTGTTTTTCTGATTGGTTGTTTCTTGTATAAATGCTCATGTCCTGTAAATGTTATCAGAGCCCATGACTAAGCACCCTGGTGGGGTGCGAAGCGCGTAGGGTGGATGGAGATGCATTTTTAACTTTGTATAAATAAAGTCAGGGGCGTTTCAGGGGCTGTTGCTGCCTGAGGCAGCAGCCCCGATGCTGCACCCCCCACTCCGCGCTTATAACTTGTAGCGGGTGGAGGAGAGGCTGCATCGCTAGTGCAGCAAGCGCTATTGCACTCGCTGCACTACATGAGTCGAAACAGTGACTTTTACGCACATCTATGTTCTCCATGTAAGTACAGCTAAATAGACATATATAGATCTTAGAAAGTAGTGCTTATGTAGAAATTACAGCCACTTAATATTATTGAAGTCAGGTGTGATTTCTTTGTTTGAATAGGCATCTTGCACTGTCAGACCAAAGATATGGGATTCTAAACTACAAATGCAGTCACTTGGATTTGTAAGCTAAATGCGTCGTGACTCAGGGCTAATTGAAGAAACTGTGTTATCCAAAGTTATCTTAACTCATTTCATGCATTTAACCTTTTCATTAGCATACCAAAGCCCCATTGTTTTCAATGGTGAACTCTTTAATTGGATGGGATGCTGTGACACAATATTCTGTGCTAAGTGGCATAAATGGGTTAGATGAGTTAAGTCACGATGCATTTAACTTACAAATCCAAGTGACTGCATCTGTATGTGATTAATTTTGTTAAATAGAATTAAATCGGTGGCTGTGATTTATGCTGGTGGTCCATAAACTGGGACACATTCCATCTGAAAACAATTTTTTTTTTGATAGATTTAAGGTGATCCCAATTATGGAAAGGTCCTTTATTTGGAAAACCCCAAGTCCTGAACATTCTGGATAACGGGCCCCATACCAATGGCAATGAATGCACCACATACAGTATATCACTTAATAAAGACCCTGATTGTATTCCCATAAATGCCCAACCTGCTGGCCACATGAAAACCCTCAAAAAGACCCAGTAGACCCCCTGTAGCCCATTATGCCCAGTATGACATCTACATTGCAATAATGTTTTTTAAGGCAGAGTTTTGCCCTTACAAGGTTACAGCATCAAATTACCTTTTGCCACAGGTGGCCATAAGTAAATGCCCCTGAGAAATTGTAATAAAGCCAAAGCTTTTATTTCACTTGTTTAAATATTGTATGTAGCACTTACTTTTGCACATAGTGAGGACATAATTAAGATGATGCAGCTATGTAAAATAAATGCATACATATTTCTAAAAATAGCAATATATCCATTCAGTAAACCACAATGTAAGCCAGTACATGATAGGTTAAATAATATAAAATGGTTTTGAAGTAAGCAACTTTGTGAACTGGCAGCTTTGTCCCTGTAATGCGTGCCTGGATGTTAATGGGTTGTAAAGTGGGTAATAACTTTCCTACTGACCTATTCGATCAAAAGCAATCACATTATTGGCTTAATGCTGTTTATTGTATAACCGCAATCATACAGAGAGGGCTCATCACTTGTGTCATATTTGCTAGTGGTTATTAAGGTATAAGCTCTGCATTTTTGGCATTCCTCTATTAAAGTCCCATCTTCTCCTATCCCACCCCACATCTGGCAGGCTTCCATCTCCATTTGGGAGCTGAATTGTTGAATCCCAAGTGGGTTGGTAATCTCTATGCATGGTGCACGAGCAGCAGATACAGCACACAAGCCCCCCCCCAATTTTAAAATGCAATGAATATATATATATATATATATATATATATATACTGATCCTAGATATCAGTATCTCTGTATGTGTCTGATTTGGATGGTATTTACAACCTTGATGGTGCTGTTATGTATTTGCCATTTATGCCTAGTAAAATACACCTTACAGGCATGGGACCTGATTTCTCTGTAGCTTGGAACTTCATTCTCGGGACCTGGGGTTTTACAGATAACAGATCTCCCTGTAATTTGGATCTTCATACCTTAAGTCTACTAGAAAATCATGTAAACATAAAATAAACCAAATAGGCTGGTTTGTTAATTATATCTTAGTACAGATCAAATATCAGCTACAATTTTGAATTATTTGGATACAATGGAGTCTGTGGAAGTCTTTCTGTAATTCTGTGCATTCTGGAAAATGGGTTTCTGGGTAACAGATCCCATACCTGTACTGCAAAAAGCAGCTGGTACACATGATTCTGCAGTGGTATAGATGATTCGTAAATATACCGCATGCCTCCCAACATTTAAAAATGTAAAGAGGGGCAAAAACATCAGCTGTGCATAGCACAATAGATTTTTTGGCCATGCCCATTTTATGGTCGCCCCTCCCCCCCTTATTACCATGGCCATTTTATAAAATAAGTTTATGAAAGTTTGCACACATTTCTGAGGGTTTTAGGGCCATGTGTTATGTGTTGCTAATGAAGCTGAAATTGCCCTTTATGCTGTGGGCTACAGTTTTCCCAAGAGACCTGCTTATCTTAAATTGTTACCAATGTTTATTTGCTTATCTTAAATTTGTACAGATGTTTCATAGTACAGCTGTTTAGTGTTCTGGGCTCTCTGTCAAAAAGCCTCTTATTTTAAGTAAGTTTCAGAAACTTTGTATCTTTTTCTGGGTCAGTTCAGAGAGATACTCGGGTCATTTCAATAAGAAAACCATGACTGCGGGCTGAGCTGTCAAAACTGGGACTTGTGGTGTTTATACAAATGGCCTGTGGGTGTCACTGTGAACATTACTTGTACTATGCAGATACACAATACTTTCTGTACAGCTTGAGAGTGATAGAGTTCAAGTTACTGCTGTTGTGCAATGGCTGCTCATCCTCGGCTATCAAAACACAACAGGACTGTCAAAGAAATGTCCAGCGCAGGTACACGCTGGGGGTACACACCCTGATGCAGTAGCCCCAGTGGGCCCAGACCCCCCCTGTATAAGGCTGGGAGCAGAGCAAAAGCAGTAGGATGAAAATACTGATCTAAATGGTTTAATCGATTCCAGTTTAGACATCTTATTCCTGAAAATTAAATGTTGCCCATGGAAAGACTTTATTTTCTCCATCCACAATACTTTGTGCATTTGACCTTGTGTTTCAACCAAGTCTGTACCAATCCCTCACCAAAAAAAAAAAAAAAAAA
>CM044444.1:36490090-36581948 GCA_024363595.1 Xenopus borealis | reverse complement strand
AAAAAAAAAAAAAAAGAACCTCGGTACGGGTGAACTTTGGATAAGTAAATGACCCCCAAAACTGTAATAAAGACATAGGCCTCATTTCACTTGCCTTATACTGTATATTATGATAATTACAGGAATATAGGTTGCTAAGAAATGAATATAGAACATTATAGCAACACATATATTATCTATTGTCTTTGTCTTTGTCCTAAAAACACTTAAACCCCCTGTTATATTTTTTCTCCACAATTCTATGTGTAAGAAAATAGAAACAGCAGCAACACGATGAGAAAAAATACTTACCAAGGCATAACCAAATCTGCAACTGTCAGTCCTGCAACAAAATATTTACACAAATCACATAAATAATTGGGCAAAATCTATGTTATTAAATGAAATATATACAAACAACATACAAATAACCATCTCTACGAAAATATTAAATACTGTTTCTGATTACACTATTGGACAATTCCGCATAATAAGGTTCATCTGACCCCTTCTAAAACTGATCCAAAATAGGGTATGACTTTTTTGTAATTATTCAGTACGTCTCCTGTGAAAATGTTATAATAGTTTTTAGAAGTAATTTTTCACTGTGCAGCAGGGTTGTAGTTAAAAAAAGATCAGGAATATAATGGTTCTCGAGAGCATCAAGAAAATACATTTAGTAATCTCCAGCCTGTCTGAGGATCAATATTGTCCTGCTGATTTGTCAAAGTGGCTTTTATGAAGTTAAGACAGGGTTCATTGTTAAATACCTATATCTTGTAAGCAGATGGTGGGCTATATTAATTCCTTTTCTCTTATGGATCAATGAGGAGATTGCTGATTTGCTTAAAAGGTTCTTGGATGCAGATTTTTTTATGGGATGTTTTGCTTACCGTTCCAAGGAGCGTGTCCAAAGAACCAATAGCCAATAGCCAATAGTCATTCACAAATATTCAACGAGAACCTGTACAATACAAGAAGTATAATTATGATACATATTGTTTATTTGACACAGCTATTATTTATAATCTGTTCCTTTTCAGAACCCACAGTCAAAAATTCTAATGCATTCATCTGTATAATACATAAGCCTTTTAAATATTCTGTGAAATATATAGGGAATAATCTACCCCTTATTGTAACATATGAGGATATCAGAAGTTACCTTAGAGTCCCATGACTATATAAAGGCATGGACAAGTTATGGAATGTCAAAGTAACTGCTATTATACTTATGATTTACAACAAGGAGTGCATTATTATAAAATTCTTATGACTGATACCTGAGCACCAGTTATAGGGATATAATTATCAGGATATTAATTGCTCTTTTATATTATAAGGACAGATAGGTAGATAGATAGATAGATAGATAGATAGATATAGATGGATATTATGATATTGTATATTTCACTTATACTACTGGATATTAATCAGATTATTGGCGTAATTCCAAAAAAAATTGTTCTGTAAATGGGAGTAGAACTAAAACGAAACAAATAAGTAGGTAATAACAAGGTTTAAAACCGTGTTCATCATGTTTTGAGACTCTGTTTCAGCCCAAGGTGACCACAACTCTTTATCTGTGAAAATCTTTGGAGCATAAGTGGCCGCCGCTAGTGAAAATTCACCAGAAATACCATACGCAGAGATATCGGCAAAAAAAGGTTGCACCCTATCGCCTGGCGAATTTTGGCTCAAGTGAGAATTTTATAGAACATTACCTCTGTTGGCAGAGTTTCCTTCGCCACCTTAGACCTGGCAAACCGATAAGAGGAAGTTACATCCTCCTCAATCTTATGTCAGTGACATCATCTCCTGTATGCCAGAAAGTGATAAAAGTTCTAAAAAAACGCTGGCATTTTTCCTAAATTTAAAAGGTGAATGCCTTTAAAAGTTCTAACTATTAAAGATTTACATGAATGTGATAAAATGTTTTACCATTTGAGTGGTATGCCACTGTAGCGCTATAGTAAACTCGAGTGCACCTGTCTCTATCTATAGGCTTCACTCCCACTATATTGCTCCGGATGAGACCTTAAATCTTAGGGAGTAAGCCCTCGCAGCGAGGTGGAGGCAGGGTGTAGTGCAACTGTAACAATATTCAGGGTGCAAATAATTGGGCGCCAGTGGTTCTTATAACTTAACTATAGAACACGTTTATTGAACATACAATCACCATTGGAGTGTACAGCAGTAACCTAGCACAGCAGGATCAACAGTGGATAGGCAATACTCACAGTACCTTTGGTCAGAGACTGTCCCCTTCACACATGGGAGACAATGTACATGCAGCATTGAGGAGGTACACCCAGCTTTCAGCCTTTTCCCTAAGTGGAACCTGAGGAGACACTTTCAATCCTAGGTCTGTACACTTAGTCCCTACTCTGGGCAATTAGTACCCGGGATCTTAATCCCACTCACAATCCTCGTAGGAGCCTCAGACTGCTCAGCTAAATAATCCTGTCTATCTGTCACTCCTAGAGCGACCTATAACAGTGAGTAGCCTATCCTTACTAAGCCTGACCTGCTTAGGTTCCACTCGAATACTCTGCCTGCCTGCTCAGGCTAGAGCCAGCACAAGATGGACACTGAAAGCATGGCTTACAGTGCTTTTATACTTTAACACAGTGCCATCTACTGGTCACTATGTGTAATAACAAGGGGCATGGACTAGAGCAGGAATGGGAAACAGCTCCCCCTCCTAACTGTATTTTAGGACCCAATTAGGTGTCCATAACACTTGGGGACTGCCTGCTAAATAACTGGGAGGTTAATTTAGTAGTCCCCTACACCACATTTGTGGGAACCCCTCTCAACCTGCATAATAATTTACTCAACAAAAAAGATAACAGCGGTATGTCTTTCATTTCCCAGGAACATCTTAGTACTGGGGTGTTTTCTGAACAAATATTGAAGGTACAGTATTTAATGTGTAACAAACAAGGGAAAGTTGTACTCACCACTAATTTTTAAAAACATTAAGCAGGGTTGCAATGAGGTTGTGACCACAAAATTCACATAGACAAATAGAAGAGATACTCTGCACTCAACCCATTGTCAATTTATTGAAGAACAAAGAAACCTATCTCCAATATTCTTTGATTAAAAAATGTCTACCATTTTTATAAGAAACTTGACTGTATGCAGTGAAATTCCACAGGGAAAGAATCATACTCATGAACAGCAATGGGAGCCCCCGCCTTACTTCCCATCCATGCAGAACTCAAGCAGCTTTGTTTCCTTGTAGAGCAGTCGCAGACTTTGTAGAGATTTGTATTGGATTTTATTTTTGCCTTTACTGTTTCCAACTCCAGTTGCAGGGACAAAGATCATGGATGGAGCCAGATTAAAAAGATAAACTTGGATTCTATTTAAAGGGTATTTTGCTGCAGCCGCTGGTTCTGCAGAGTTGGAGAAAATTTGTATGTAACAATATAAAACTAGCGATGGGCAAATTCTTTGCTGAAAAATTGTGAAATTCCTGGAACTGCGAAAAATTTCACGAATTTATTCGCTGGCGCCAAAATGCAGTATTTGCTGTGAATTGCCCGTGGCAAATAAATTCACCCATCACTATACAAAACCTGTAAAATCCATTAGATTACATGACAATGCAGGGCAGTCTGCATATTCTGATTATTAATAAGTCTAACTATCAACTTCAGGCAGATATTATTTGACTTGTGCTGTTTTGATAATTTATGATGATCCCTAAGCAGCCCAGACCACACTGAGCATGTGCAGGGCCAGAGTCATGCAAAGATGTTTCACAAAGTTACAAGATGACAGCCCCCTGTGGCCAACCTTGAAAGCATAAATCATGTGTTTGATTAGGCTTGCGGTGCAGTAAGTTCATGTTTATTATACAAAATAGAGCATTTCCAGCCTTATTCTATTTTAGACTTTCCTTGTCTTTTAAGGACATGAAACATTTTGTGCCTTAAGCTACTAAAAATGCCTTACTCTTTAAACAAAACAGGGAGTGTTTGTCCCTATATTGCAATACATTTAAGCTGGCCAACTACGTCAAAGTCATCCCTGATATGGCCAGTCCTACACTCAAATTGCATCTCATTCATTAAGAATTCTATTGCTGCAGTATGGACTAAGTTTTACCTTCAACTTACTGCCAAACTTGGTTGCCTTTTTATTGGCCCCAGGGGGATCCTCTGACTATCACCTGACTGATGCAGAGGATTGGTTACAAACAACCCAAAGATCCCCTACAAAGACCTGCATGAACATTTTGCTGCAGATCGTGTTTCGCTCTACAATGCAGCACAATTTGCACAAAGAACATCTGTATGGCACGGTGCTGAGAAAGAAGTCCTTTCTGCACTCACGCCACAAACACTTGTATGCAAAAGCTCATTTAGAACAAAGTGCTTTGGACTGATAAAACAAGGCCTATGCACGGTGGAAGAAGAAAACTGCATTCCAAGAAAAACACCTGCTACCTACTGTCAAAATTAGTTTAGGTTCCATCATGCTGTGGGGCTGTGTGGCTAGTTCAGGGACTGGGGCCCTTGTTAAAGTCAAGGGTCGGATAAATTGAACCCAATATCATCAAATTCTTTAGGATAATGTTCAAGCATCAGGCACAAAGTTGAATTTATACAGGGGTTGGATATTCCAGCAAAACAATGACATTTTCTGCTTGATGATTTGGTATAACCCCTCCTTAACAGCTGCCCAGACCACACTGATCCCTGTGCACAACTTTGAAGACCTGAATCATTGCTGTTGTTAAATTTTAGGCTGTAAGTTCAATATTTAGAATTCTACGTTTCCACCCAAATTAGTTTTTAGGGTTAAATGTTCCTTTAACATTTGGCAGGTGTTAAAGGATAACTAATCCACATTTTTCTATCTATCTACTTACATAGTTAAATTGGGTTGAAAAAAGACCAAGTCCATCAAGTTCAACCCCTCCAAATTAAAAACCCAGCATACATACACACACACATCTCCACTCTTTCAAACACAAACCATATATGCCCATAGCTATACTAACTGTAGAGTTTAGTATCAAAATAGCCTTTGATATTATGTCTGTCCAAAAAATCATCCAAACCCCTCTTAAAAGCATCAACAGAATGAGCCATCACAACATCACCCGGCAGGGCATTCCACAACCTCACCGTCCTGACTGTGAAGAACCACCTACGCTGCTTCAAATGAAAGTCCTTTTCTTCTAGTCTGAAGGGGTGGCCTCTGGTGCGGTGATCCTCTTTATGGGTAAAAAAGTTCCCCTGATATTTGTCAATAATGTCCTCGAATATATTTGTAAAGTGTAATCATGTCCCCTCGCAAGCACCTTTTTTCCAGAGAAAACAACCCCAACCTGGACAGTCTCCCCTCATAATTTAAGTCTTCCATCCCTCTAACCAGTTTAGTTGCACGTCTCTGCACTCTCTCCAGCTCATTTACATCCCTCCTAAGGACTGGAGTCCAAAACTGCACTGCATACTCTAGATGAGGCCTTACAAGGGATCTATAAAGAGGTATAATTTTGTTTTCATCCCTTGAGTTTATGCCCTTTTTTATGCAAGACAGAACTTTATTTGCTTTAGTAGCTACAGAATGACACTGCCCAGAATTAGACAACTTTTTATCTATAAAAACCCCAAGATCCTTCTCACTTAAGGAAACTCCGAACACACTGCTATTTAGTGTATAACTTGCATTTATATTATTTTTGCCAAAGTGCATAACCTTGCATTTATCAACATTGAACCTCATTTTCCAGATTGCTGCCCAGTTTCCCAACTTAGACAAATCACTCTGCAAAGTGGCAGCATCCTGCATGGAACCTATAGCTCTGCACAATTTAGTATCATCTGCAAAAATAGAAACCGTACTTTCAATGCCCACATCCAGGTCATTAATAAACAAGTTGAAAAGCAAGGGACCCAGTATAGAGCCCTGCGGTAATGTTCCATTTACCACCACTCTTTGTAGTCTATCTTTTAGCCAGTTCTCTATCCAGGTGCAAATACTATGTTCCAGGCCAACATTCC
Organism: Xenopus borealis; assembly: GCA_024363595.1. Classification (NCBI taxonomy): domain Eukaryota; kingdom Metazoa; phylum Chordata; class Amphibia; order Anura; family Pipidae; genus Xenopus; species Xenopus borealis. The sequence goes on along the minus strand of CM044444.1, from coordinate 36,575,946 downwards.
TTAATTTAACCAGTAACCTTCTGTGTGGCACTGTATCGAATGCTTTAGCAAAGTCTAAGTAAATCATATCCACTGCCATCCCAGAATCGAGGTCCCTGCTTACCTTCTCATAAAAATAAATTAAGTTAGTCTGGCAAGATCTATTACGCATAAAACCATGCTGGCACAAACTCATAGTATTGTTATTTGCTATGAAGTCCAGTATCCTATCCTTAATTAATCCTTCAAAAAGCTTTCCTACCACTGACATCAGACTAACTGGCCTATAGTTTTGAGGCTGAGAATGGGATCCCTTTTTGAATAGCGGCACCACATTAGCAATTCGCCAGTCTCTCGGCACCATGCCAGACCTCAATGAATCCTGAAAAATTAAGTATAGAGGTTTGGCAATCACAGAGCTAAGTTCGCTAAGTACCCTGGGGTGAATCCCATCTGGGCCTGGACCTTTGTTTATCTTAACATTTTCTAGTCTCTTTTGAATTTCCTCACGTGTGAACCATGCATCATTGGATGTATTAGAATTGGGGCTATTAACAAGGAAACCTTCATTAGCTCGTTCCTCATTTGTGTATACTGATGAGAAGTATTCATTCAGAATCTGAGCTTTTTGCTTTTTCTCATCAACCAACTGACCCCCCTCTGATAATAAAGTTCCTACCCCTTCCTGTTTCATTTTTCTACTTTTAATATATTTAAAAAATAATTTTGGATTCTTTTTACTGCTTACTGCTATATCCTTTTCCATATCAATTTTAGCTTGCCTGATTGATTTTTTGCATGACTTATTGGCCTCCTTGTACCTTATAAATGATTCGGCTGTCCCAGCTAACTTGAAAGCCTTTAAAGCACGTCTTTTCTTACCCACCTCAACACCAACACTCCTATTGAACCAAAAAGGTTTTGTTTTGCAACAACGTTCTTTGTTTACAAGTGGAATATACTGACATGTATATTTATTAAGCAGCATTTTAAAGAATTCCCATTTTTGTTCAGTGTTTAGCCCTGTGAAAAGCATTTCCCACTTAATATGTTGCAGAGATGCCCTTATACTGTCAAAGTTTGCGTTTTGAGAGGAAACATTTCCCCATGACAGAATGCCTTCACAATATACAGCAGGTTGTATATACAGTATAATGAAGGTGCTTTGTATAAAGCACTTGTAACTTGCATCAGAATATTTCAATAACTGCACAGAAAAGTGCAGGTGCCCACAGAACCCAGTGTGGCCTTTCCTTTTACTTTCTAACTTGTAGTAGCATTAGTGTTTATAAATCATCTCCAATATATATTTTTAAAAATTGAAAAGTCAACATAAATCTTCCTTTATTTAGCAAAAATAATGAATTCACAAACATAAATACAACATATGAAGTCAATAACATTTGTGATAACTTTAGACTTGGTGTTCCACTTACCTTTTGTTACAACCTATTTCTTTACACTATGTATGGGTACATTACAATGAAGGCAAAGTTGAGGCAATGTAGTAAGTTCCTAAGTCAAAGTTGCTTTCACCAAAACTCTTGCTGAATTAATTTTGGTCTATTCCTTGCATTCTCATGGATTCATGGCTTTTATAACATGAGAATGTTGGCACAAGTCAGACCTCAGCTGAGGAAGCAGAAAACTGGGAAGCATTTTGAATGTTTGTAACATAAATACACAGACCACATATCCATGCCTCCATGAAAAACAAGAGAGACTCTATCCCAGGCAAGTTATTATATTTATTCAAAGAAAATTATTCTTATTTAGTACTAAAGATGCCAGAGAAATCCTACCCAAAAGCAGTGAATGAGTATGCCAGTATATTACATTCTAACTCAATTATGTGGATTTAATAAAGCTCAAAATGCAACCTATTTCTGAATTATGTGCATTTTCAGGATCCAGTTTAATACAATACTTGGAGTTGTGTTTACTCAGCCACCAATCAGTGCTTTGCACTAGAAAACGATAGTTGTGTATATCGGAGAAATCACTGTGGGTATTCTTTTTAAATGGTGGCAGGAATGTGTTCTCTGGTGCATGGTTTTAAGACTATGAAGCTTCTCATTCATCCAGGTCATGGTATCTCTAACACAAGTAACTCAAAACAACTGGACTTGCTGAGAAATTTTAATGAAGACATTTCACTGCTCATCAAAGCAGCTTCTTCAGTTCAACTGAAGGTCCAGATATATAGACGCTTCCAACAATCCAATCACAATGGCACATTGTAACTCTTCAGAGAGGTGATATCTGAAATTCACAGAGGTGTTCTGTTAATAACTACACAGAATCAACACCACTGTGAATTTCAGATGTCACCTCTCTGAAGAGTTACAACGTGCCATTGTGATTTGATTGTTGGAAGAGTCTATATGCCGAGAACTCCCCTACACCAGTCAGTTGAACTGAAGAAGCTGCTTGGATGAGCAGTGAAAGGTCTTAAATTAACATTTCTCAGCAAGTCCAGTTGTTTTGAGTTACTTGTGTTAGATATGCATGATTTTAAGTTTATCCTCTATTATGACAAAATACAGTTCCATTGCAAGGATGGGAAAAACGTAAAGGTGGCCATAAACCAACCGATATTAGCGTACTAAACAAACTGATGTGTGTATGGTGGGACATGAGGCCAGTGAAAAACCTAGGATATCAGTCACCTCATTGGTCGGATAGGATGGTAATTTTTTATTGCATTTGAAACCCCTGAACATCAGCAAAAGGTAACTGCAGAATTGTCAGTTGGAGGTAAAATTGGAAGAGAAACCTCCTGCATATGGCCACATGCAGCAGGGGCCATTTAAACCAGAAAGTTTCCTCAGAATGTAGTTAAAGGTATATTGTGTGGTTAAAATATTAAGATCAGAGTTTAGTAACCTGCTCAGACTGTTATTTATTTATATATTATTCTAACTGGGGTTTCAACTTAGTATTTCATAGAGTGAGTCCTTGTAAATGAGCCCCTTGACATTCTAATAACATAGCTGATTCATAAATATCTCAACCATTGCAGGTTTCATTCTATCATTCATCAACTTATGTTTATAGCTTAACACTCAGGCCCCTTGCCACAGCACAATAAACCTTTCTATCACTGATGGGTTTTCATTTGTTCTTTTTAACTCATTATACTCCAAACATGTCAACTGAAGACAGATGATTATAGAACTTTGTTCATGCAAACAGCATGTTCTACTGGAAATAAAATTAGGTTTCATATTTGGTAATTGAATCATTTATGATAATTATTTTTAAACTACAAATTTCAGTACTATATAGTTACAAAACAATGATTGAAATCTGAGACATATTTGTATTTTTTAACTGACAAATGTCTGTTCTTGATTTTTTTCTACTCTTTTATTTAATTTCTACTGATTCACTAACCCAACTGTAGCGTTCTTAAGTAAGTCAGCTACTAGACTTATCAAGGAAGAAAATACTAGAAAATGTATAAATCACTTGATCAATGGGAGAAACAGTCTAAATAGTTAGACTAAGGTAAAAATTATTTAGGATATAATTTTGAAAATATAAATGTATTTTGATATACATATATATTTCTTTTCATTTGAAATACTTTTGTTATATTTAGGCCTGATATGTATATGGATTAAATGCCAAGAAGAGTTTAAGAGAACTTGCATTAGTACTAATACTCTAAATGATAGAAGTACAGTGATCAGCAAGCCAACTCTCAAGAGCTAATTCATAATTGACTGTTCTATCCTATTCCTGGGTGAATTCAGGGTGAAGATAGCATAAGAATACATCCTAGCGGTCATACAGTGCACAATTTAAAGATAAAATCTGCAGCCTATTTGTCAGGTTTCTGCTTTTATTTGACAGAGACCCTGTGTTTGATAACCACCTTGAAACAATACATTGAATAAAAATGTACACATATGAGGTAAAGATCCCTTAGATACTAGTCGCCATATAAATAATAAAATATTGTATTCTCCATGTTCCACCACCCTCAGTTATGTTGGGGGAGAAATAGAGTCATAGGTATTCTCTATAAAGTGTCTTGTGGAAATAGTGGCATTATTCCAAATTGTTGATAATACCCTTGATTAAAACATTTTACTTTTAATTCAGCTGACAAAGGGGATGAGTAAATAGAATGGATTGAATAACTGTCCATTAATTTAAGCTGCCTTTGTTTATGTATCTAATTGCAATTGTGCCACTGTTCGTTATAAAATTAACAAGGATTGCTTGTTATTGCTTGCTAGGTATTCTGGTAAGCTAATAAACAATGTAGCCCTTAATAATAAACAAGGAACTAGCTGCAAAGTGCAAAAATGGGCACAAAACTTAACTTTCATATATTTTTCTACAGTTGAGTCATGTAACCCCTCAACATTTTGGGGGGGGGGGGTATTTATTTTAAAGTGCAATTTTTTTGCAGCGTCTGTTTTGATACCAAAAATCTGAAAAAGTCTGCATAAAAAAAAGTTAATTTTTTTTCCCAATGTATTATGCCCTGAAGCTGTTCCATGTCCGAATCCAAAAATACCTAAAAAAAAATCATGTTAAGGTCAATGCCAGATGTTCCCTTAACGATTTGAAGATGTTTTAATCTTCATGAAGAGATTTCGGGTTTGATGTTGATTTTTCGTTGCAAATTCAAATTTCTGTGATTTTTAGGCTGCAAATGCAAAAAATCTGTGTTTTTTGCACGACAATCCAAAAAAAATTGTGTTTTTCCATATCCATTTCTTTCTAGTTTTGTTATTGATAAATAAGGGCAAATCACGGATTGTAGTTTGGTATGAATTTTTCAAAAAATCTGAAAAATTTTAATTTTTTATAAATAACCCCACTTACAATCAGGGTGGAACTAGGGGTAGGCAGAAGAGGCTCATGCCTTGGGAGCAAAGGTGGGGGCGCCATGCATGTACCTCTTCCATCTGTTTACCCCTAGTCTGGGCTCTCTTCCCCATGTTGCAGAGTTTATCTGCACTCTCTATCAAGCCTATGTGACATCACCGCAAGCGCACGTGGGAGGTGGGAGGCCTAGGGCACTTGGCCTGGCTCTGTTTGAAATGAACAAATTATATACTGGAGACAGCCTAAATATTATTCCTGTTGCTTTGTCAGATTTATATATATTTTGTGTTCAGACTGTACATAATATTTTTCCCCAGGTTTTTCACATCTCAGTCAGGGCTACCTTGTATCCAGCCTTGCATGCCCTTTTGTCCTTTATGATGGTAAACCCATTCCCCTATATGTAGTAAACACAGTATGTGTACTGAAGCTGATAAAAATCTAAATCAGAAAAGACTACAGCTTAAACCTGTCAAAATCATGTAGAAGTCAATGGTAGATGGTTCTTTTAACAAGTGGAACGTGTTTTTTACCTTCAGAAAACTCAATATTTTCAGGCTTAGGGTTGGCTTTCATTTGATAATCCTATTAATTTGAGTTTTTCATCTTGAATTTTCACCTAATTTGTATAGTTATAGTATAGTATAATTTGCAAATTAAGGGTATTCGGGTCTCATTTTTTTTTTTATAAACTGAGAAAAAGAAGAGGTTTAGTGAATGACCCCCTAAGCTTCCCCAGGAGCAGTAGCCCATAGCAACAACATGTTTGCTTTGCAACAAGTGACCAGTAAATTCTATCTGCTGATTGGGTGCTATGAGTACTCCTGGGAAAACTTAGTGGGTTTTATTACCCATATTGTGCTTTGTGTGTGTTATATTTGCATATGCAATGTGTGCCTTGCCACCTCTTTCTAACTTTTAGGCATTACTAAAATCCTAATTCTATGGTTAAAGTATTTTTGCCATCCACCACTTGCAACATTTGTTTTCTATGCTAGACTGACCCACCAATTCATCAGTTCTGTTCTCGAGTGAACTTTGCATAGTATTTAGTCAACAACAATGGATATAAAGACAGACGTTTTGTTTTTATTCATAAAAGGAACTGCATCCTAAACTTCCAATGAGAATAACATTTAATGCAGTATGCTAAAAGTGAATATGTTTAGTTAAAAGTATTATGCTCTAAAACATGTAACAAGCACATACTATAGGCAAGAAATACCCAAACCATGCACATGGAATATTAATTGGAAAGACATAATAGAAAGATAAATAATTATAATATAGTAATAATCACTAAAATTATTGTATCAGTAACAATTTATTTGCACCCGTGCACAGCTATGTTTTCTTGACTGCAGGGGTCGGTGAAAGCTGGAGAGAGTCAGAAGAAATAGGCAAATAATTAAAAAGCTATTTAATGGCTCATTCTATTACACAAAATATGTAAATTTACTATGAGGACAACAGCATTTTATTTCAAGTCTTTTACATGTTTAGCCTCTGTAATATTGTATAACAATGCAATGAAAAATTAAAGTTAAATGGTAAACATGACTAACACAATCAATGAATCAAGGCATCAAGGTGCCAGTGCCTTGCAGAAGTGTTCCTTGACTTGTTTCCTTCTTTCACTGACTAACAAATCCTTCTCTGAATTGTTCTCTGTGCTATTTTTACTTCAAAGCACCAAACTAATTTTTTTATGTACAAGCATTTGTAAAGCATTCTTTGCAGGTTCAAATCTTTAAATTTTAGGATATTTACATTTGTCTTGAATCAGTACTATTTTGGCCTTGTGCTTTCAGCCTTTCCTGCTATGTTACAGCTCCCATCCTTTCTTTTTTTAACATGATGCACAGTCTCTGTTGATGAAAAGTAGCTACAGAACATTATGCTACCAAATTATAGACATGGTATGGGCAATGTTGGCACTATACCACCACGGGCGTCTCCACAGATCAGGGTACCGGGGGGCACTTTCTCCCCCTGGAGTTGTACTTAATAATAAAGGATCTTGCCATATGTATACATATATTGTTTTGTCCTTTTTTATCTGAACACATTTCTTAAACTTACAATTATTAACCTGCAATAAACTTATGAAAGGCTTACATCTTATGGTCAGCACCCATTCAAATAATGCACCATCCCAATACCTATTCTACTGCTCAAAGCAGCAGTCTGAATTTAGCTCTGCCCTTTCCCTCTGTGAGATGTTTCCATCTCCTCATGTGAGCAATGAGAGATTCAGGGAATCTCCTGATGAAGCAGCTTCTTTCCCAGGGCAGATGCGTGTGAATCTGTCGTGTTGAGTATGAATGCCTCTGTTTATGTGTCTCTTTGTATGCATCTATGTCTGTGTGTAAAATTAACTGTTAGTGTTAATGTGTGTAAGGGCAACTATATTTAAGAAGGTCTGACAAATTGTGTCTGTGAGTTAGAAAGACTTTAATGAACCTGTGTATAGCTGTGTAACTAACTACCTTCATTATTGAATCTTATACGCACAGGTTGGCTGTGAGTTTTGCCTACAACCATTACTCCCGTGCATTTGTCACAAAGTACATTAACCCCTACAGTTCATTGCTCTGCTTGAATTCCCCACCTATCCATGGCCTAGGACTGCCCATGGAAATCCGGCCCAGCCCTTTCCATTCTATTGAGTTACCCCCACTCGCTTATAACCCTCTGCCTCACTCTAAACTGTAAATCTGTTTAGAAATAAATAACTATAATATTAAAATGTATATTTTTGTACCTCACCCCCCTCTCCTGTCCTGTATCAACCTCATTGTTTCTTTTTGGAGTTATCTTTTAACCCTTCTGCCACTTTGGGTGCAAAGAAGCTTTCTCCTAGAATACATAAACATAGATTCTATACTAGTGACATTTTGTCGTGCACAACATCATCCAGCTGTTGTTACTCTACTTTATGTGCAGTAGAACCCCCATTTTACATTTTTCAGGGGACCAGTAATAATAAAGTAAAGTGTAAAGTCAGGGAAATGTATTATGCATTATATATTGATGGGACCATAAAAATAGCACAACATATTGAAAAAATTTAAATTCGGATATGTAAAATAGATTCTTCACTGTATGTATCCAGCTGTAACTAGAACTTTAGAGGGAATAACATTTTACAAACATTTTACAAACTGCTGACTAGTGATTTTGCTAAGAAAGTAGAACATATCAGGTGCTGGCAAACAAGGAGTTTGTGTCACTAACAGAATGGCAATAGTAGACATGTGCAACAGTTACTACTTTATATATTTATTAAAAAAGCTGTTGTTGTACACCACATATATTGCTTTGAACTTTGTTTAGAAAGCTCTTCCTTTTCCCACACCACAGCTGCCTTTTGGCAAATTACACACATGCTTTCACATGTGACTATGAAGATTCTCATTCATCCAGGTCATGGTATATCTAACACAAGTAACTCAAAAACAACTGAACTTGCTGAGAAATTTTAATGAAGACGTTTCACTGCTCATCCGAGCAGCTTCTTCAGTTCAGCTGATTGTGTATAGGAGTTCTCAGCATAAGGACTCTTTCAACAATCCAATCACAATGGCACATGAATGGATGTGTGGAAAGTTCTGAATCCACCGGGGTACAGATGTTAGAACAGCATTGTCGAAGGCCACCGCCTCTGTTCAGGAATGGTTTCTCCACCTTAACATGAATCACCTCTTTCACACTGCTTTCAAACCAGTGGTCTTCTTTATCCAAGATTTGGAATTTGCTATATTCAAATGAGTGTCCCTTGTCTTGTCCTGTAGAGTTCGCCCACCTATGCTGATCCATTCACTTAGTGAGCAGTTGTTTTATCTCCCCAATGTATAGATCAGTGCACTCATCGCTACACTGGACTGCATATACCACATTACTTTGTTTATGTTTTCCTTTAGGAGTCGGATCCTTTGGGTGTACCAGTTTTTGTAAGTGTGTTGCTAGGTTTGAAAAACACAGGGACATAGTGTTTGTTGAAAATTCTCCTGAGTTTCTCTGAAACTTCAGCTACATATAGAATGACTATGTTTCGCCTACTATGTGATTCTGGGCAGTTATTTCTTTTGGTGATCCTGTTGGGCTTGGTTGCTACTGTTTTAACAAAGGCCCAGTCTGGGTAGCCACACACATTCAAAGCTCCTCTGAGATGCTCCTGGTCCTTGACAGTTGACCCATATTCCGCCCTGTGGTACAGAGTTCTAACGACACCAAGCTTGTGTTCCAGCAGATGGTGGGAATCGAACAACAGATATTGATCCGTATGAGTAGGTTTCCTGTATACAGATGCAGCCACTTGGATTTGTGTGTTAAATGCGTCATGACTCAGGGCTAATTGAAGAAACTGTGTTATCTAAAGTTACTTTAACTCATTTAATGCATTTAACCTTTTCATTAGAATACCAAAGCACCATTTTTCACAATGGTGAACCCTTTAATTAGATGGGATGCTGTGACACAATTTTCTGTGTTAAATGAGACAAGTGTGAAGTCTGAGTTAAGTTATTCTGTGTCAAACGCACAATCCAAAGTGGCTTCATCTGGCCCTCCGTTTTTAAGTTACCTCCCTCTTGGATGCATATCAAGCAGTCCAAAAAAGCAAGTTTGTTCCCATGGACATCTTCCCTTGTAAAGTTGATGTTATTGTCCACTGAATTAATGTGCTGTAAAGGACTCACTTCACTGGATCTGATTTTAACCCAAGTGTCATCCACATATCTGAACCAGTGAATCTGGTTTAGTTCCCTGGAAAGTAAGTAAAGCCCTCCTTTCCACTTCCTCCATGTACAAGCTACAATGGGAGAGACTGGAGAACCCATTGCACAGCCATGTTTCTGTCTATAGAAAAGGTCCTTGTACTTGAAGTATGTGGTGTTAAGGCACAAATCTAACAACAAACATACTTGGTTAGGATTTAGCTTCGTTCTGCTGCTAAGGGTGTTATCATGCTGCAGTCAATTTCTTACAGTCTCAATTGCCTCTGTCGTAGGTATACATGGGAACAATGAAGTGACATCATATGATACCATTTTTCTTCTGCCTCTAGTGTAAGCATGGTGTGGTGTCTTTGGGATACAAATGGCGGTATAAAACTCGATCTATGGCTTTCAACTTTTCAAGTTGTTGTAAGCAACCTATCACCTTTTTTCTTGAAACAGCTGGTTGGGTCTTTCCTTAAAGGTTCATATGTATTGCTATCACTGAGTAGTGTGGTTATCTTGCAGTGATAGTCACTTGTGTTGAACACAACTGTGCATCACCCTTTAGCTGCTGGCAGGATAGTGATGTCTGGGTCCTTACTCAGAGAACTGAGAGCTCTCCTATTTTGTGTAGTAAGATTAGAGGGAGGTGTTCTGGCACTTGACAAGGCAGCTGACACCTTTAGTCGGAGTTGTTCCGCGTCTTCCTTTTTTATGTGATTATTCTTGATGGCCAATTCTGTGGCTGTGATGAGTTCAACAACTGGGATGTGTTGAGGTGTCACTGCATAGTACAACCCTTTGGATAGCACATCATTTTCTGACTGAGTTGGTACCCTAACTATTTTGAGTTACTTGTGTTAGATATGCTTTCACATGGTTCCTTAGAGCAGTGGCTTTTTCATGCCACTCTCCCATACAGATCATGTTCATGCCTCACTTTAAATGTTGGTTTGTTCCCTTTAGTTAAAGCATGCATTTGTATTACATTATTCCTATTCTATGGTATGCTCTATGGTATTCTCTTTAGTGTTAAGTCTTTTTACTTACTTTTTACTTACTTACAGCTGCCCTTCAGACGTTTAAACTAATTTCCTCACAGACATCCTGTCCTGGGTCATTAGGCATAGCCAACCGCCTCCTTCACATTCATCATGGAGCAAACACAGTGGTACACATAAAGAATAAATAGGATGTTTTGAACACAAGTAATAAAGGGAAGGTTGGGAGGGAGGTCCTCAAATCATTGCTGACCTGGGAAATCATCCAGGTTGCTCTATGCTTTTAACCATGTGCCATGCAAAACATGGCACATGGTCCCCACAGAAATTGAAAAGGTAGAAATCTATGTCTGCCGGAATAACTTTAACCAAACCAGAAGCTCAGTAGTCAGGACAGCAGCACTGTCTATTGTATAAGTTAAAAGAGTTAAGACAATTTGTGGGGGGAACCTATTAACAGCTGAATTGCCTGCATAGTTAATTACTTCTTTAATGAATCAATTGCGGAGGACAGTTTTACTTTTTATAAACTTTGTTTGCATAAGGATGGAATATTTATGTAAACAGCACATTTCATTGTTTTTAATTTTTTTTTCCAGATCTTTTCTCACACATAAAAATGTATTTAGATTTTCAGTGCTTTAAAACAAAAAAAATATCACAGAGACATTTTCATTGTAGAAGTCATGATTCAGTAAAATGTAAGACTTGGTCAAGGGCTTGGATAGTTGCAGAAGCGTTATATGTTGAATATAGAATACTAAGTCACTGTTCTTAGAATTGGCAATCATTCTAAAATGCTTTCAGATGAGGAACTAAGATGGCTGGTACATTCCCACATAAGGAAATCCAAGATGGCCAACAGCTCCTTGGAGACTGATTCAAGATGTCAGCCACAATGCCAGAGAGACTGATTCAAGATATCATTAGCGGTAAGTAAGCTTCTGCATCTAATATCAAGCCTTCTAATGCTTTTGCAGACTGTCAGCAGCTCCATGCCTGGGTTTAATTCCTTGTTTCAACTAAATGAGGAGTGACAGATAGAACATTTAGATAAATACTTTAGGATCCTGCATTATATCCATTAGAGTGGATGCATAGCACAAACCAATCAGTCCAATTGTACTCAACAAAAAAAAATGTATCTTACAAAAGTTTTCCCAGAGGAGACTATAAAAACAAAGAGTACTTAACCTATGAATCTCATACTATAAAAGTGGGCTGTGCTTACTGTATTCTAACTGTATTCAAAGTTTTTTTATGCACCTCCTCCACCTTTTCATTTGACTTTTCTCTTTTCAGCATTATTTTTTGAGCCAAGATTTTATAGTATTGTTATTTTTTACAATGTTGTCAGCAGTACAATAGTCTGTGTGTTCACAACTTGGCATTATACAGTACATCCTGTAAATTATGTCTATCAAACAAGAATAACAGCAGTGCAAGATTGTTTACAATATGCCTCCAACTAGTCACATATTACTAAACATTGTAATTACTATATTACTGGTTATTCTTTTTTTATTTATTTTTAATTTCATTGTTTTTAAAACAGTTTGTTGGTTACAGATTTATGATTCAACACAACAGCTCATATGACTGTAACATGTATACATTGAAAAAGGAGAAAACAATAACATATATTTTATAACAAAGCAGATCATTTATTATAATGCTATGCTATGAAAAATACAAAAAAGACACCACCCCTCTGCTTATAGAAGCGAATTCACTAACATCCAAAGTTGAGCCAGCAAGAGCGTTGCCTGGCAAAGTTTTGTCAGCACTACACAAATTCCCTAAAACATGAAGTTGCGCTCAGGGAGGCGAACGGTAGTGAAGTTGCGCTACCGTTACTTCATCAGGCAAATCAAAGTAACACTAACAATGCCTAATTTTCATACCGCACCAAATTTATAATGGACGCATATGCTGCGTCAACTACATTACACTACACAAGTCCAGGAAACTGTACAGTTGAGTTGCCATTTGTTAGGAAATGTAGGGGGGAAGGAGAGTACCCTAAAAAAAATTACGATCTTTTTCTGCCTATCTCAGCAATTTTTGGGACTTAGAAAAATGTAAACTTTTTTTTAATAAACTCCTATCTACTCTATTGGTCTGAGGTGGCGAAGTCAAGTCTTGCGCAAGAGGTAACGTTCAGTAAAATCCGCATCTAAGTGAATTAGCGTAGTAATTATTATGTAAACTTGCTATGAAGCATTAATAGTGTACACAAATTAACAGTGACCCTGTAATGATAAATTCAATTAAGTGCAAAGTGAGAGGCACCTTGTAGGCAAAGTGACATATTTTAGAAAGAATATAGTTGATTTTTATAGTGTATTTTTTTAGTTGTAATATTGGTGTGCAAGTACAAGTGACCGAAGTTTATCACTGTACATGACTGGGGCAGCTGTAAAACTGACAATTAGTGATGGGCTAATCTGACCCGTTTTGCTATGCCAAAAATTTGTAAAAGCTGGAGTAAAGGAGGCAGGGTCGGACTGGCCCAGTGGGACACCGGGAAAAAACCCAGTGGGCCCCGGGCCTCATGGGCCCCCTGCCAGGCCAGACCCCTCTCCCGACCCAAAGAGAAACCAATTTGCCGCACTGCACGATTCTGCGCACCTCCGTGTACCTCCGTGAACTGATGAGCTGTTCACGCATACGTACAGAGCCGATCCATGCTACTCTGTGCACGCATGTGAAGGAGCTTTGTAGGAGGGCCAGTGGGTCTGGAGCCCTGGACAACAGTCTCTGTGGTTCCCGGCCCCCCGCCTGACCCTTAGAGGAGGGCTCCTCCCAAAACTGAAGGCAGCTGTTATAGGCAAAAGTGTGAGTCCTTGGCCCTTGTTCTGAGTTTAGAGAGACTGTGTGTGACATTAAGTTGGACCTAAAATGGATGCTGAAGGTTCTGCTGCTGCTTCTCCTGTCACCTCTGAAGCAATTCTTTCCCGCATTCTTCAGAGTCTCATGTAACAAGAAGCAAAACAAGTTGTGCTAAATTGTATTTGCGAGGCTGTACACAATTCAAGAACAGCTGTATCTGTCCCTGCTTCTGTGCTACTGGGTGTTCCGCTTCCTGTTCCAGTGAGTTCAACTCCAGTGGAACCTAAGATTCCTTTCCCTGATAAGTTCAATGATGACCCTGACTGTGATGCCTCAGTACTACTTGTAACCTTATACAAGGGAAGTTGAAGTAGATTGCATGGAATTCCATCATTGGGCAATAGAGTAGTGATGGGCGAATTTATTCGCCAGGGGCGAATTCCCGCGATTCGCCGCTGGTGAATAAATTTGCGAAACGCCAGCAAAAATAAGCCGGCCAAAAAATTCGCCCAAAAAAGAAAAAAAAAACGCACGCCTCATTTCGCGAAACGCATGAGATTCGCCCATCACTACAATAGAGACGGGCTGGAATGACAAGGCCCTTCTTAGTCTATTTATATTGAGGCTTTCTGAAGCTGTCAAATACTAATTAATCATCCTGTTCCAACCTCTCTTGATGCCTTATTGTATCCCTCAATTCAAATTGATAGGAGGCACAGAAAGAGACATCTGGAGTATAACCATTTTTCCTCTAGTTCCTCTTGTCAATTTACTGATGTCCATTGTGATGCAGATTAGTGACTTCCAAGTGTGGTACTGTCAATATGCCCACATGAGTCACTCATCTAGAACATTTATCCTTTCATATCATTAACTTTCCCAGTTCCCCAGTAGGTCTAGGCCTCCTGTGTTTACAGGTCCACAATCCCCTTATTGATTGGGTTGCCAGTGAGATACTCGGCTTTCTCTGATGTTTTTTCTAAAAATCCTGCTGAGACATTTCCTCCACAGTAGGTACTACAATTGCACTTCCAACTAAGGGTAGGGCATATACTCTCTCCCTAAAACCCAGGCCATGGGGGAGTATATAAAGAAAAATCTTGACATATTAACATAGTAACATTGTAAGTTAGGTGGAAAAAAGACACACATATATCAAGTTCAACCTTTTAACTTCTTAACCTGCCTAACTGCTAGTTGATCCAGAGGACGGCAAAATACCCCATCTGAAGCCTCTCCAATTTGCCTCAGAGGGGGAAACAATTCCTTCCTGACTCCAAAAGGCAATCAGACTAGTCCTTGGATCAACTTGTACTATGAGCTATCTCCCATAACCCTGTATTCCCTGATTTCCCCAGTGCAATCCCATTAAGGGTATAAGTGGCTTGGATATTTCTACATCCCAGGTGCATTACTTTACAATTATCAACATTTAATCTCATTTGCCCTTAGCTGCCCAGATTGCCAGTTTGTCAAGATCCTGTTGCAAGGATGCCACATTCTGGATGGAATTCATTTTGTGTCATCTGCAAACACTGATACATTACTTACAATACTCTCCCCTAAGTCATTAATGAACAAGTTAAATTAAAGTGGACTCAATACTGAGCCCTGAGGGACCCCACTTAGAACCTTATTCCAAGTAGAGAATGTATCATTAACAATCACCCTCTGTACCTGATCCTGCACCCAGTTTCCTATCCTTGTACAAACTACTTCATTAAGCCCAACAGACCTTAGTTTTGAAAGCAGCCCTTTGTGGGGCACGGCAAAATCCAAATAGATCACATCTACTGCCCCCCCACAGTCCAGCATCTTATTTACCTCATCATAAAAAAGCAATCAAATTTGTCTGACATGACCTATAAAGCCATGCTGATTGCTGCTCTTAATAACATTCTCTAGGACATAATGTTGAATGTGATCCCTTAACAAGCCTACAAATAATTTTCCCACCACAGATGGCAAACTTACTGGCTTTTAATAGCCAGGCCGAGAACGTAATCCCTTTTTAAATTTTGGAATGACATCAGCTTTTCTCCAATCCATAGACACTATACCAGATGAAAGCAAATCTGAGAAAATCAGAAATTGGGGTCTCTCTAAAACTGAACCAAGCGCTCTTAGAACCCTTGGGTGTATGCCATCTGGCCCTGGAGCCTTGTTTACACTCATTTTTATTAAAGCTTTATGAATTATATCCTGAGTCAGCCACTGACTAGACTGAGAGGAGCCATCAGTGCAGCTATGAAGTGAGCCTGAGAAGTTGGACTCCTCTATTGTAGACACTGAAGAGTGTCTCATATTTTTAATTGTGTTTCTCTTCTTATTCCAGTTAAATTTTTATTTTAGCTCCTGTGGGCAACTTCTAGCATTAAGTACAGGAAGAACAAAGTCTTACTAAAGCTAGGGGATGACACTTGTTCATCCTCATTCCTCAGAAAACATAGGATCAGCAATTGCATTGATTAGCAAAGGTCTACTTTAAGTACATAAAGCAGTCAATCTAAACAAAAACACAGTCCACACTGTTCTCCCACTAAGTCAAAAATACTTACATAATAACACAGCCAGTAATGTTCATTTCATTTTTATTTTTAATCCATTTTACATATAAAATGCTTTAAAGTGACTCTAACACCAGTAAACTGTAATACTATCATTTAGCTCTCCCTGGTTCAGCAATCAGTACATTTGTTTCACAAGCTGCCACTGCCAAATGGAAAACAGGCTTACTACAGAATACAGTCCTAAAAATTGAGTACATAGATGACTTTCAAAGAAATGTATTGCAAGGGCTTTTATACATGGGTCAAACCCATATTGATTTTGAGCAGGCTCTCAAAGCAACTTCCCAACAGATACAATATTCAAAACATTTATTGGGTACACATGGAGGTAGCAATGTGTGTTTTGTGTTTCACAACCATTCAATCACAGGCCAATATGAAAATGTATTCTCTTTTTTTCTGTAATAATAAAACTGTACCTTGTTCCTGATCCAAACTAAGATTTAATGAATCCTTTTTGGAGGCAAGATTAACCAGTTGCATTTATTTAGGGACAGATTTATCAAGGGTCAAAGTGAAAATTCGAATTAAAAAAATTTGAATGTCAAGCTATTTTTGTGTACTTCGACTAGGGAATAGTCCAAATTTAATTTGAATTTGCAAAATATTTGAATATTTGAATTTCAAAATACATCATGTACTGTCTAAAAATTAGAATTTGATCATTCACCATCTAAAACCTGCCGAATTGCTGTTTTAGCCTATGGGGGATCTCCTAGAACCTATTTGGAGTCAATTGGTGGACTATGAAAACTTAGAATCTTACTTGATCGAATGCGCTATTGCTTTGATTCGAACTATTCGAATTCGATCTAATACAGACCTATTCAATCGAAAATGGACCTATTCAAAATATATATATATAACCAAAAATAACTGACTTTATTTCAGTTGGTCTTTTTGAATTTGAATTTTGTGTACTTAATGTATAGAGATCCAGGTGACTAGAACAGTACCATAGGTGTTTCCTGTAATCAGTGCATATGGGGCAGACTTAATAATAATGCTACACACAGTGGCGTAACTACTCCCTGGTGGGCCCCGGTACAGGATGGCACCTGGGCCCCCCTGTATATAAATCCCATGCTGGGGTGTTGATGGCATGTGTGCTGTAAAATTTCCCCCTAGATAACCACCTGCCATAACCATTATCGTGGCTCCAATGGGCCCCAAGAGGGTGGGGGCCCTGGTACAATTGCAGCCTCTGCTCCCTTGGTAGTTACGCCACTGGCTACACATACTTCTACTAGGAGTCTCCTTACTTTGTTGTTTATGTTTATGTAATCGTTATAGTAGTGCATTGCAGGGTATCCCAACAAAAAGAAAAACGGTGACCCAAAATTATTATAAGTAGGTACACTATTGTAGCATTGTATGTGGCAAAATATCAGCAAAAACAGAACTTATTCTTAAAAATGATGCAGAGATTTGGGCATTCTTACAGTGCTCCATTCTTAATGTTGGCTTGAGAAAGGTAACTAGGAAATTGGGTGGAGCAAGTTTTCACGTAGTGTTTCAATGTCATTGTTATTTAATTTTGGGCCATCTGCTACAAACACATACTGTAGATAATACCACTGTTAACAGTTAATACGTATCTCTGTCCTTTCAAAAGCTGGTCCCTGACTAGGATACATTCTCCGTATATTGGACACAATGCTCAAGAAAACAAGGTCTACCATACTACAAGAGAACATAAAAGCATGATGAAAGAGTTTTAGTAGCTGTGCTGCTACTCTTATAAATTGATTACTCCAAAAAAATTGTTTTTATTCCCACAAAGGCACACAATACCATCTGCCTATGCTTTACTCATTTTAGGAATATATCTTTTTTAATATGCTTTTTTAATTTAAAAACTGTTACTTTATGAATTTGAGGAGGGCATTTATTAAGCCCACAGAAACAATTGCAAAAGCACACAGCAACATGCATGGAGAATTCCTGCACAGGCAAATAACTGTGCTCTGCACCCCTTGCCTTATGAAAAAAAAGAGTTACAGGTGACAGCATTGACAGGCGAAGGCCAGCGTGATCCTTGCCACCTGCATCCTCTGCTGCTACCTAACTGTGTGTCTCAATTACATGCATGCTAGAGAATAGAAGGGGATATGCCTAAGTCTTCCCTCCCCTCAAGAATATGAAGCTGCTAAACGCAGGTATAATTTTATTTATGGGTGTGGCCACAGATTTCTGTGCAGAAACCTGTGGAAATTCATTTTTAGCAGGAAGGCAATGTGCACATGAAACAATAGTTCATTAATCCTGTTTTTTGCACATTGAACACTGCCCTACTGCTCATAAATGAACCCTCATAACTAATAACAAGCTTCTACAGTAGCAGTACAGCAGGAATATCAAGCAAATTACCCTTTGCCAACGATCTGCATTCTCACATCATCCCACAATTCTTATAGTATCCTCACATCATCTACAAACTGGCACTTGCTTCTTGAGGATTAGATACTGTATTTAAATGGCAAACCTTCAGCCTTGCTATAGGTAAATGCTGGGAGCTACAATTTAACAAACTAGACTGCATGTGGGGAGGGTCATCCCTTTCTTGGAACAATAAAATAACAATCTATAAATTAGCAAAGATTTCCTGCTTCATTTTGTTGATGGCTACAGTAAAGGTTTATTGCATTGTGGGGATATTCAAGGGTTTTGACAGTCTCTGTAATATATCACCATAAGATTTTATAATTCATCAGAAAGCTACACAATGAAAAGCTAGATAAGTAAGATGAAGTACAAATGAGGCTTATATTCTATTTGATTTACTAATGAACGTAGAGGTGGTTCATCGAGGAATTACACTGGGATATAGTGGAAGAAGCAATTTGAGACAAGCATGGTATTAATAGAAGACAGCAGTGTGGAAGACGTTTGATATTTGGGTGTTTAGACCATCAGAACAAGAGTTCACTGGTCAGTCATGTATATAATATTCTTTAGAGGATACTACAGTTATGGGATGTGTTATCCAGAAACCTGTTATACATTCTGGAAAGGCCAGTTCCCATTGTTTTATACAAATACTCAAAATTTTTAAACATGATTTCTTTTTTCTCTGTAATAATGAAACACTACATTGGACTTGATCTAAACTAAAAGTGGTCATAAATTGTCATATCCACCCATTGACAACGGTTGCCAGATTAGCGTATCTTGCAAGGATATGCCCACCTTGTGCGGGCGGTATAAGGCTGATCTGAGAATTCAATTACGATTACGAGACCAGGAATGGAGGCTGTCGGAATTGAGGACTGCATAGGAGTTTTAAGCCTGTCCGATCAACATCTGCCCAATCTTTGGCCAGATATTGATCACAGAAGCCTGTTATGCTGCCAATTTTATCGGCAAATTTTCTCAGCCCCTGTATGGCCACCTTAATATAAAATTAATCCTTATTGGAAGCTAAATTAGCCTATTGGATTTATTTAATGTTTACATAACTTAAAGTATAAATATCCAAATTACAGAAACCCCAGGTCCCAAACATTCTGGATAACAGGTCCCATAAATGTAATGTGTAGTAGTGATGGGCGAATTTATTCGCCAGGGGCGAATTCGCGGCGAATTCCCGCGATTCGCCGCTGGCGAATAAATTCGCGAAACTGCCAAAAAAATTCGCCCAAAAAAATTCGCCGCGCAAAAACGAGTCGCGCGTTGTTTTTGACGCGACGCGCGATGAAAATGACGCGCCGCGTCGGAAATGATGTGACGCGTCGGAAACGACGCGACTCGCGTCAAAAACGACGCGTGACTCGTTTCGCGAATCGGCGAAAAATTCGCGAATTTTTCGGCGAAACGCGGCCGTTTCGCCCATCACTAATGTGTAGTGGTACATTAAGAAAATGACAAAATTCTATGAAAAGGTTCTCATACTGTTCTTAGTTCTATAAACATGAGCAAAAGTAAATTATTCCTTGAATTAAAGATACAGGTCTGTGATCCCTTATCTTGAAACCCATGTAGAAAGCACCAAATTATGTAAAGGCATCTCCATTGGACTCAAAACAAAGATACAATTCATCCTCATTGGAAGTTTAATTTTTACATGGTTTTGTAGTATACATAAGGTATGAAGATTCAAATTACAGAAAGATCAGTTATCTGGAAAGCCCCACATCCCGAGCATTCTGGATTGTCTCATACCTGTAATAAAAAAAGTAATAGTTCAGGTAAAACCTGAACTGGCCAGTTTTACCTGTTTTGTACACAAATGCTACTCATATATATATATATATATACAGTGTATATATATATATATATATACATACACACGACATAGTGTATGCATTTGTCCGGGTTCCCTGGGTATTAACAGTACTGCCAAATGTAAACATATTCATATTTTTTTTATTAAGCACTATATTACAGTGTATTCAAAAGGTTCCTTTTTGTGTCCCCAGCTAGACCATGTACCCAGCAGATAAGAGGATTTTAATTACCATGTGTATCACAGGGCCAAAATGTGGCATACTTGAAGAGACTAGGCTGTCTCATGCAATTAATGCCACTTATCACAGTTTTCTATACACAGGCTGAAGTGATTGTTCTGAGCATGGATCCTCCAGTTGCCAATATCCCTATCATAAACATAAGGGAATGGGTATATAGCAAACAACTCTAATATTACTAACTGAAGTTGGTCAGAATTTCTGGTTCCCCCCATATGTATGTGAACAAATGCAGGCATAGGCTTAGCTGTGGCTAGCTGTTATGAACAGCTCATTTACATTTCTAAAGTGAGCGGCTCATTTACATATTAAAGACAAACTTCGTTTGCATTTTTAGGTGAGCAGCCCATTTGCATCTTAAAACAAGAGGCCCATCTGGCATTTTGCTGAACTAACAGATTGCCAGTCCGGGCCTGCACCATAAGGGGGTGTGTTCTGAACAGTGATGTTCTACTTCTGGGTAGTATGTCTGTAGTATCAGTGGGATGATATTGATGGAGTAAGAGGTACCCCTTTAAAGAATATTTCTTCATATGAACCTAGGACCTGTGCTTCTAAAGTTATCACTGCATTTGTCTGAGAGCAAAGAGCCCATTGCCTGGCCACTGCTAACTGTATTGCCACATAATATATAAAGGGGTTTGGGGCTGCTAGTCCCCATTGAGTGGTGGGAAGTTGCGGTGTTATGAGAGATAGTTTTGGGGAGGCCTTGTTCAAGAATATGGATGTCTTTAGCAATGATTTCTGTATCACTATTGGGGTTTGTCTAAAAATGTATGTTGATTTCGGAATTATCACCATTTTAAACAAATGTATTCTCCCTATGAGTGATAACAGTGGCCCATAGTTCTCTTTTTGTCTCTATAAATTTTATAAGTGGCTGTATAGTCAGTTCACAGTACTTTGCTAGGTTTACATGAATCCAAATTCCTAAATATTTAAACTTGTCCACCCATCATAGACCTAGGGGCAGATTTACTTAATTCACATGAAGGATTCAAAGTTTGATTGAATTTCAAATAGATTTTAATTTGAATTTTCGAATATGCAAATTAGGCAAATTCGACCATCGAATTTTTTAATTCGAATAATTTGAATATTCTAATTTAATTTTATTCGACTATTCGATGATCGAAGTACTTCCCCTTTAAACTTTTATTCGACCACCTAGTTCACCAGATCACAGCTACCGAATTGGGTATCATTATTTTATTTCCGATTCGATTGTTCGCTCGACCAATCGAATTGCGGTAAAATCCTAGCAATTCTATATTCGAATCGAAGGATTTTACTTCCCTAACTATTCACATGGTCAAATTTCGAATTTTTTTCAATTCGAAATTCGAACAAAGATAAATCTGCCCCCTAGTGTTTGTTGTGGGGAATTTTCTGGGAGTTTGTCTATGGGAAATAACACTGATTTAGACCAATTTATTTTTAGACTTGAGTAATCAGTATGCCTATCAATAATCTTTCGAGCATGAGTGAGAGCCTGTTGAGAGTTAGGTATATATAATAGGGTCCAATTCCAGTTAGGGAAGAAGCACACCATTCAATCCGGCAATGCATTTAGCATATTTATTTGCAGAAGTATAAGAGCATTGAAGTACAAGCTTTCGGGGACCAACCCCTTCCTCAGGTGCAACACACATTAGTGAACATAACACATTATAAAGGTTACAATACCCATGTGATCATACCATGTGATTCATTAACCCCTTCGCCACCTTGTAGTTAAATGTGATCTCCCATGAATCTAACATAAGTCCATAATAAATAACGAACAACACGAATTCAAAGTAGTCCTCATAAGTCCTTATGTGAAAAAATGCAACAATAAATACTTTGTTTAAAATCATTGTTACTATGTATTATACAGACATACATTCCATCTAAAAAAAGCATTTTAAGCTGAAACTTTCGTTCAGACCATGGGGGAAAAGAGAGTCTATTTTTTTAATCCATATTGCTTCTCTCTTTAGTAGTTGCTGGCAGATATTACCTCCTCTAGAGGTTTTAACCTGTTCCAATATGGTCCATCTTAACTGTGATTCCATATGCTTGACATAATAAAAATGTTTTGCAACCGACAATTCTGCTTTGTATTTCTTTGTGTCCTCTTTCTATACATTCGGATGATAACATAGAGTTAATTAAGAAAAAATTAGGTCTGAAATCAACCTTTATACCAGGTAATTCTCCTAAATGCATTGACGTATTTGAACATATGGTAAAACAGGATTTGACTGAATTGAAACAAAACAAACCGAGAAGCGATCATGATAATTTGACATGGGGTGAAAAACAGGCACTTACCGATTTAAAATCTTATACCAATATTATCATTCATGCAGCCGATAAAGGCGGTGCCGTGGTAGTTCTTGACCGGCATGCATATATTAATAAAGCATTAAGGCAGCTGCAGGATGAGTCTCGATATAAGAAATTAACATTCAACCCTACAGAGTCCATTAAGAGGGAAATTGATTATTTTTTGGAGGGAGCACTGAGAGATGGTATTATTACACAAGAATTATTCACTGCCCTTACTGTTAAATGGCCACAAATACCATATATATATTTCCTTCCAAAGATACACAAATCTCTGATTAGACCCCCGGGGAGGCCAATAGTATCTGGCTGTGGCTCTATACTACAACCTTTAGCAGTATTTCTAGATGTGACATGCCAACCAATCTTTGAATTGTTGCACACTTGTCTCAGGGACACAACGGACTTCCTAAATAAATTAATGGAGATCAAATTGTTGGATAAAGAAGTCCTGTTGTGTTCCTTAGACGTTTGTCATCTATACTCCTCAATTCCTCATTCAGAAGGGATAGAAAGTATTATAAACAATCTTACTAAATTAAATTTGAAATCACATGACATTAATTTTGCCTGTGAAGCTTTGGAGCTAGTTCTAACCAAAAACTATTTTGCTTTCTTTGTACAATATTATATCCAAATGATGGGTTGTGCAATGGGTGCTAACATGGTGCCAATATATGCTAATGCATTCATGTATGATTTCGAAAATAAATTTATTCTACACAATCCGAAATGGAAAGAACGCATTTTGCACTATTGGCGCTATGTGGATGACATCTTTTTGGTTTGGGCTGGTGACGCTGATCAATTTAATATGATGACACAGGAATTAAATAAAGTACACCAGACAATTAAATTTACGTCTGAATATTCTGAGCAAACATTGGCCTTTTTGGATGTCAATTAAGTAGAGTGAGAAGAATTACTTCTAATGATGATCTATATGATGAGGAAGCAGAAAGGATGGCCAAAAAATTCATACAGAAGGGGTACGGGGAGGAACACCTTCAACAAATCAGACAGGAAGTTAAAACGATTAAACGGGAAGATTTACTCACCAGAAAAGTGAAACAAACAAAAACGAAATGGGAAAGGATAACTTTTATTTCAACATTTGGTACCCTAACGCCGTATGTAAAAAGAATCATTCTGAGGCATTGGAAAATCCTTCAGAATGACAGAGAAGTGGGAAAGGTATTTAGGGATACCCCACAATTTTCTTACAGACGGGGGAAAACAATAGGTCAGGTTGTATCAAGCAAATGTTTAAAAAAACCAAACACACGTGGGTTGCTGGCACCTCTAAGAATGGGTACATTTGGTTGTAAACATTGTGCACACTGCACGGGTATTATACCTGGTGAAACTATAGCCCATCCTAATAAGGGTAATCCAATACCAATTAAGGGACACTTCACTTGTGAAAGTTCGGGCGTAATATATTTAATAAAATGCCCCTGTGGTCTACCATATATAGGCCAAACATCAAGAAGTATTAAAACCCGATTAAATGAACATAAAAGTAACATACGTAATTATAATCCTGAGAAGGAAAAAGAAAAAGAGGACACAAAGAAATACAAAGCAGAAATGTCGGTTGCAGAACATTTTTATTATGCCAAACATACGGTATCACAATTAAGATGGACTATATTGGAACAGGTTAAAACCTCTAGAGGAGGTAATACTGTATCTGCCAGCAACTACTAAAGAGAGAGGCAATATGGATTAAAAAAATAGACTCTCTTTTCCCCCATGGTCTGAACGAAAGTTTCAGCTTAAAATGCTTTTTATAGATGGAATGTATGTCTGTATAATACATAGTCACAATGATTTTAAACAAAGTATTTATTGTTGCATTTTTTCAGATAAGGACTTATGAGGACTACTTTGAATTCGTGTTGTTCGTTATTTATTATGGACTATGTTAGATCCGTGGGAGATCACATTTAACTACAAGGTGGTGAAGGGGTTAATGAATCACATGGTATGATCACATGGGTATTGTAACCTTTATAATGTGTTATGTTCACTAATGTGTGTTTCACCTGAGGAAGGGATTGGTCCCCGAAAGCTTGTGCTTCAATGCTCTTATACTTCTGCAAATAAATGTGCTAAAGGCATTGCCGGATTGAATGGTGTGCTTCTTCCCTAACTGGAATTGAACTCTATATTGGGCTTGGAAGCGGCTCGGGAAATGAATGCACCCTAGGACATGAAGTAAGTGGAGTGCGGCAAACCGAGGTGTTGTTGATATATAATAGGGTATCATCTGCCTACATTTAAATAATTTCTCTAACTCGGCAAGCCAATGGTTCCATTGCTATAGCAAACAACATGGGTGAAAGGGGGCAGCCCTGTCTTGGTCCTCTTTTTATTGGAACTGCTTTTGATATATTGATATTAGTTCTAATTCTAGCTATCAGGTTGTGGTATAATGCTCGTACCCAGTTGATGTATGCTGGGCGCATACTCACCCTTTTCATGGTGGCCCATAAGTATTCCCATTCCATCGAATCAAAGGCCTTTTCATTCCTGAATTATCATGTTGTATTGCAATATTTTTAAATAACCTCCTTATATTTATGTCTGTAGAGCGACCTGGCATAAAGCCAGTTTGGTCTGGTGCAGAGCCAATCTCAGGGCCAGTACTTTCATCAATATCTTGGCATCTGCATTAAAGTGGACCCGTCACCCCAAAAAAATATTTAAAATCCTATTTTATCCCATTAGTCAAGCAAAATGAATATTAATTACACTATATAAATTATTTTAATCTTGTTTTCTTCAGTCTGGGAATTCATAATTATAGCAAGCAGGCAGGAGCCATTTTGTGGACACTGTTATTAAGACAAGCCTTGCATCATCTCAGAATCTTGTTTGTGCACCAGAATAGGGGCCCCTTTGTCTATCTCCATGTCCTGGCTACACAATTAAATGGTTAAGAGAACTGGGGGAATTTGTGGGGTGCAGTGGCATCTAGGAAGTGCTGAGTGGAAAGTGAAAGTAATTATCTGCCCCGCCTCTATGCCTAAGGCATAGAGGAGTGACAGACAATATTTGATTGACAGCTGAGATTTTTAAATGAGCTTAAAACAGCTATGAATGGTTTAGTAAAAATTTTAAATTGGATTTCATGTTTAATTTGAAAAGGACTTTTATTATAAAGATTTTTGTGTCTGGGTGACGGGTCCACTTTAATCAATGAGATTGGTCTAGATGAGGGGCTTTCTAGAGGGTCCTTACCAGGTTTCAGAATCAAAATTGTCAATGTTTCTCTCATGGTATCTGGGAGGGGTTTTCCCTTTTTTTACCTCACACAATTTCACTAGACATGCTGTTTATTCTATTCTATTGGTCGACCATATGTTCCTGGTGTTTTCCCCACAGAGAAGGCTGCAATTGCCATTTCAACCTCTGACTGTGTAATGTCAGCCTCTAATTCTGTGATTACTTGATCATCTAGTGTTGGTAGGTCGGTTTCCCTTAGATAAACTTTAATCTCCTCAGGAAAGGTGTCCAGTCTTTATGTATATAGTTCAGAATAGTAGTCCTGGAACCTATTATTTATCTTTTCCGGGTAAGATATTATTTTTCCATGGTGTAGCTTCACCGCTGGAATAGCTATAGTGGTTGTAGTGTCTTTTGAGAGGATTGCCAGTAATTTCCCACTGTTGTCCCCAGATTCAAAAACGTTAGCTCTCTGGTACATGTTTTTGATTAATTCTACCTGTGTCAACATATGCGCTCCTTGGCTCTCTAGCCACTGTTTATGTGCTAAGTCACTCCGTAGGGCAACATAGGAGGCCTCTTATTCTTGAACTTTATGAGTTTATTGCTTTATGTCAGCCTGCACTGCATTCGTAATTGCCTTAATGTTACTGATAAATTCTCCCCTTATATATGCCTTAAAGGTATCCCAGGTTATGGCTAACGGGGTGTCCTCCTTGTTTACTGTTACAAATGTCTGAATACTATTCTGGATTATTTCATTGAGCTGTTCATGTTTGGCCCAGTATGGCCTCAGACTCCAGATTCTATCTGTCGGCATTTGTGATGTTGATAACAATATTGGAGAATGATCCGATAAACCTCTAGTAAGAATATCAACTTTATGTACCCATTTGTTCACCTCTATAGACCCCAGTGCCAAATCAATGAGGGGCATGTTATTATGACCTGGCGCGCAGCATGTATATTGTTTGCTTTTAGTGTTCTGGACTCTCCAGAGATCAACCAGACTGAGAATGGAAACCCACTTTTTGAAGGCGAAGTGGAGGGATGAAATTTATCCACATCCGGATTGCTTATTGCACTAAAATCTCCCATAGGTGTGAAGCTGGTAATGCCAGTGTTTTCCCTGTCAATTCTGTGAAGAACTCATCTGTGGGTGGGGGTGGCACCAATATCTCCAATATCTATCTTTAACCAATGTGTCTATTGTAAAAGAGCAATTTTTGCTTACTAGAATAGTGAGTGATACATTGCCCCTATGCAGGGTTTGATTAGTGCCAATAATCTATCTCTTAATAGATGAGTCTCCTGTAAGAGAATGACCTGAGGTTTATGTCTACGGACAAAATCAAACACTAGTCTTCTTTTTATCGCATCCCCCAGTCCTGTTACATTCCATGATACAATTTTAACCTGTGCCATGTTTAATTCTTTTTGAATTCTAAAGTGTAATGACTGGTAGTAAACAACCCAAGGTCCCTGTTTCCTATGGATTTAAAATCATCAGATGAAACACCATGCTGTAAACCTTCACAAAATAACATTCCCAACTTATCCTTCCCCTTCCCACACACTCCTCCAAAGCATTTAGAGTTTATTCTTAACCATAACTGTAACTTGTATTTGGGGGTTAGTGTCCACCTGGAGTTAGACCTGGGAGGCATAATATCCTTATATTGTTCAGCCGGAGGCGATTTTCCAGGTCATCCACATTACTATGACTATCGAATAGATTTGAATTGAAAAAATGTGAAAATTCAAAATTTGAAGTACTATTGCTTTAAAATCCTTCAAAATCAACACTTTGCCACCTGAAAGGTGCCAAATTGCTATTTTAGCCTATGGGGGACCTCCTAGAGCCCTGAATTTCCTAGGACTCCTAGGAATTCAAAAGATTTTTTTGAAAATCGTTCAAATCGAACGATACATTCGAATGATTTTGATTCGATTGAAAACAGGCCTGTTTGGTCCATTTTCAATCAAAAATGGGATTTAAAAAGATTTGATGGTCGTATTTCGAAGTTTTTTAACTTCAAAATTCGATCATTAGTAAATATGCCCCATATACTGTAGTTTGTTTGGTATGTTTGTGTGCACTGTGAATCATATGATCCCAGGGGGCTGCCCTTACTTTAAAATAGCAGTTTTCTATTTATGATTACCCAATGGCACATACTATTAATAAAGTATATTATTATGAAAATTATGAAAATGGTTTATTTACATGAAGCAGGGTTTTACATAGAGCTGTTTTATGCAATATCTTTTTATAGAGAACTACATTGTTTGGGGGTAAAGTTTTCCTTTAAAGGGGTTGTTCACCTTTCAAACTCTTTTTCAGTTCAGATGTTTTCTAGAAATAAATACTTTATTTCAATCACTTTCTTTTATTTATTTATTACTGTTTTTTCAAAATCTAAGTTTAAAGTTGAATGTCCCTGTTTGAGTCTGGCAGCTCAGTAATTCAGGTGCACACTCTAAACCGTTACAATTTTGCAACATTTAGCTGATACATTTCTCAGCAGCCTCTCTTGGATAAATTCTAACAGCTGCCTGTAATGAAATCCAGGGTTTATGCTCAGCAGGGACAAAGATAAGAAAGGTATCCATTAAATGCAACAATTTAGAACTGTTTTGGGGGGTTGGCGACCCCCCCCCCCAGAGCTGCTTTAGAAGGTGAAAAAAGTCACTTTACACTTCACTATTAGAAAAATGGTCACAAATAGTAAATAGAAAGTAATTGGAAAAAGTTGTTATTTCTTGTTATCTATTTGAAACTAAATAGTTGTTTGAAGCTGAACAACCCCTTTAAGTTTAGTCTTCACAATGCTAAACAGCACTATAACTATTACACAGCTGATATTTTTATATGGCATATATTATTATATCATGGCTATTGTGCATTAATCCATATAGAAAAATATAAGATTCCTTAAGTCACCTCCTGTCATTGAGCGTGATAAACATGTCATCAGTTCTATTAAACAGCGCTGGCCTGTGACCCATACATTCATGCAGTAACATAAATTATCCACAGAAATAGCCCTTGATGGCAGCGTTAATGCAAAGGACAAATTGTAAATACTGTTTGCAAAACATCTATTACTTTGCAGCAGTTAAAAGAGGTCACACAGGAGAAAATAGTGATGAACAGTGCTGTCCTTGTGTCTCTATTACTGTGTGTGCTGAACAGTATTAAACATGGGATGCTGTAAAGAATACAAATTCAGATTCATCATTTCCAAAGACACCTGCAAAAATATTACAAAAATATTGTCAATTGTCTAGGGTAACTGGTGGCTTATTGCAAAAAAAAAATAGAGCTACAGTCAATGCTAGCTCCAAACACAACCACCTGCTTTCCCCAAAGTATTGAGAAATGTGTGAATTGAAAACCACATTAATACTGATTTCAATAATAAACCCAGAGGTTTCGGAAAAAAATCCCACAACATAGAGAAGCTTTCCCATATGGAAACACTAAGGGGCCTATTTAAGAATGAGACATTTTTTAGCATGAGCAAACTCCACATGAATTTCCTAACACGTGCTCGGTTTTACTGAATTCTACCTAACAGGTTTTTGGAACAAAGGAAATTCTGCAGCTTTTTTATTTGTGCCAAAAAGCACAAATTATAATACTTTTGTTAGGACTGCCCCACAGGGACCATTCCCTTTTTGTAAAAGTCCAGAACTGAGCATCATCCTACATTTGGGAGTATCCAAGCTCCCACATCTTTTATAGTGGGTAATGGCAATAATTTAGGAAATCAGTCTTCCAGCAAATGTCCTGGTTCTGAGTACAGAACTGAAAGTGTTATTACATGTTATGTTAGACTGTCCTCATTACAGGGAAAGCCAAGATGAATATTGAACCCCACAGGACTGATTAGTTACACTTAAATGCGTGAAGTGGTTCGAACAACTTGGGCTTCAATGAATGTTGGCACTGACTCTTTGCTGTTCATAGCAGAAACTTTAGAATCTGATTTTGAGTATACAGAAACTTTATTTGATTATGTGATAATGCTTATACTGTATAAAGAATGTGGATTTTATTTATCTTGATAGGTGAAAATAGAAGAATATTATAGCTATAAGACTTCCTGATGTTTTAACATTAAAAACTAGCTTACAAAGAGCTTCCCTCTTTCTTATTTTGTGTAAGGTGAGAGCAATGTGTTTAACTAACTATTGATCTATTGTGCCTCCAGGTATTGCAAAGTGTCTGCTTCCATCACTTATCCTTATCTTACTGTTTTACTGTTTAGTTCAGCAAACCTAATTTTCTCTAACCATTGGCTTTCCTGCTTTACCACAGTAAGAGCCCTGCGGGGCTGTGAAAGCTTTAATTTAATCATACAGTAAGTGCACTATTACATATTTAAAGATATAGTTTGATAAACCTCATGACTGTAGCTAGCCCACAGAATTCTGTTGCTCTTATATAATTCTCTTACATCGGGGACTTGCATAGCATGGCATCCTAACGATGAATAATTGCATCTCCCAGTGTTCTTTGGCAGATGCTTTAGTCCCAAGATAAAAATGATAGCATAGCTTCCATGACTTTTCAGATTTTATTTGACATAAAACATGATGCAAATGGCTGACAGGGGTAGGGTGAAACATAGGGACAAATCAAAATGAGGTGCAAAGGACAGAGATGAAAAGTGAAACTAAAAATGTTTTGGGATACGGAGCTCTGCATTTAATTCATTTCTAGAAATAAAGTTTAATAGCATTAGGCAAGTTTTCAGTGTTATAAAAAAGTGTGTTACAGTACCTTTTTAACAGGACTCAACCAAACTACTATTTTTGGTTGAGTCAACAATAACTACAATGGCATACCCTTTGTGAGAAACAGTCATTTCTAAAGTTTCACTTGTAAGGCAACAATGAGTCAGGCACTGGGAAAGGTTCAATTATAAAACAGGTGCTGTGTAAATTTCAGTGGAAATTCTCCAAAACTCATATTCACATGGAATGTTTTGGGAAAATGAATCATAAGTTTTCTTTTCTCTAATCCTAAGTGGCATTCACAGACCTGAACTGCGTCTACTAGTTATTAGTATAATTAACTGCTTAATTATCCTATGCTGCAATAAGAGTGTATGTGCAGCTGCCAAGGAAATTCTTTAGTCAATGTTCAACTCTGTAAAACTATTGATTTCTTCTCCAAATCCACTGTGGCCATGGATGTTATTTAAGAACCTCTGGCACCCAACTCAGTTAATTAAACTTAGTACACCCCTCACCATTTCTACTGTTACACCTCCCCCATCCAACCATTTTAGAACCCACACTAGCTGTAAGCAGTCTGCAGAATTTTGCCCATGACCACACTGCTTTAATTCTGAATATTTGAAACTGTTCTTTCTTGATGTACCACTGGGTGAAAATGCAGAATGATCCTTGCTTGTGTTGATTTGCAATTTTCACAAAAGAACATATGTGCTTTACAAGGTTGTTGGTAAATATATCATTTAGATAAAGTATATTATAATAAATGTTGGTGTGTGTATTTGTGTGTATATGGAATATTCACATATACAGGTTTGGGAATCATTATCCAGAAACCCGTTATCCATAAAGTTCTGAATTACAGAAAGGCCATCTACCATAGACTCCATTATAATGAAATAATCCAATTTTTTTTAAAATAATTTCCTTTTTCTCTGTAATAATTAAACAGTAATTTGTACTTGATCCAACCTAATATATAATTAATCCTTATGGAAGCAAAACCTGCCATTTGGATTTATTTCATGTTTACATGATTTTCTAGTAGTCTTAAGTCTGAATAGAATGATAAGTAATAAAAAGTAGCAATAACGATACATTTGTAGCCTTACAGAGCATTTGTTTTTAGATGGTGTCAGTGACCCCCATTTGAAAGCTGCAAAGAAACAGAAGAAAATTGCAAATCATTAAAAAACTATGAAAAATAAATAATGAAGACCAATTGAAAAGTTTCTTAGAATTGGTCCTTTTTTTTTAAATAATTTCCTTTTTCTCTGTAATAATTAAACAGTAATTTGTACTTGATCCAACCTAATATATAATTAATCCTTATGGAAGCAAAACCTGCCATTTGGATTTATTTCATGTTTACATGATTTTCTAGTAGTCTTAAGGTGCCAAGATCCAAATTATGGAAAGACCCAAGTCTTGCCGAGAACTCTGTATAATATTTTTCTGCTGAAGGACCAAGTAACTTTTTGTCTTGCCATTATTTATTGCAGATTGGAGTCCTCTGTGCTTGCACAATAACAAAAGATATTTGTAGGCTGCCGAAGATGTATATGATCAAGTTTATAGAAAAAACGCAGTATTTCTCTTAATTAAAGTGAGAAAGGAACTTCCCACAGAAAGGAGCATGCTGGTCAAATACATGGAGCAACTAGTGAAAACATTAAGCTACTAGTGAACAATTAGGATCCAGCAGTCTATCTCTATGCAGTGTGCACTAGAAGTGATGCAAAACAAAATAATATAAAGGCTAACATTTTTATTGGACCTTATGAAGTCTTTAAAAAAAAAAAGCTTGGAATACTGCGTGGTTGTTTGAGCATATGTTACCTGAATCTGTGCTGAGAATTTAGGGAATAGGTGTGCACTATGGCCCTCTCAGCCCTGAAGAGGAAAGCATCAGCATTCACCAATTCACAATGAGGCTGTCCATTGCTTCATGGACTTATTATATTTGGCACCAAGGTGTCCTTCATTTGAAATCCTTCTAACAAAATTATTGTTGGGGGTCATTGCCTTTTGCTGCACTGCCTTAGATTATAAAACCAAAAAAGTTGTTTGGGTAATTCTTTAATAAAATATTAGTTTCAAAGTCTTCTAGTGTAGTAGATGAGACTTTAAATAATCTATTAAAAAACATTAAATACATTATTGAAGATAAAGGAACTAGAAATGCACTAGGATCTCATCTGAGATGCAAAAGATTTGTAAGTATGTCTCACAAGCGACAGACTCATTTTGATAAACAGTGCAGTAGAATGGAATGCAAGAGTAACTACAGGGCAAATGAGGATGTTTTCACTGCTGAAATAAAGTCAGTTTTTATCTACACAGGTGGCAGAAGGTGTGCTTAACATTTTTTTTTTTGCTTGTTTATGGGTTCAGGGCGAAGCACCAGGGGCCACCAAAGAGTAATGGTGGATGTGTTTATTCCCATAATAATTTAAGTGAATTTGTAGTGGCATGCCCATAATAGGACCCAAGGTTTAAATGAACCCAGGGTCAGCCACTCTGTCAGGTAAGCGTTTTAAGGTTGCTGATATCACATGTTAAGCCCGGGCCATAGATTTATTTTGGTCAATATCTTTATTTCATTAAAAAGTTGGTTCACCATTAAAGGGGTTGTTCACCTTTGAGTTAACTTTTAGTATGATGCAGAGAGTGATATTCTGAGACAATTTGCGATTGGTTTTCATTTTTTATTGTTTGTGGTTTTTCAGTTATTTAGCTTTTTATTCAGCAGCTCTCTAGTTTGCAGTGTCGGCAATTTGGTTTCTAGGGTACAAATTACCCTAGCAACCCTGCATTGATTTGAATAAGAGACTGGAATATGAATAGGAGAGGGACTGAATAGAATGATAAGTAATACAAAGTAGCAATAACAATACATTTGTAGCCTTACAGAGCATTTGTTTTTAGATGGTGTCAGTGACCCCCATTTAAAAGCTGCAAAGAAACAGAAGAAAATTGCAAATCATTAAAAAACTATGAAAAATAAATAATGAAGACCAATTGAAAAGTTTCTTAGAATTGGCCCTTCTGCAATATACTAAAAGTTAACTTGAAGGTGAACCACCCCTTTAAGGCAACCTTTAGTATGTTATAGAATGGCCAATTCTAAGCAACTTTCAATTGTGTTTCATTATTTATTTTTTATAGTGATTTGCCTTTTTCTTCTGACTCTTTGCAGCTTTGAAATGGGTGTTGCTGACCCAGTCTAAAAAACAAACACTCTTTAAGGCAACAAATGTATTGTTTTTGCTACTTTTTATTACTCATCTTTCTATTTTCCTCCAATTCATTCATATTCCAGTCTCTTATTCAAATCAATGCATGGTTGCTAGGGGAATGTGCACACTAGCAACCAGATTGCTTAAAATGGAAATTGAAGAGTTGGTGAATAAAAGGTTAAATAACTTAAAAACCTTAAATAATACAAAATGAAAACCAATTGCAAATTGTCTCAGAATGTAACGCTCTACATCATAATACAAGTTATCTCAAAGGTGAACGGCCCCTTTAAGTGATTCATTGAACTGAGTCACATTTATTTTGATTGCACAGGCAAATGATGAACATAAGGACCTGTTTAGTAAGAAACACAATACAATGTAACTCTAAGATCACGTGACGAAAAAAAAACTGTAACTACAGCAAGTGAAATACATGAAGTGAAGAAAAAGTAGAAAAAAAGTCGAGAGCATGAATGAAGCTGTCATTTGTATCTAGTGCAGACCCTATGTAAATGAAAGCATTAGTATTTCTGTATGGCCACACCCACTGTGATGTTATCTCTTTTTAAAAAGGCCATTCAAATGATACTAATAATCCACGGACAGTGGCTGAATGGATACTGAATTCTAAAATAAACTAAAGCTTTGGAGGGCTCATTTACAACCTGGAAGTTATACAGTGCAAAAAAACAGTATCAGTAACAGTAAATACGTTTTGCAGTTTATCCCCTCCCCCCCGCAACTACACAAAAAACAATAAACAATGTGTCCTGAATAGTGATTCATTCCATTACAATTTTACTAATGACTAATTGGTGATCACACAGTACAGCAAGCAATATATTCACCTACACCAAAACATTATATGCTAAAGCATATATACCATTGTTATAACACTCATCCAAAAATGATGAAAAAGTAGCATGAAATGCAACATCAGCAGGCATGACCCTGGCTTAAAAGCAATTAATCTTTCTTTAATGAATCCACTTAAAATGCTGTTTCACTAATGACATTTACAACATCCTGGGGCACAGTGCAAGTATACAAGCCATGTCTTTCAAGGCTTCAACATCTTCTCTTTCCCTAGATTTTAAAAATGCAGTCTCTGACTGGGGTTTTGGTGCAGGTTAAACTAGCCAGAACTAACATGCAAATGGCTGCTACTTCAGTATACCCTTTGCGCTTGCAAAGACTGCATGAATGCAACATTGATCAAATATTTCCTTTTTTAATTAAAATAAAAGAGCAAATATTTTCTTTTTTCCCTTAAAATAGATGATTCTTATAAAAGCTGCTTCTTTTATCACATCACTCTTCCAATCTTTGCTTAAATTCTAAAAGTCCTGTTTGATACAAGGGTTTGCCACATTTTAATTTTTTCTTTAAATCCCTTGGTAGTTCAGATGTCCTCATCCACACATAGAACATGAATTTCTTCAGTTTTTGTTCTGAAATCCTAGATAGGCACCACTCAAATGTAATTGTTTTTACCCAGCTCCATCATGATAATAATGAGTATCAGTGAGTTTATGTGTTCCAGTACTTGGTTCTGACTGTGCTTTTCTAGTAGTCCTCCCAGAATGGAGTTTATCCTCCTGCGGTAGAAGATTTATTTTATAATTGTAGCCAAAAGCGTGTGCTAATCTCATTGTACTGAAACACATTATTTAGAGGACATTTGTGGTGTACAGTCTCCTGTTTTACTTCTTGGGTGGAGAGGATGGAGACTTCAGCAGACCAAAGGTAACACATATGATTCAGTCTGCAGATAGATATGCTTTGTGAGGCATCACTACCATACCACTTTGTAGAGCTGAAGTCCCCAAACCCTTCAGAAGGCATTGTTGCTAAAAGTAACAGATTATCGCTAAAAGAATTATATAATATGTTTTTCAAAATATACTAAGTGGTTATTAGTACCAGCCCTGCTGGATTCTCTACACTTATTCAACCCTCCTAACCCCCTCCCCATAATTACGCTCTGGTTACATATTCACTCATTATAAGAAGAGGTAATTCCACAAGGTGTCCCCATTATATTAATTGCCGCATATTGAACACACACAAGGGCAAATTTATGATAGCAGCAGCAACTCAATTGTTGTACATATTGACACCATTCATTAAATCCCACTTGTGTGTGCCAAGTCTGTTCTAACGAATCACACCCAAGTAAGTCTACTGAGGCAGGTGAACCATGGAGCTACCTCCACCCTGTTGGGTTCACACCTTGGTCTGCTGACATATACACAGCATATTTGCAGTCAAAGAATATTGTATCAGTGTGAGCACGATCAATGATGCAATGTGTCTGTTTGTAAGAATGCAAAAGTGCAACTGTGCACCTAGGTAGCAACTGTGCACCATTATTGTACTAATGCACAGATGGAAATTTTCTCAGCAGAGCCCACCATGTTTTCCCCAATGTCCCTCCAGCACAGCCTGCAAGGTCCCCTTAGTCTCCTTCTAGGTCTGAAGGTGGTAGGGTTGCCAATATAAACCACATCAATATGCACATCACACCTTAAAAATAATATATCCTTGTGTTGCAGAGCACTGGATACCATTCTGTTTCTTACAATACTGACCACAGATGTGTCTGATTCATACAAATGTGCACAAAGGTAGCAATGCACCATTATTGCTCTGTAACATGGATGAATATTTTTTCATCACACCTGTATATTTCACTTATGTATATCCCATTTATAATTACAAATTATGCAAAGGAACACATTTTCCTGCAAGCATATTGCTTAGACCTTCCTCTGGTGAAAGGGTTACATTTCCAACATATTTAATTATTTTAAAAGGAATGTTTAATCAACAGTGAGCATCAAAAGCTCATTGTATTACCAGGGCTGTGTCACAGGAAGCCTGCTGGATATGCTTAAATTGGCCCATAACCCGCTGATGACCTTGCCACTTCTCAATTAGGATGCTATTTGCTCTCTGTCAACACTAGCTTATCCAAATGAACCCTACCGTTAATCATTTCTGACATTATTAGATGTATTTTTTCAAGTCATTAATATATTTTACAAACTAAGCTATTTCATAATGAAGTCATTTCAATGTCAGTGCTTCTTAATCTACCAATTAAAAGGATGCTTAGACTGTGAATGGGTTCATGAGAAAATAGAGGTGTAGCTACAGGGGTTGCAGATGAACCAGGGCCCTAACAGCATGGGGGGGGGGGGCAGGGACACAAATAATTAACCCTTTAATCAGAAAAGTTTCTATATGCTGTTTTAACTGGGTTGTATCAAGAAGTTTTTAGGAATATTCACTGAAGATAATCACTCCTTTTTAAGCAGATAGGATCACTGGTAGTCAGTAAATGTGTTGTATTCTTTACAAACAGGTTTTATCTTTATGTAACCCTAATTTGACTTTAAAGGGTTGTTCGCCTTCTTTCACTTTTTTCAGTTCAATTGTTTTCAGATTACCTTTCTTCCTTTCTTCCTTTTTTCAATTACCTTTCATATATGTTTCAGAATTTTTCCAAATTTTAAATCTAAAGTTTAATGTTCCTGTCTCTGGTGTTTCAGTCTGGAATCTCAGTAATTCAGGTGCAGATTATAAACTGTTAAATGTTCCAACATTTTGTTGATACAGATGCAGTCACTTGGATTTGTAAGTTAAATGCGTCGTGACTTAACTCATCTACCTCATTTATCCCACTTAGCACAGAATATTGTGTCACAGCATCCCATCCAATTAAAGAGTTCACCATTGAAAACAATGGTGCTTTGATATGCTAATGAAAAGGTTAAATGCATTAAATGAGTTAAGATAACTTTAGATAACACAGTTTCTTCAATTAGCCCTGAGTCACGACGCATTTAACTTACAAATCCAAGTGACTGCATCTGTACATTTCTCAGAAGCATCTCTGGAGTATTAGTAATCATTTTATCCATTATAACAGCTGCCTTTAAAGGGCACCTATGCCCTTTTTTTTTAAAGTACTAGAACCCCAAACCGGAATGCAGGCTCTATCAGCCCGCACCTTTGGTTTGGGGCAAATTTTTTGGGGCATAGTTGCCCTTTAATGAAACCCAGGGATTCTTCTCAGCAGGATAAGAAATGTATCAACTAAATGTATCAATTTAGAAACATTTACAGAGTCGACGACCCCCCTCTGAGAGCTGCTTTAGAAGGTGAAGAATAACACTTGACACTTTAATATTAGAAAATACAGACAATAGAAATAGAGCATGTGCTGCTCTGGACCCTTTTTCAGCTGGATGGGCTTTCTCTAAGTGGAAAGAGCACATGAGGGTGTTGTTGAATTACACCTCTATCTTGTATAATAGAATAATAAAAAAGAGGAAGCCAGGGATTCTATACAAATAAAATAATGGGAGGCTTTATTAAACATAAAGAGCCACAAGGTTACGAATACACACAGCACATGAGGTAGAGCCAGGTACAATCACAAGTGTGGCAGAGACAGACAGAATGGTACCACTAAAGGAATAGCAGGGGAAGTTGAAATATACACCTTCCAGTCAGTACCTAATGTTGTCTGGATCTGTTTCGATTGTCAGTACTGTGGCCCGTTCACTAAAGGCATGCAAAGCCTGGGAGAGAGCTACTCCCTTTATACTCCTTGTTGGAGCTCAAAGCTGCTCTTGCTAACTAATGCTCACTGACTCACTCTCTCTAGGGAGTGCTATAACAGTGGATATCTTGCACACTAGCTAACCTCGTTCATAGGGTCCCTGTTCCCTGACTTCTATAAAGGGGTTATCTGTTTAGAGCCTAAAACTTCTGGGGCCTTTTTGATTTCAAGCTCAGTGGACATCCAATGGGCTTCTTCGATTAATATCTGGTGAAATTCAGTTCTAGGGCCCAAGTTCAGATCAGCCTTATATGAGGCATATTGGATGGCAACATTGCCAAATGAGTGGATCTCTATATGTCTTGGTTCTCGCACACCCTTTCTTTAGGCTAATCAGAGAGGCCTGGTGCTCAGTGGTGGATGTCCAACCACCTCACAATCGAATCAACAACAAGAGGAATCTGATAGCACATAGGACTATGCACTAGGCAATAAATACTTAAAGTGTTGAATAAGTCCTGTGTGCCATTGGATTCCTCTTGTTATTCTCTCTATGTATGGCCACCTTTAGACTGTAGAGGAATTAAACTTGAAAAAAAACATGAGTGTACCATTATCACAGGCTTAGTTGCCATCTCTGCAATGTCTATTGCAATACATATGCATAACTTTTAAGTTCAAGAGAATGGCTGTGCATTTTAAAGCCAGACTATATAGTGTTGCCATTTTTCTACAAAAATAACAGAGAAGGTGAGAGTTGTTGCTCTTGTGAAACAAAATGATAGCTTTTTTTAAATAAAGCTTTTGCAATGTTGGCATGATGCCTAGACTTAGTATTTGTCCTCGCGTTCTTCCAGTACAGCACATAGTACCCAGAGTGCCTTACAAAGTCAGTAAGGCATATTAATACTAAGTTTTATTTCCACTTGCATTTGGCAAGAATTTAAAATCCTGACTTTATACATGTGACCTAGTTTTTTTAGTCGTCCTAGCATGATTTGCTACCTATGGTTAAACATCAGTTCTTTATTTGTTTGGTGATTAATAAACCCTTTGCAACCAATCAAAACAATGTTACAGTAGTCAAGACAGAAGTCCCTCCAGTCAGGATTTATTTTCCCACAATGCCTTGCATGTTTTGTGCTCAATAAAGAAAGTATGTATATACATTATTTATGGATGGTTGCCTTTTTTTAATTCAAATTAAGCATGTAACTACCCTTGTAACATTCTCTGTTTACTGCACAGATACATGTGGCAGGGAAAGG
Organism: Xenopus borealis; assembly: GCA_024363595.1. Classification (NCBI taxonomy): domain Eukaryota; kingdom Metazoa; phylum Chordata; class Amphibia; order Anura; family Pipidae; genus Xenopus; species Xenopus borealis. Next base: position 36,536,144 of record CM044444.1, on the reverse strand, counting down.
GTTACTGTTCTTCTCACTGTTTTTCAAATTATGGTTATTACTTCAGACATAGAATTTGTCAGACACATGAAAAAAAAACAAGTGATGCATCAACTTTTCAGTCACACAGCTAATTATTCCTAAATAATTTGTCTTACCATGGAGATATTATCACAGAGCAGGATGTTTCCAGCCTAATAAAAATGTGCACCTGGTTTTTATGGGAAATCTGCAGTATTAACATGTCATGAAGCCAACATTATGTACATCCAGAATAGGGATAGTTTATTATTGCCAATTGCTTGGAAACTATGTAGGTCAATTTGAGAAGATACAAAAATATCTGGTATTGCTTCTAATAATAGTCCTGATTCATTTCTGACCAATAGGGTCATTTTTTTAGCTAACAGAACTGGATCACTCTGGGGACTAACTGCACACAAATAATGTTATTAAGTTTACTTACTGTTAACTGCCTACAGAAAAGTATGCAAGTGGGTAATTCAACATACAGTATATAGTAGAATACCTGCTGCAATGTCTGTCCAGTATTAGAGGTGAAGTTTTTTCCTAGGCAGAGATTTGCTGTGAAATTCCACATTTTGACATCTATAAATTGTTTTGCAAAACTGTGGTAAACATTTGCCACAACAAAAATGTAACCATAGACTTTAATGTATTTGGAGTGAGAAAAAAATCTTTGCATGGAAAAAAAATTGTCGGCTATTGAAGAAATTTAAATTTTTCGCAAACTGGACAGATTTGCTTATCATTCGAAGCATCTTTAGTTTTAAATGAAATACTGAATCTTAAAGGCTAATTATCATGAACATTTAAATTTAATATAAGCTCCATCATACTAAGACAAGAAAATTTCTAAATACAATCAATTCAAAATTCTTTGCTATTTCTGAAATAATCAAGTTTGACGTCACTATCTCTCCCTCAGCGTCTGTTTTTCTTCATTCTCTCTTCATGCAGGAGTTGGGTGTCAGATACTCATTGACAGTTAGATCCAATATATCTTATAGGAGGGCTATATGTATTAGAGCTCACTCTATTAAAATCACCAGACACCATGTCTCTCTACGTGCAGGATTTGTGCAAAAGGCAGTTATTTTGTAAGAGTTTGTTTGTACTGGAATCATTATTTGAACGAGCTTGAATAAATCTTCTAGACAGAAGGAGCCCCCCAATAAGATATATTGGATCTTCCTGACAATGCTTATCTTATATCCCTGGTATGGCCAATCCTACACATAACTTCCATCTGATTCATTAAGATTTCAATTGCTTCTATTTTACAAAGGGACTACGTTTTACCTGCAACTTACTTGCTGCTTTCAATGTAAAAATCCCAAACTTGGATCCCTTTTATTTTATAGCTGGAAAGGGTGGGAGCTACAACATGGAGATGGTCACTGCTCTTGTATAAATTATTGAAAATATGTATAATTTAATAATAGTAAGCTCTAGTCCTTTTAATTAAATGGACCGCAGGTATGGCCCCCTGCCCTTGACCTACGGTGCTCACCCTTAGTTTAAAGGGGCCCGGGTGCACATGCCCCGGACCTATCGCTTCCAAGAAATCCTCTTTCCAAAAAGAAACACAGTGTGATGGCAGGCTACTCACCGCTCCTATGATCTGGTCCGGGTGCTCTGCCCCGAACCCGCAGCTTGAGGGAGACAATATTGACAAAACTTCCACTTGGCACGCACACCACGACTCAGGAGGATACGGTGCAAGCTACTTCTAACTTTGCCATAAAGTATTTGCATGATGCTTTTACATTATCTGTCTATTGCCCCATGTTCCTGCTGCCGTATTTGTGCAATATGAGTCCGTTAGCAGTAGAAACTGTAACTAACAGGCTGAGATGGGACAGCCAGGTTGTAAGAGTCAGAGAGTCAGGCTTAGGAACTTCAACTAACAATTATATACAAAAACAAAAATCTCAGTAAAAAATGATCAACATGACCTATAGGTAACATTTAATGTACATTCATATGTTGAAATTCATTTTTTAGTGTCAGTCTCACTTTAAGTGGGGGTGCAATGAGCTTGTGACCACAACATATACAAAAACAAGAGGTCCTGTGCACTTGACCAATTATCATTGAAACATTTTGTGCCTTAAGCTAGTAAAATGCCTTATCCTTTAAACAAAGCAGGGATTGTTTGTCCATATATTGCAATATACTTCAGATGGCCAACTACGTCAAAGTCATCCCCAGTATGGCCAGTCCTACACTCAACTTTCATCTGTTTCATTACAAATTTAATTGCTTCATTATACATTTTACAAAGGGACTATGTCTTACCTACAGCTTACTTGCTGCTTTCTAAGTAAAACTTCCAAACTTAGTTGCCCTTTTATTGGCCACCAGTGTGATCACTTGACTATAGCTGGAAAGGGTGGGAGCTACAAAATGGAGCTGGCCACTGCTCCTGTATAAATAATAACAAACAAGGAAAAGTTGATATATTGATAATGAGTTGAGTGCTGAGGACCTCTAATATTGTGGTCACAACCTCATTACACCCCTGCTTAATGCTTTTTAAATATTAGTGATAAGCACAACTTTCCCTTGTTTATTATAATTTATACAGGAGCAGTGGCCAGCTCCATGTTCTAGCTCCCACCCTTTCCAGCTATAGTCAGATGATCCCACTGGTGGCCAATAAAATGGCAACTAAGTTTGGGATTGCACATTCAATATGCCTACCCTAGCAAATCATCATATTTTCCTTTATCATATCCTGATCACAATATTAGTCATAACTGATTTCAAATTTCCTATTTTGTTTCTCCTATACTTATACATATAGTATATGTTTGCAATTTCATCTAGTTGCTAGGGTCCAAATTACCCTAGGAACCATGCATTGAATAAGAGACTGAAATATGAATAGGAGAGAACGTGAATAGAATTATGAGTAATAAAAAGTAGCAATAATAATACAAATGTAGCCTTACAGAGGATGTGTCAGCTGGAAAAGGTCACAAAAAGTAGGCAAATCATTCCTGAATGATAAAAATAGATCCATGACAAAAATCTTGAGTCAAAAGCCATTTAACATATTGGATTTTATGATTCATGAAATTTGTTGAAGACTGAATTATTAGAACTATACATGCATTTTCTTAAAGATGGATTATTCTTCAGTATTAGTTTTATAATTTAAATGTATATCTTCTAAAAAAGCTAACTTTCCATCTGACAAAGCAACACCCAGCTACTCGGTTTTTCTATTACAGTTTGAGATAGAAGCAGTCTTCTGGAAATGGGTGTTGTTTTGAGTGGATGGTAGTTGTTGCCTGAACTAATGACAGATTTAATTCTTGAGTAGTACTAGAAGTGGGGAATGTAATAAAAGTTGCAAAGAGAATTAGAATTGGAACAAATCAAAATAATAATTTGCATTCCACAATGTATCATTCTTCCTTAGACTGTTACTGCCTTACGAATATTAATTGTGCATTGCACACATCTGAATGCTTGAAGGTGGTGTAATATTTTGGAGTAAACATAACTTTTTCAGTAAGAAGTTTTATTACATACACTGCGCACTGGTGCAAATAACAAAATTCACAACCCTTCTACCACTCTCAGCAGTGGTCGTTAAACAGATAAATTCCATTCACACAATTCAATTTTTTTTTAGCAGTTAACCATTCCAGCGCAACATCACCCCGCAGGGTATTCCACAACCTCCCTTCCCTCTTTGTGAAGATCCATTTTCACTGCTTCAAATGCAAGTCTAGTTCCTTGAGTCTAAAGGTATGCCCTTTAGACTCAAGGAACTTTGATTTCTTTCTATGAGAAAAATAGATGACCTTTCCAGCTGACTGCCAATATGCGTTATGTAAGAAACTACAAAATGATCTCGTGGATGAAAACTAAGGGGTAAAATTCATTTGCATTTTTTTCATGGTTCTAGAAAAAAAAGCTGCAAAAAGAAGAAAAGCTAAACTACTTGGGAATAATCTGCTTACCTCAAATAGTCATATTTATCAAAGAAAAAACATGAAAAGTCACCAGAAAAAAGTCAGCAATTAAAAGCTGACATGGTTCAATAAAAATCAATGGGAATTGTCACTAACAACTTTATTTGTTTCCCCAGTTTATTAACACATTCCAGTTTTTTTTAGCCTAACTGAAAATGAATGGAAGAAAGTGAGTCTCACTGGTGTGCAACTTTTTTCTGCCAAAAAATAGGAATACTCTGTTGCGTATTTTCTTTAAAAAAGCTATCTTTCCTAAAAAAAACTCCCAAATCGCCAAATTACATCAGCAGTCAAGTCCTAAGTCAATATTAGGTATTAGTATTGCACTGGATTTGGGGTAATTTGCAGTGTTAATGGCCAGTGAGTTATGAACACTTTAGCAAACATATACCTGACATATTAATTCTGACATATTAGATGGAGATGGAGGAAGCTCCAAAAATTGCCACTTACAGAGTGAGGTCATACATGGAAACATGAATGGAGACAATTAGATTAATGGAGATAACTGATTAACCCTCTCACTGAGAAATATTTAGTTATGATGATGTTAATTCACTGTAACCTGGGGCAATGTCAAAGGGGCAAAAACATCCAATATTGTTGAGTTGGAGTAGAAAATTATGTGTAGGCATCGCTACGATCCACAGTTGTTTGTGTGTACTGGTGCCATTACTAACATGGAAATGCACAGCAAAGAGAACAATAAAAGATTCAGTTCATTAGCCTGTTATCATCATACATCATAGCCTACAAGGTAATATAGTCTAGTTGCTTTGAGTTTCTTGTGTTAGATATAATATGACCTGGATGAATGAGAATCTTCATAGTCATACAAGGTAATATATGTGCTTTTTTGGTTTTTTTTTACTGTATTTTATTTACCCATAAATCTATCTAGAGAACTAGAGTCTGCAGCATACAGGTAGTAAAACACTTCTTGTGATTTTGTGAATGGAAAAACCTATAGTTTAATAAAATATTATTTTGCATAAATTACTAATACATTAGATGATCTTAATGACCTACATTTAAGATTATGCATTTTGTTCCCAACCAACTATTGATGTGTCACAAGTCTATAGAATATTTGTCTTTGCAACATGCAATTATAAATAGATGAAGGTTGGAATACTAAAGAAAAATATCTGTTTGGGTATTATTACATGAAATGCTCTTGATAATTAAATACATGGGAAGTTCAATGATCAAGAGCTGTCGTGCCTTACAGATACTGTTCTGTAACACAGCACTAACATGAAGTTATGCAAAGCTGATATTGTTGAACACAGAATTGTTGCATCATACAGCATTTTAATTAAAGTACAGCTTTATGTCCAGTATAAATACAATAAGGTATAGCTTTCAGCTGACATTTCTTGAACAGGATGTTTTTTATTTTTCTGTTAGTGTTTGCCACAGAGTGAAACACTCATTAGAAGAGAAGGCTTTTCACCCTGAGCCAGTGGTGGGCCTTTCTAAGATTGAATTACACTGTAAACAGAGCAGGAAGGATGCATTGTCTAATTCCCTGTGATGGATCTACGTGTCATTCTCAGATGCCTGATAGCTGGGGCTGAAGTAGCAGCAGAGCCTCATCTACAGAGTAAAAATACTCCAAAGAGCATTGCTCTTTTATTTAGCTGATTGCTTCTGTATATAGCATTTGTAGACACCAAACCCTGAGATGTTCACATTGATAAATCAAATGAAGGTCTTGTATTAACCCCTTTAGTTCCTGAAATACTCTGCTCAGCACACACCCATACTGATACTTGAATGTGAATTTTTTTCTAACTTTGGGAAATTGGAGATTTTAGATGTCATTTCAAAACAGATCCTAAGCAACTAAGACCCTCTGGCAGCAGATGCAGTCAGAATACTCCTTTCCAAATTATACATAGCAATCACAATGATGATTCAATGAAAACTACTAATCAGACTATTGGCTACAAAGGGTGAATCCAGGAATCTGATGGGGTGCAATTGGCACAAAGAATTTAGTATTTCACAACAGGCATTTAAGAAAATGCAGTGTGAAGAGGCCAGAGTTCAATGTGGTATCTGAAATCAATAAAAAGGGAGTATGATTAAAACACAATGGAAGGCAAAGTTAAAAATGTAACTATTTAAATAAGACTGCACATAAAATAAATGTATTTTTTTTGTATCCTCTATTGGATCTGTAACAGAATGACTGCAAAATCCTGAATTTATTCCTTTTTGCAACATCACCAGGAAAGTTTATCAAATGCCAGGCAAAGCTGCAATCAAACAATCAAATTATTGGTTATTTTGATTATTATGGGTATGCTTGTAATGGGATAAAATACTGGCCTATATTCTATTAATTCAATCAATCATTCTCTATTAAAAGTAATAGTAAAAGTATAGTTTTGGCTGAAAACTGAAAAAAGAGAAATTGTCTCCAATGCCCATATTCATGTTATATGTCACAGGACTTCTGGAAATTTAACATGGTGGTTGTATTCACAGAACATCTGTACATAAACTGGTGAAAGTGTGTTATCAGTGTGAATCAGTGTGTTTATGTGGGCAGACATTCAATTTATTAACACACATTACAAGTGATGCTCTTTAGCATCTGTTTGCATCCAGAAATGTGTTCCATTAGCCGTTCAATCATTTTAGTGACAGCCCTGTTATAATCCTCATTCACAGTATGTTACCAATTCCTGTGCTGCAGCCTCTTGTTCCATGCATGCAGAGCCCATTGTCCTGGAATGAACATCACTTTATGCACATGCACATCAGTATCCTAAAAAACAAGGGCAGTGGAAGAGGTACCACAGCCCTGTGTAACTGTTCTTGTTCCACTGGTAAGAGGTGCTTGTACAGTACACTACAAGGCTCATTTAATGCAACGTGCAAACAAATTGGCACAGTGCTATTCTATTTCACAAGAATCTCAAAATATTTGCAGCTGCTGCAGTCACTTTTGATATATTGTGCCAGATCCCAGAAGTGCAGCATCTATTAAATTGCATTTAAATATACAGTACATGTGAGGGAAGGGGGAGCATGAAGGTGTACAATTGTGTAAAATGCAAGGGGTACTATACTTGCAAACAGCTAAAGGCAAATTGTTAAACATACAAAAAAAATTAAGCTGAACCCAAACAGGATAATTGTGTTAGAGCTCTAAAAATACAACAAGGACATGGTTATGAAGAACCTGGACAGCCTTGGCATTTGGCTTTGGAACCCTTTGTGATAGGTAAAGGCAAGTAGGGGGTATAGGGCACCCTTGTGCACAAGTCTGCAGTCCCACGTCAGCACTAGTGATGGGCGAATTTATTAGCCAGGCGAGAATTCGCTACGATTCACCGGTGAATAAATTTGCGAAACGCCAGCAAGAATTCACCTGGCGAAAATTCGCTGGCATAAAAAAAAATGCAACACACACCGAAAGTGACGCGACTCGACTCGAAACGGGATAAATTCGCCCATCACTAGTTAGCACCAAACAACAAGTCCACTATTGAGGGGGTTACAGAAGGTACAGTACTACAGTAAAGGGCTTTGTGGCATAGCGGACCTCAAGAGACAAATATATAATTTATGGGTTATGAAGGTGGCAGGGTATGGGTGGGATGTGGTGCAGGTGACCAATGGATTAATAATTGGGAGAGAGCCCCTCTAACTTAGTAACTTAGTTAGTCCTGATGTCAGCACCCCCTGATAGCTTTCCTGTGGAAAGTGAGCTCCAATATGTGAGCTGGAGTACTGGATTTGCCTGGTCCTTCCAGAATACTCCAGCTTCAAGTCTTCTCTGTTTATTACCACCTTTCTTGGAGAATACCTCTCCCACTATGGAGAACTTAAACTTAAAGTGATACTGACATTAAGAAATGAATTTTAACATATGAATTTACATTATGGGGCAGATGTACTAAATTCACATGAAGGATTCGAAGTTCGATGGAATTTTAAAAAAGATTTAAATACGAATTTTCGAATGATTTTGAAGACCACTTCGACCAGTGAATTTTGAAAATTCAATCAAATCGAAAGATTTGAATAAAAATCTATTCGAATATTCGACTATTCCACAGTCGAAGTACTTCCCCTTTAAATTTTTATTCGACTGCCTAGTTCGGCAGATCAAAGCTACCGAATTGGGTTTGGTTATTTTTGATCGAATGAAAAAATTGATGGAATGGTTTATTCGACCAATCGAATTGTGGTAAAAATCCTTTGAATTCAAATTCGAAGGATTTTTATTCCCTAACTATTCCCATGGTTTTAACCCTCGAATTTGACCCTTAGTAAATCTGCCCCTATATTTACCTATCGGTCATCTTGATAATTTTTTGCTGAGAGGTTTTTTTTTGTATTTAATTGTTAGTTGAAGTTCCTAAGCCTGACTCTCTAGTATCTTTTAAAAGCCGAATTTTTGGTGGAAAAAAAATTATTATGCCACGAGGATGGAGAAAGTCAGAATCCGAAAATCCAGCATCTCAGACCTACCAAGGTTGATAATAGATAAATATGAGAGGTCCCTATCCTTTTTGGAAGCTGCTGGAATTAGCCTGGACTTTTGCAGGCAAAACTCAATAAAAATCAGGCTTTTCTGGGGGAAAAATCTTTGAAAAAAAGTGTGATTTTAGAAAAAAATCTGAAAAAATCATACAATTAGGATTTTCGCTGTATTATTTCGTGTTTCTTTGATAAATAAGGCCCATAGGTAGGTATTGGTGTTACAAGTAGCCCCTATGCACCATCTGTTTATTAAGCACTGCTGTCATTCTAAAAGACTTTTCAGGAAATTGACTCTTATCTCTTGAGAATAACTGGATTAAGGGACCTTTGTCAGTAATAGACATTTGCATGCCCAAAGGACCTCTGGGATTATCTAGATGATAGCTACCTTCTGATTGGTCAGTAACAAATGGCACACAAACCAATGAAACAAAGATTGATGGGCACCGGTTGCAGATAGAAAAGATCACTCTTTAATTTGTACTGAACAAAAAACAAATAGTAAAGCACAGCACCTGCTCATGATACATTTTGTGGTTTTATAATCTGTAAATTGCCTTTAGAGCTACCTTTTCATTGAGCAAAGTATTTTGCTTCAGTCAGTTTATAATGCAATCCATTTGTAATTAATGCTTATCCCACACAGCACTTCAGAATACATATTCCTGCTTTATAAATAAAATATAATGGGAAATTTACAATTCTATCATCCAACATTAATTCATCAGAGGAAAGGCTGGATGACTCTCTAATGTATATAACGATAAACAGCAACCATTACACTGATTTCTACCTACTGTATATACAGTATATGTCTTTTATGTATGCATAAATAGGTATGGAACCTTATATCCAGAATGCTCAGGACCTGAGGTTTTCTGGATAAGGAATATTTCTGTAATTTGGATCTCCATACCTTAAGGCTACTAAAAAATTTACTAGGAAAAAGTAAAATGTACTGTCCTATTATTACAGGGGAAAAAGGAAATAATTTTTTACATTTTAATTATTTGGTTAAAATGGAGTCTATTGGGCAAATTCAAGCAGTGAAAGTGCGCTAGCGATGGCTTAGCCACGATTGGCCAGGCGAATTTTCGCCAACCACCGCTAATTCACTAAAATGCAAAGTTGCGCTAAGGTTACTTAGTCAGGCAAAGCGCATTTACGCTAGTGATGCCTAGTTTGCATACGGTGCAAAGTTAAAAGTATAAGAGAAGTTAATGTTCCAGCCACTACATTACACTACACAAGTCCAGGAAACCTTTAATAAATAAAATAAAGTTGTCCTATTGCCTTAAACATGTGCACCCTGTATAGTTGAGTTGCCATATGTAAGAAATGTAGGAGGGGAAGGGGGGTAACCCCCCAAAAAATTACGCTATTTTTCAGACTATCACCCTAAAAAAGTAAGACACCAGCGTTTGTTTGGGACTTAGAAAAAAGTTTTTTTTTTTAAAAAACTCCTATCTATTGTATTAACCTGGCGAAGTAAAGTCTAGCACAAGTTAACGTTCAGTAAAATGGTCATTTTAGTGAATTAGCGTAGTTACGGCACGCTGGCGAATAAGCGCTAGCGTTAGATGCTTCATGCTTTAGTGAATTTGCCCCTAAGGGAGATAGCCTTTTTGGGAGATGGAGCATTTTTGTGTAATGGATTACCAGATAACAGGCCCTTTTAGGGTAAGACCAGACAGGAAGATTCGGGGAGATTTGTCACCTGGCGACTAATCTCCTCTTCTTTGGGGAGACAAATCTCCCCGAACCGCTTCCCCCTGCCTTCCAGCGGCTTTAATGAATAATCACCTGCGCTTATTCACACGCAGCTCTGGCTTTTCCAAAGTCACTCGAAGTTGCCTCCTTAGGCAATTTCAAGTGATTTCGTGAAAGTGCAGCGCTGGTGATTATTCATTTAATCCACTGGAAGGCAGGGAGAAGCAGTTTGGGGAGATTAGTCGCCAGGCGACAAATCTCCCTGAATCTTCCCGTCTGGCCTGAGCCAGACTGGACTGGATATTTCTTTTGACACCAAAAGTTACTTGCCATGTAAGGATAATGCAGATAGGCAACTTAGCCATGGAATAAATCATTACATTTTCTATAAGACCAATTTTTTCAGTCAACCACCCCAAAAAAACTAAGTGGGCAATTACCATAGGAAGGACAGGGGTAACATTTTGTTTTATTAGCATTCCTATCCTGAGGCTGCAACAGTTGAGGCAGTGTTTGGGAGCATCATGGGGTTCAATGCATAACTCTGACTAAGGGGTATAGATGGGGGGAAAGTACTAACCTTTAAAAACCCTTACAAAACCATTTATAACTAAAATTATATACATATGGCACCTACTGTATTTAACAACAAAATTAAAAACTTGGCTGTCCAGCCTACCATAAATCATACTTTTAAGTCAGTATAAAACAAGCTTCCTTGGGAAAGTATAACCTAATCATGTTCTAGTTGCCTAATGAAGCTTTTAAGAAGCAAAAAAGGTCCCTACTCCATAAGAGCTCAAGTAAAATGATACAAACTGGGTACAGTGGTCGATCTGTGTAAAACTAACAACTAAGTCACAGTTATTGCGTTCCACAGTGGAACACCTGCCATATTCTAAGACAGATTGCTGTCTTGGATTAATTGTCAGAGGAGCAAAGTGGGATAAAGTGATACTGACACTAAAAAATTACTTTTCAAAATATTAATCTACATCAAAAGTCATGTTGATCGTTTTTCGCTGACAGTCCTGCTTTTATAAGTAATTGTTACTTGAAGTTCCTAAGCCTCAATTTTTTACCAACCTAATTGTCCCTTCTTAACCTTTTAGTTGGAGATTCTAATGCTAACAGACTCCTGCTGAACAAATATGGCAGCCCCCTCATAGAGCAACATGGGGGTAAGAAAGGTAATGTAAAAGCATCAGGGGAATACTTTTGTGGCAACATTATAAATAGCAAGAGTTGTTAAAGTGGTTGTTCACCTTCAAACAACTAGTTGTTTTCAGATAGATCAGAAATTACTTTTTCCAATTACTTTCTATCTCTTCTTGTCACCGTTTTTATAATATTGAAGTGTAAAGTGTAATTTTTCACCCTCTAAAGCAGTGCTGGGAGAGGGGTTTACTGACCCTGTAAACTGTTCTAAATTGATACATTTAATTGATACATGTCTTATCTTTGTCCCTGCTAATCAAAATCTCTGGGTTTCATTACAGGCAGCTGTTAGAATTGATACAATAGTTGCTAATATTCCAGAGATGTGATGAGAAATGTATCAATTAAATGTTGCAAAATTGTAACAGTTTAGAGTGTGCATCTGAATTACTGAGCTGCCAGACTCAAACACCAGAGACAGGAACATTCAACTTTGATCCTAGATTTTGGAAAACAGTAAAACAAAAAAAAAGAAAAGTAATTGAAAAAAGTCTTTATTTCTGGGGAACACTCTGCTGAACTGAAAAAGTGTTTGAAAGGTGAACAACCCCTTTAATAACCCACAGGAACAGAGAAAGGAGAGGCTGAAGATCAGGAACAGGATAGTGATGGTGTAGGCAAATACTGGAATAGGACTAGAAAAGAGCAGGTGGAGGACTGGAGCAGGACCATGTGTGCAAACAGTGAAACAGGAATAAGAGAGAGAACAGGACAGGGGGCAAGGAACAGGTCAGGAACAAGGCATGGTGGAGAAAGGAGGCATAGACTTGCCATGGCGGTCAAAAGCAAAGGCCCTATGAGCAGGGCTGGGGTTTTATGGGGCAGAGTCAGCCCTTACTTGAGTGACCCCAACCAACCAATTGGACTGCTGGAGTATATAACACAGACAGGGAAGTAAAAACATACTGACTGCTTTCCTGAAATAGTATACTTGGTTCAAGACCCAGTGGAGGCTAACAATCTTCAAGTATTAAAAATTAACAACCAACCTAGACACAATATAATTTTATCCTTTTTTTTTTACCTTTTTATGCAGTTTACCATAATCATTTGGGGACAATTTTGATTCACTGCTTACATTAATCTAGTCTTTGTTACACAGTTTCTTGCTCATGTAGCCTTCGATTAACTTAGAAGTAAATGGCTGTAGCAACAGTAATATATCATAGGAAAACAGTTCTCTAATGGAACCTCCTCTTCAATGTACAGTACCACTGCATGTTCTGTGGTGGTCAATGGTTTATTCTCCAGTTATATGAAAGAGCCCACTCCAATAATGTGGAAATGTACCTAATGGAGACAAATGAGCTGACCAGAACAAACTCCATTCTATTACTAAATCTAACCAGCAGAAACTCATTAGGCTTGTACTGTCAGTGGATCAGTCAGTGAAGCACTCTGTTGGGAAAACTGAGATGAAGACACCAGAACAGAACAAAATGTTTTTGAAGTAAAAATGAATTTAAAGAAATAAAATCATTGAGAGAATAAAAATAAACTTTATGCTGTACAAAGCAAGACAATCTATAACCGTCTAAGAGAACAGAGACTGTAAAATGGATAAGCAGACATGACAAAACTGCAGATTTTGCAGATGTCTGGCAAACTATCATAAAATAACGCACAAGAAAACATATTATAGAAAAATATAAACATTGCTACTGAACTGAGAAAAATAACAATCAAAATGGTCCATAAAGATGTAATTAATTACACTTCTAGGAGATGTCTTTATTATTGCTTTGCTGCTTGTTTGGCAAGACATCAGAATGTGTTTACAAGAATGTACATCCTGTGGGCCTGTTTTATATTCACAAAAGCTTGCAAAAAATATTATAAAACTGATCCAAATGGCTTCAGAAATAGCTATAAACTGATGTAGATGAATCTTAAGGTAAACAATGGGGATGTATATTACAAAAATATATGTTATATGCATCAATATTTCTGATTATATTGATGCAAAGTGATGAAAAGTAACAATATCAACAGAAACAAAGTACTTCTGACACAAATATTCTAAGAAAGCATTTATAAAGAAAAATATTTTTCAGCATAAATCCAAATGGCTGAATATATGTTTGTTTAGACATTTGCTTGAAATGTTCAATGCAACACCATCATCATCATCATTTATTTATATAGTGCCGACGTTACGCAGTGCTTTATCTTAGTTTATAACAAATGGGGAACAAATGGTGAATAACAAGGGGTTACAGAGTACAATAGGGAGGGAGAGGGACCAACTCACCAGAGTTTACAACTAAAAGTTAGGGTACAATTGAGACATTAGGGTGTTATAAACAAATTATAATGTATGATACAACAATAACTGATTAATTACGGTACATTGAATAAGCTTCCCTAAACAGATGGGTCTTTAAGGTGCTTTTGAAAGTTTTGAAAGCAGTAGAAACATGATGATATCCCCTCTTTTTCTGTAGCAACAAGAACCTACATCTAAAATGTAATGATGTGAAATTAAATTGTGCAGAACTATAGGTTCCTTGCAGGATGCTGCCACTTTGCAGAGTGATTTGTCTAAGTTGGGAAACTGGGCAGCAATCTGGAAAATGAGGTTCAATGTTGATAAATGCAAGGTTGTGCACTTTGGCAAAATTAATATAAATGCAAGTTAAACACTAAATGGCAGTGTGTTGAGAGTTTTCTTAAATGAGAAGGATCTTTGGATTTTTATAGATAACAAGTTGTCTAACTCTGGGCAGTGTCATTCTGTAGCTACTAAAGCAAATAAAGTTCTGTCCTGCATAAAAAAGGGCATAAACTCAAGGGATCAAAAAATAATTATGCCTCTTTATAGATCCCTAGTAAGGCCTCATCTGGAGTATGCAGTGCAGTTTTGGGCTCTAGTCCTTAAGAGGGATGTAAATGAGCTGGAGAGAGTGTAGAGATGTGCAACTAAGCTGGTTAGAGGGATGGAAGACTTACATTATGAGGATAGACTGTCAAGGTTGGGGTTGTTTTCTCTGGAAAAAAGGCACTTGCTAAGGGACATGATGACCCTTTATAAGTGCATTGTTCTGTTAATGCCTTTAAGAGTGGCTTAGATGATTTATTGGACAGATAATATCAAAGGCTATTGTGATACTATACAGTTAGTATATATATGGGCATATATAATTTATGTACAAGTATGGAGGGGTGTGTGTGTGATTTTCATTTGGAGGGGTTGAACCTGATGTACTTTGTCTTTTTTAAACTCAGTTTAACTATGGAGTGACACACAGCATTGAAACAGGAAGAAAGTACATAATTTTGGTGGTAGCCATGCTGTTTGCTGTTCTTCACCTGTTGTTGTACACACTTACTTTTTTCCCCAAGTACAATGATGCCAAATTCATTAACCCCATTGTTGTAATGTAATACAGCAAGAGCAAACTCAATTCCAGCTACATATGATGAATGATAGCAGAAACTGACTAGATTTTTTATTTCATTTTGTTATTATTATACTGTCAGGGACAGCTGGGTCACATTTTTCTGCCCACAATGCCGTGTTTTTCAGTTGGGTTTCATCTGTCTTAAGAATGGCAAACTGTGTATTAGTTATTCGGTCCTGGAGTTTATGATTCCAGATAAATAAAGCAATACACAGAAAATATTACCCGATATCTATTTCTGGTTACCATAAAGGGCAATATGCCTTGTCTTTATTTTCTAAATTGTCATGTACTAGATGGAATTATGAGTCATCTTCAATTTTGCAAAGTAGCTCAATAAATGAGAGCTCAACAAAGACATCTGATCTTACAGTCAAAATAACTGAATGATAAAATAAAATGTATGTACAGTATGCAGCTTTATTAGTCTAGATGTTTGTTACAAAGCAGAAGCATAAGACAATGTCAGTGTAGGTACCCCATGTATTAAGTATTAATACAGCAATAACATTAATAATATCAAATTTAAGTAATTGATATTCAGTTTGAGAATACTTTACCCTTTTTAGCTAATAAACTATTCACACTATTTACCTATAGGCTACAAATACTTTTACCTTTTTATGTGTGGGACCTGGAATCCAGAATTCTCAGGATCTAGGGTTTTCTGGATAATGGATCTTTCTGAAATTTGCATCTTCATTCCTTAAGTCTACTAGAAAATCATGTAAACATTATATAAACCCAATAGGCTGGTTTTGTTCCCAGTAAGGATTAAACATGTCTTCATTTGGATCAAGCACAATGCACTGTTTTGTTACTACAGAGAAAAAGGACATCATTGTAAAAAAAAATGATCATTTGGATAAAATGGAATCTATGGGAGATGGCCTTCCTGTAATTTGATGCTTTCTGAATAACTAGTTTCTGGATAATAGATCCTATACCTGAACTGATGCACTGTGCAATTTGTTCACCAAATGCATTGTTCAGCTGATTTCACTATGTCTTCATTTTTTCTTTTTTGCAGCGATTTTCAGATACGGTATTTCAAAGCAAAAACATAAAATCCTTCTTAACTTGTATTGCATGGCATATGCCCTATAAATATAAACTACCATTATACTTTTTGTGTGTTGGTCACTCAGTAACACTGTAAAATATAATGACACTTTATGGAATGGTGATAAACAAGTTTATATACCCAGACCCAATTACTTTTGAATTCCTTTTGTCAGTTCAGCCAAGGATAATTGAGCAGGGACTTAAATATTTTCATCAGAAATATAAGATGCCAATGTAAAATATTTATTTAGAGTGTGTGTGACCAGTTCTAACCACTGCATAGTTTATGGTCAAGTAACGGTTAACAAAGTTTAATTGTTTTATGTAAGCTTCCTGTAGGAGCAATTATATAATACAATTCCTTACTGTGGGATGAATTTCCTTTGAACCTTTGACCTTATATTAGCAGGGATATTGGACATATTGCAATTGCATCCTATATATTTGTGTGTGCACAAATAAAGTAGATAGATACATAGATAGATAGATAGATAGATAGATACGTAGATAGAAGGATGCAGTTTTAGCCGAACATTAATATACTATACTCACTTCTGTGCTGATACTTACATGCTTAGAAAATAGGGTACCTCTTGCACCAGTACTGCTGCAATCTCCGGAAGCAGGCCAGCCTGCAAAATCATTGGGTTAATCACATTACTCATGAATGACAGGAGGTGGGGACACTTATCATGTTCAGAGAAATTGAGAATAATGATTGTGTTTTTGTTTGTAAAGCATGTGTAGTATTGATCACATAGTGCTGCTTTGTAAAGTACTGCCTAATTTAAGGTATAGTAGATTATCTGGTTGCTAAGGAGGCATTATTATTGCTAATTGTACAATGTTAACCAGCTTGCTTCTAATTAACAGTCAACATCGTAAGATGTTTTATGGACAGTCTTTCCGTGTAGAAAACAATATTGTCTCTATAAATCAGTAAATAACTGCAAAGCATTTTCAGAAAATATCATATTATAATGATATAGGGTGAAGAACGTTAGTCATAAAAAGGAAAGTGCAATTCACTGGGGGGGGGGGTGCTGTGGCAATATGTTAAGCGTATAACAATTAACTAAATCTTTCTTTTTTTGTTGCCTGGGACAGTGGTCCTCTTTTAGGAAAAAACTACTTTGACCTGGGGATCTTTATAAGTGTTGCCATCTTACCAGTGTTTCCCAAGGCTCCTTTGCACCCAGATAGACCCACATCAGAATAGAAGTTTGGAAAAAGATGGATAAACCTTTCAGAAATAGAGAATGACAAAAACACCACCCCATAGATCATTTATAGCATAAATACTCATGTATGGAAGGATGGTTCTGGGAAAGCAGGAGGATACATAAATAACAGGGAAATTACAGCCCCAATTCTGGCATGAATGTATTCAGCTGTACTTATGTATAAAAGGTGCATAAACGCTACCCAGAAATAAAATGAGATTAAGTTATATTTGCCCGTTTAAGGCAATACACACAACATGTTTACAGATTCTAAAGAGGAGTAAGATCATAGGTTTTAATATACAAAATATAAATACATACAATATGTTAAATACATACTTACTAATGTACATTGAAAGATAATTATGTCCACATATGCCTATCAGTATGACTAATGCAACCAGAAGAGCTACAAAGAAACTATAATGTACTGAGAGATCAGGAAAAGACACAGATTCTCTTTTTTTAATAGTTATCCATCAAAGCAAACACTCAGTGCCTTGAATAACTGTTTTCCCCTTGGATTTTTCCATGTTTTGTTGTGTTAAAGCCTGGAATTTAATTTTATATCACTGATCTGCATAAACTCTTACATAATGCCAAAGGAAGAAAAAACAACTCATTAAACACAATAGTGTACACAAATGCAATAGGGACCTTACATTGTAAAATCTCAATTGGAGCAGCAGAATATGCTGGTGTTATAGTGTATGAATAATCATTTTGATTGAACCTTAATAAGTGGATTAGTTTTCAGCATCCCTATAAAGAAAATCAAAATGAATATTCAGAGTATATTTTCATCTTTGTTTCCTGTCATTTCTGTCAAATGCAGGTTTTCTTGGAATCATCTATCATTGTTAGAGAGTGAATTAGGCCAGTCGGTAAACAATTTCTTATTGCCTAGGACGTTAACAGAATATGTACCACCATTAGATGGTGGTGTGACAGGTGTACCAGAAGCTGAAAAAGAGTTCATTTTAATTTACATTACAGACAGTGAGTATATTTTGTATCATTGCTGCATTATTAATGAAAAAATATATCACCAATTTCATTCTAATCTTTGGGGAAACTTGAATGTTATTGATATATATATAATGTTCTTTAAAAATGCCTGTAGTCTCTCCTTAACAGTTCATTGATTATGTTCATTAAGACAGCAGGAGAGAAGCCAAGATCCAAAAGGTATTTTTTTTGCAATCTGAAGTACAATGTCAATAACAAGATAATCCTGTTTGTAGCTCTTTAATTAAAAATCAATTACATTAGAACAAGATTGTGTCTTCCTTGCTAGATTTGTTTGGGTTTTTCAGTTCTTCCATTTTGTTAAAGGACCACAAACATTTCATTTTTCTTTCCTTTTGTACTTTGCTGACATTGCTACAATAGAATGCAGAATGAGCTTTCAGTTCTTTTGGCCCAACCTTATTGGCCTTCTTGTAGGACACAGAGAGAGAGCCTGTTTTCAGGCTAATGTCCTTCTCTTTACACCAAGACCTAAATCTGTTCCACACACTTTGGTATACTGAGTTTTGTCCGACTCTGCAAAAAAGTGCTAATGACTTTGATAGAGATACCCTGCTGGCTCGATATATCCATCTCAGTCTCCATGCCATCAGCTTTAAGGCACTGGTGTACTACTGGCTCCTACAGTAGAAGATGTTTCCTTCTTGGTAGAGGCCAGGGTGGACAGGTTGACATTTGTAGCAGATCTGCTTGCCAAGCTCCGCTTGGCCAGGCCATTGCAATTATGATTACTGTTGTACAGTGCTTTTTGATCTTTTTGACTACCCTCTCTGTTATTGGTAGCGGAGGAAAGATGTATGCCAAGCAGAGGTTCGTTGGCTGTACCAGCACATCTACCACGGCCTCTCCCAGGTTAGCCCTCAGAGAGAAAAATTTTGGCACTTTGCTGTTTTGCTTTGTGGCCATGAGGTCTATATCTGGGGTACCCCCAAAGCACACAGATTTGGAAAACACCTCTTAGTTCAAACTCTTATTTTGTTGGAAGTGTTACCATCCAACTTAAAAAATATGCTCTTTTATTTGTTGAGCAACTTATACACCTTGCTGTCAAGTCTACCAGATTATTTTCAGCCCAAGAACACAGTATGTTATAATCATATAAAACATTTATATATGTTTTCATAAAGCAGGTATAGTGGTGATTATGACATTTAAATCAAAACATTTCAACATATTTTTCTTTAATAAACAGTCAGCTCAGTTATGGTTCATGTTGAGGGGGTTGGAGTATATCTTGTGAAAATTAGTTCAAGTATGAGGTTCGCAACCTGTTCGTTTGCAAGAACACATTTTTAATGGCAACTCAAGAAGGGACTGGCCTTTAAGCCTTCTTGGTGATTTAAGTAATACACAGTTGCTATAGTATTTGTGTGGTTTCTTACTGCATGACCCCTATGGAATTTCTGAAGCATTGCCTTCCAGACTGCCTTCAACTCTAGAACATTAAACGTTTGGTAAAGTGAATTTGGTCCCAATAGCCTTGCTTGTAACAACCATCCGAGTGGGCTCCCTAGCCCAACTTGCTTGCATCTGTAGTCATTACTTTTGCTTGATCTGTTCCTTTTTGAAGATTCTGGGGTACAAGCCACCAATTCAGAGACTCTTTTACCTGAACAGGTAGAAATACTGTACCTGTCAGTTTAGTGAATTTTGTTGTTGATTCCACACCAGAAGTAAAAACTTTTGTAGCAGTTTTGTAAGGAACGGCATTTATTGATGAAGAAAAGAGTTCCAATACTTGTCTAATTTGCAGATTTTCTCCTCTGTATAAGCCTGGATACCTTTTGGCTTATCTTTTCTCTTTCTGCAAATAAATCATACCTGTTTATGTATCCAGTTCCATTCCTAAAACTTTTATTCCAGCCTAGGGATTATACATGTAATATTCCTTTAAGATAGGAGGGGACCTTGCAATCATCAGGCAAGAAATGATTGACACTGACCTTTCTCTCAAAAAAGCTGCAACTATCACCATAATCTTGGTGAAAATGTGGGGAGTGCTTGAAATCCCAAAAAGGGAATGCTGTGAATTGTAGATATTCCACTGATTGTTCCCCTTCTATCACTACTAGGATTTTTTAAGTCCACCATGAAATCCCCTGGAGACAAAGAAAACACTGCTGAATGGATTGTTCCCGTTTTGAAAATTTATTTTGCTATGAATTGATTTCAAAATCTCGGGTCTAAGATAGTTCGATATTTCCCATTTGGTTTGGGGATGAGAAACACAGGGGAATAAAGGCCTAAAAACTTCTCCTCTGGAGGAACTGGAAAAAGAACCTTTTACTCTGAACTCTTGAATTGCTCTTGAGATGGTTTGTCTTTGAAAAATGATGATTGGTTTTGGGGTAAAAGTTTATTTGTTTGGTGGTTTGGCTACAAAATTTATAGCGTAACCTGTTCAAATACTTTGAAGGACTCACCTGTCACTTGTTATTTCTTCCCAAGATGATATAATTTCCATCAGTCTGCCCCCTACTGGACTTGTGACAGGAGAAAAATGGTCTTTGGTTGTAGCTTGGACAACCTCTACCGCTTGATTGCTTTCCCTTATTTTGGAGTTAATGAGTGAAGTAAAGTATGCTTGTTTGGCTTACTGAATCTATTCTGTCTCCATTGCTGTCTTGTTTGCATGATGGACCCTGTGTAAAAAAAATTACTTATTTTGATGTATCTATCATGTGGCAGACTCCTTCAAAAGGCATATTGAGAAGATGATTTTTTGAGGCAATATTATGCTGCCCAGGGTTTCAGCCATAAGGCTGTATGTGTGAAGTGGTGTAGGCAGTGGTTCTAGCAACAAAGTCAATATTGGTGTCGCATCAGTAAGAAAATCCATAGCTAATGATAATAAAGCCTCCCAAAATCCATCCCCTCGTCCACGCCGTGGGAGGAGGGCAATGGCACATAGTAGGGAAATGCCTTTGGGGGCGACGTACAGTGGGAACTCTGTATGTCCCATGACCGCTACAGTAGCTGTGAAGGCCCTGGAGGAATCCTGAAAGTGACAGCTAATGGGGCTCTGGTAAAATTCCTAGACAGCAGATGTGGTTGGAGAGGGAGTCCCTCGGAACAACACGGTGTAAAAGGCACCCCTTTCTCCAGGGTTAATAAGAGAAAACCGCTGCCTTGTGGAGAGGAGTTCCTCAAAGGCTAAAGGATAAAACCCTGACAGAAAATAAGGCACGCCCGGAGGCCAGAAGGAGGCAACCCCTCCACTGGGCTTGGGGACTGTGGACCAATCATACTCCATTCCTGAAAACAAATGATTACAGAAACCTCAACAAAGAAAAGAAACTGGACTGACGAACTGAACTGATATTAAAAACTCGACATCTTAGGCCTGAGTGAGGTGAATTGGAAAAACTATGGAGAGCTGAAGAAACAAGAAGGGCTAACCTTTCTTTACTCTGGCAATGAGGAAGGTAAAGATCACTTGAGTACTTCTAAACACGAGAGCAAAAAGGAGCTTGATGGAATGGGAACCTATCTCAGGGAGAATTATAACAGCCTGCTTCAAAACAAACATTCGAAATATAACAGTAGTCCTCAACTACCGAGGAGAAAGACCAGTTACCAAATTGCAAGAAATCTTTGATAAACAAAAGAAGAAAGATCTTGTCATTCTGATGGGTGACCTAAATGCAAAAGTAGGCCCTGAAAATGAAGGAATAGAACATATCATGGGATCCCATGGTGTAGGGGAGTGATCCCCAACCAGTAGCTCGTGAGCAACATGTTGCTCTCCAGCCCCTTGGATGTTGCTCTCCATGTCCTCAAAGCAGGTGTTTATTTTTAAATTCCAGGCTTGGAAGCAAGTTTTAATTGCATAAAAATGAAGTATAGTGCCAAGTAGAGTCTCCTGTAGGCTGCCAGTCCACATAGGGGCTACCAAATAATCAATTCCACCACTTCTTTGACACCCCAAGAGATTTTTTCATGCTTGTGTTGCTCCCCAACTCTTTTTACATTTGAATGTGGCTCACAGTTAAAAAAGGTTGAGGACCCCTGGTGTAGGGGATCAGAATAAAAATGGAGGAAGATTTGTAAATTTTTGTGCCGAAAAAGACTGTCACGGTCAGCACCCTAAACCAGAACTGATGGCAAGTTCCCTGGTCTCGGCTCGGCTTCACCAGTAGTGTGACCGCCTTTGGCTTCGGGAGGAGCCCTCAGCTACTCAGATGCCACCTGGACTTATCAAGAGGAGCAAGGCAAGGAGTTCTGGCAAGCAAAGAGTTATAAAGTCAGTTTAGGCTGAAGATCACGGTACAATAGGATAAGACAAAAGCGTAGTCAGGCAGGCCGGGTCGAGGCAGGCGGACAACTAGGTTTGTCAGGCAGACAAAGGTCAAATCCGGGAAATCAATCAGATGGGAAGAGGCAGAATAGGAGTCAATAACAGGCCGAGGTCAAACCAGAATGTCAATCAGGAGGGTTGAACAAAATCAAGGTCGGTTTCAGGCAAGGGTCAGGTTCCAGAGATCAGAGTAGTCAAAAACAGCCAGGCAGGGTCAAAACACAGGTATCAAACAGACTAGAAGCTTTTAGCACAAAGTACAAGGCACCAGGAACAAAACCTATCACGGGCAATACATAAGAAAAAAATGTCCCTTTAAACACTTTTAAATTTCGCGCCATTGCTCGCTGACGTAATCGCCCCTGGCGAATAAATTTGCCCATTACTACTGTATAACACTTCAAGAGATGGTGGAGGTGGCTGGAAATTATACTGTCGAGACTAGATGGACCAAAGTAAAAGAAATATACACAGAGACCTGTGAAGAAGTATTAGGCTTCCGGGAGCAGGGAAGGAAAGATTGGATGTCAAATGATACGTGGCAGAAACTCAAAGCAAGAAAAGAAATAAAGATAAAGCTAAATTCCTGCAAAACAAGAGGCCAAAAGGTAATTCTTCAAGGAAAATACAATGAACAAAACAGAGAAGTCATAAAAAGTGCCAGAAGGGACTGGCTCTGGATAGACGAACAAGGACAAAGAGATGAAAAGGCGGCAAGAATAGGAGACCTCAGAACATTGTACAATATTAAGAAAGTTCTCTGAAAGAGGAAAGGCAGAATAGGATACAATGTCAAAGATAAGAGTGGAGTAACCCTTTCCCCCACTATCTTCTTGATAGTAATGGACCTGGTCATGTGGAAGTCATGCCTTGGAAATAGAACTGGACTACAATGGGGGCTGACACAATATATAGAAGACCTTGACTTCGCAGACGATATCTGCTTACTCTCCTAAAATTTCCAACATATGGAAGCAAAGTTAGCCCATCTACTAGAGGAGAGCAGGAAGGTGGGACTGAAAAAAAACTGCAAGATAACCAAAGAGATGCAATGAAACAGCAAGGTAGATCCTAATCAGAAGTTCCAGGTGCATGAGAAACACATAGAAACTGTGATGGAGTTCCAGTATCTGGGCAGTCTGATGACAATGTATGGTGGTGCCAGTGCTGATACTAAAAGCCGAATTAAGAAGGCAAATGCAGTTCTCAAAAATAATACCTTTCTTACATATCCCGTGCATTTTAAGTTCCTACAATTACGACATACTTTCTACTCCCAATTCATCACCCTTACCCTTCATTTGATGTACCTTAATATAGAGGATATTCTCCACGACCCTAGCCCCTCCAAGCTAGTGTCCAGGCTGTACCAACAACTACTTCAGTCTGGCCCAAAACCATTTGAAATGGCCCAGGAATGGCAGACCAGAAAAATTACAGGCCTCACACAAGATGATTGGGATGAGGCAATAGACAATGTATATACAGGCCTCATTTCACTGAAAGATAAGCTAATACAATACAAAATCATCCACCATGTTTAGATAACTCCCATATGCCTCAAACAAATGGGCTGAATTCCTCTCGACTCCTGCTCCAGATGTCAGCAGTTAGCCGCAGACTTCTTCCACTTGATATGGGAGTGCCAATATATTTTGAATTTCTGTATACAAGTTGTAAACTACTTAGCAGACAACCTTGACTTTTCAAGAATCATATCCCCAACTATCTGCCTCCTAGGAGTTATAGAAGAGGTAATCCCTGCCAAATATGTTTGCATTTGTTACCGTATCCTACTCTTTTACGCAAAAAAAACTGTAGCACTCCATTGGATGGGCAACCTTTTACCATCCCTCAAAGCTTGGGTGCAATTAGTTAACAGTATAGCACCTCTCTATAAAGTTACATACAAGGCTAGGAAAACACCAATGAAATTTGATAAAATTTGGGGCCCATGGAATGACATTGTCCCAATTCCTCCTTAGAGATTCAATGACAAGGTAAACCTTCTACGATTCCACAGTGTGGAACCAAACTACAATACTTGGAGGAACAAACCTAACTTTTGACCTGCAATGTATATTGATGCTCTGAAGTGTCCATCTATCCCTAAAAAACATCTTTTGCTGTAACATACCATGAGTCAACCTGTTGTTCTACCTTCCTTCTGAAACAAATGAGAAATAGTCTGCTTGACTGTCTGTCATGTATGTAACTGTTATGTGTTAAAAAGAAATAAAATTTACCTTTAAAAAAAAAAGAAGGCAAATGCAGCCTTTGTACAACTGTATCAAATTTGGAGATCCAAAGAGTAACGTGAAGACTGTTCTCCTGTATGGATGTGAAACATGGAAGGTGACAGTGGAGATAACAAAAAGCCTCTAAACTTTTATAAACCGCTGCCTCCGAAGAATATTAAACATCTGGTGGCCGAATGTAATTTCAAATAAAGACATGTGGGAAAGAACCCAAGAACAACAAGTGGACTTACAGATCAAACACAAAAAGTGGAGATGCATTGGCCATACCCTTCACAAGGATAAATCAATTGAAAAAGAGGCGTTAAAGTAGAATCCTCAAGGCAGCAGAAAAAGAGGAAGACCAAAGACAACTTGGAGACAAAGTGTGGAAGAGGAAATAAAGAAAGCAGGGACATCATGGACTGAGATTGAAAATATCGCCCAGGACAGAAACCGGTGGCACACATTTGTTGAGGCCCTTTGCTCCAGTGGGAGACACAGGATTAACTAATTAACTAATGATAATAAAAGTCTGCAAGGAGAAATTCCCTATTAATTCCGTTCTTCAAGCATCTTTGTAATTGTATGACCCAAACTTTAAGCGATCTGGTACGTTCTCCTAAGCGCTGTCTCAGCTTTTCTATCCTGAACTGATCTTCCAAGGGCAGGGTTGTTCTTTTCACTGTCTGGGCCACAGGTGGATCCAGTTTTGGCACAGCATCC
Organism: Xenopus borealis; assembly: GCA_024363595.1. NCBI lineage: Eukaryota > Metazoa > Chordata > Amphibia > Anura > Pipidae > Xenopus > Xenopus borealis. The sequence continues at coordinate 36,510,746 of CM044444.1, read as the reverse complement.
CAATTTTTAGAATCCTTGGTATCAAAGGGGAATTAGGTTCCCAGACTCTTTGAAAAGAACAAAATCCTGTCTAGTACATCTAAGAGACAAAAACTTGAATAGAAGGAACAGGTCCTTTTAACTTTTCAGCACAGGTTTTACACAACCTCACACCCTGCACAATTTATGGGCTGCAATGTCTCTTTAAATCTTTCAAGGCCTCTTTTTTTTCTTTTGATCTTGATTTGTATTTACACTTTATTTTGTCAGGATTAGACTTTTCTGGTTTTAGGTCAGCCATTCCTGCAACAATTATCACCATAAGTTGCTGAACACTACAACATTACAATATAGTCAAATACATGACACATCACCACCTGATTGCCAGTGTATTTATCAAGTTACAGTAGTTGATTATGTAGATTCTCATTTATCCAGGTCGTGATATACAAGTATATAAGAATTAAATACAAGACAACTGGACATGAGGAGGCACATTTACGTTTTTTTTAACTCACATGAATTTGATTTTACTTGAAATTTGATTGGGGAAATACAGGCACTGTGTCTGACGGTGACTGAAGTGCTGATAGCTCTGGAAAGAGTAAATCCACGGAAGGCTGCAGGACCGGACGCTATGCCTGGCAGAGTGTTAAGAGAATTTGCAGATTAGCTGGCAGATGTTTTCACTGACATCTTTAACATCTCCCTGATCACCTCCACTGTCCCGAAGTGCTTCAAAACCACCACCATTGCTGAACAAATCATCAGTGTCCTGCCTCAATGACTACCATCCTGTGACACTCCCCCCCATCATCATGAAGTGCTTTGAGAATCTTGTCAAGAAACAAATCAAAACCCTGCTGCCACCATCACTGGACCCCCTACAGTTTGCATACCGCCAAAATCACTCAACAGACGATGCTATAGCCACCACCCTTCACCATCTTCATTAGAATGCTGTTCATAAACTTTAGTTTAGCATTTAACACTATCATTCCTCAGCATCTGACAGAAAATTTGAGCCTGCTTGGACTGAACACCTCCCTATGCAGTTGGGTTCTGGACTTCCTGACCGACAGACCTCAGTCAGTCATGATCATCTCCAGAACCACCATACTGAGCACCAGAGCCCCTCAAGGCTGTGTGCTAAGTCCTCTACTGATTTAAAAGAAGTGTGAAAGATGCCATTTGTGCTAAAGTGGAAAACCCATGCAACATCACTTGTTGTCAACATACAATGCAGCTTTGTCAGCTTCACGACAAGTCACACTTCCAGTCATGTATATCGAAATATTAACACCTGCATCAATGAAAATCAAACACTTTACTGAAGTCCAGTGGAACCCTTGTGATTGGATGTCCGTGACTTTACTACCCGGAAATTCGGCTCTTAAAGTTACCAGAGGCGGCTTTTTGCCGCCCCTGGTAACTGGCCACTCTGTGCCGCCTGAGACTTCGATCGTACGAATCCTATTCGATCTGGAGTGCTCCCATAGGCCAAAGTAGGCAATCAAATAAACTTTAAAATTAAAATGATTGAATGATTGAATATTCGAATATTCGGCCATTCGACTCTATTCAAATGTATTCGATCGTTTGATCATTCCCTATTCCAACATGTTGCTCTCCACCCCCCTTGGATGTTGCTCTTATGGTCCTCAAAACAGGTGCTTATTTTTGAATTCCAATCTTGAAAACAAGTTTAATTGCGTAAAAACTAAGTATAGTGCCAGGTACAGTCGCTTGTAGGCTGCCAGTCCACACATGGGCTACCAAATAGCCAATCACCGCCCTATTTGGCACCCTAAAGGACTTTTTCATGCTTGTGTTACTCCCCAACTCTTTTTACATTTGAATGTGGCTCACGGGTAAAAAAGGTTGGGGACCCCTGCCCTATTCGATGATCGAATATGCCAAAATTCACATATTCGACCAAACGAATAAATCCTACGTTCGAAATTCGTTTAAATTCGATCGAACTTCGAATCCTTCACCTGACTTTAGTAAATCAGCCCCTAAAACAACAACAAAACAATAGGCTACCACATAATGCATTTATTTTACATTAATGTGATCGGAAGGGAACCATGGGAGTGTTGTCATCTGCGCTGGAGAAGATTAAGTGTGGCCAACAAAACGTCCTGTGTGCCATTGACCAAAATGTAAATGTTTTTGTACAATTAAGTGATTCAGTCATCTGTCCTCCTCCTTTCCATTGGAGGACATCCTGATGACTCACTTTTGTGCCTTGTTTAGTACCTGTAATGTGTGGACTAGGGATCTGTAACACCAAGAGACAACAAAACTTGTATATTGCTGCTTTAAATCCTCAAACGCACACTCACGGCCCACCGTGATTCAGGATTCCTATACTATATATGAGTGTTTTTAATTAAAATTCCAATTTATTGAGTTGTCCACTAAAATAGATAAAGCAGGCAAGTGAGATCATGGCTTGATGCGTTTTGTGACTGTGCTAGTCACTTCCTCAGAAGCTTTAACATTATATATGTGAAGCATGTTCTACTGGTCTAACATCCCATCTATTTTTTATTTTGCAGAAAATTACATTTGGTAACGACAAATAGCAAAAAAGTGGTACCAACATGCTCTTAAGTTATATAGTTGTCAGTATTCTTTGATAAGATCTAAGTAAATCGAAACAAGTGGTGTACAAGTTTGAATATATGATTCTGAATTATAAGGCTGTAACTATGCTAATAAACCAGCAGTCCTGGATGCATAGTTGACCAGAAGGATATTAAGGAATCATTTGCATAGTACTACTGTGTGTTGCATGTGACATGTGAATACCTTCTGAATTAAGAAGGCTGTCATTGAATGTCATGCATTTGAGAAGGGCTTTTATTTACCCATTCTCACTCGAACCAATATGGTTCCCATGCTTTTTTTGCTTAGTATATTCTAATCTGTCTAGTCAATGAGTTGCACTGCTCTCTGAATGGTAGTTATAAGACAAACCTAACACTTGAGAAGTAGGCCAAAGCTGTGAAGAGATGAAGGCCACTCTAAACACCAGCACACCAAACCAAGTATAGTGTGTATTGTAGTGACACCATTCATGATTTTCATAGAAATATAATAAATATATACATATGTGCATGTGTCTGATGCTAAAAAGGCACATATATGCAAATATAAAGTACACGTTTTATGCATTTGTCATTTGTTGGCAATGTATGGCACTGTAAAATATATTTGTTCTTTATAAAAGAGTGTTAATAATAATACTAATGCAATTGCAAGTAAGGGGATTTAAAAGAAGGCAGAGGCTCTGGGCACAGTACAAGAAGCTGGATCAGTATGGGCATGGTATTAGATTAGCTGTCAGGTAAGTAATTCCAATGAAGAGCCAGTATGTAAAGTGCTAATTAAAGCTCTTTCCGCTACAATGACCTGGCAGTGCTGCCTTGGTCTGTAATTTAGAGCAATAGCTTTAACCTGTGTCTTATCTATTACTTTGTTTTAATGAAGCTATGAACTGGATGTCTCTGGGAGGTCAGAACTGACAAATCAGGAGCAAAAGATTAAAGAAGTAGCAGGGGAATGTTAAAGGGCCAATAACAATAATAAGTCCATTATACTATTTTCTGATTTATACGTAAATGCACCAGTACAGATGGAGAACGCCTTATTTAAAGGAGAATGTCAACTTATCAGGATTTCCATAGCAATCCTTTTAACAAATAACTTCAAAAGCACTGAACATTTTAAATACATAAATATTGGAAAGTTGCTTAGAATAATATTTTCTTATATCAGGAAAATTTTTATTTTGGGGATGACTTGCCTTTTAAGCATCAGACCAGGCCTGGACAGGGAAGGGGATGGGGATGTGGTTGACTTGCTTTCTAAGCATCAGACCAGACCCGGACAGGGAAGGGGGATGCAGACGGGAAAGGGGAGGGGGATGCAGACGGGGAAGGGGAGGGGGATGCAGACAGGGAAGGGGAGGGGGATGCAGACAGGGAAGGGGAGGGGGATGCGGACGAGGGGATTACGGGTCCCCTTAAGGGCTCGTAATCACTTGCATTTTTAGCTGAGCACCCCTGCATTCCAGTTAAAAGCAGAAAACCCCACGAAGAGCAGGCTCAGATGCATCAGCCTTTTCTTTAATGGAGTATCCTCATGATGAAGCAAGTAAGCATTGGATGAAGCAGTTGAAGCGCAACATGCTGCTTTTCCAGGCCTGGATTTGTGGCAAGGCCAAGAAATTCAGTGGCTCCATGCTGCCCAGCTGCATTCAAGTTAGTTCTGCATATGCACGGTATGCGCATCCGCATATACCTGCAGGACAGGACGTGAAAGGAAGGGGAGGGTGATGCGGACAGGGAGGAGAATGGAGACACTGATGGGGAAGGGAAGGGGAGAGTGACGTGGAAGAGGAGGGGGAGAGAGACACTTATATAAATCTGGGCTTTTCACCTGCATTCAGAGCTTACTTGCGTCATCGTGAGGATGGCTCCATAGAGAAGAGTTCCTTTGAGGCTGAACACATTGAAACAGAACGCAAAAGAGCTCAGCCCAAAACGTTAGCCTGTAAGAGCCCTAAAGCATTTCACAACATTGCATACGCCTGTATGATGCAGAAAATAAATGTTTAGCTTTGATTAAAAAAAAATCAATTCAGAGTAAAATGGAAAGCCTGTCAAAGTAAGACTGAAACCAAATCCTTTAATGCATATGCTCAGTTCAGAAAAATAAAAGGGGTATAAGAATTATTTTGCAAATAATGCACATATTTCTATGTTTTGACATTTATTGTAATAGACATTCGCATTTCACCTGTGCCAACAGCTGATCTCTAAACAAAACCAGACATTTAGGTGCAGATTTACTAAATTCACATGAAGGATTCGAAACTCGATCGAATTTTCAAAAAGATTCGAAATTCGAATAGCTTTTTGGAGTACTTCGACCATCGAATTTCAGAAATTCGCTAGAATAGAATGATTTGAATAATTTGAATAAAAATGTATTTGAATATTCGAACATTCGATGGTCGAATTACTTACCCTTTAAAACATTTTTTGACAGGCCAGTTCGCCAGGTTGAACCTACCAAATTGCATTAAAACCCTATGAGAAGCTCCCATAGGTGTTTTAAAGCATTTTCAGATCGAATAAAAAAAGGGTTAAATTCGTTTGAATCATTGGATTCCAGTGATTAATCATTCAATCAAATTATTTCTATTCGATCGTTCGAACAATCAAATAGCGGTAAAATCCTTCAAATTCGATATTCCAATTTGAAGGATTTTACTTCCCCTTTAAATTCAATGGTCGAATTCAAGGTTTTTTTTTTAACCCTCGAATTCGACCAACAGTAAATCTGCCCCATAAAGTGTCAATTTCTATGTTATCTATGTGGGTTTCCTCTAAATACCCCCAGTTTCCCCCATATAGGTGAGTTAATCAGCTTCTAATAAAATTGAGATGATTGTGGAGCATCAAGCTTATGTGCAGGTGAATTGTCTTTAATAAGTGCCATTTAAATGTGTCAACAATGTATAAAGGATAATACATAAGAATATATTAACATGTATTTGAACAATAACCAAAAACCTGTAAAAGTAAAAGTGACCTGTATATGAGTTTCTGAAAGTGAAATGTGATCCATACTATTTTCTGGCTCCCTCCCTTGTTATATATTTACAACAGTTGCATCACATTTTGTAAAGTTAATGGCTTTCTTTTAAAGAAAGTTGAAGGTATAGGATATATTGTCTGGAATGATTAGGAACTGTGGCTTTCCTTTATTTGGATCACCATACCTTAAATCTGCCTAAAACATTAAACAATTGTGTTGCCACCAATATGGATCCATGCAGCTTTGTTACCACTAAAGTACAATGTACTGTTATATTATTACAGAGTAAAAGTAAATAAAAGAAAAATAGATTTTTTTTTAAATAGCCCTCTTCTGCTACTGCAAGAGATACAGCACTGATCTCCTTCCTTGTGGTACTACAGGAGTTCTGTGTATCCGCTACAGGGAAGAATAGGAACACTATAAAATGGCATGCCTCCACCCAGGGTCAGGATAGACTTTGCTTTATTATTCCTCCCTTGGAACTTCTCTGATCCACAATCACACACAGGGATATGGTTTATTTGTAGAACGCTGTAAATTTAAATAACATGCATGCATATCTATCTATTCACAGTCTTTCTTAGGTGGGTACTGTTAATAGTCATCCAATGATCAGTAAGTGTTTCCAACAGAAAATCATCCAGTGCATACTCACAAGCTTCAGGATGAGTGTTCACCAGATGTAGCTTTTGGTGCACGGTCCCCACTGAAGGAGAATCTCACAGGGGTCCCAAGCTCCAAAGATCTGTCTATCCCTGAGCCTAAGCACTTGAGTCCCTAAACTGGCATACTAACCCTCCTGCTCACTAAATAACTCCTGATCCTGATACTTTCACGCAGGAAAAGTAAACAGCTTCCCTTATTGGGATTCTGTCATGATTTTTATAATGTTGTTTTTATTTCTAAATTACACTGTTTACTCTGTAAATAATTCACTCTGTAATATTAAATTTCATTCTTGAACCAGCAAGGGCATTTTTTTAGTTGTAATATTGGTGTGTAGGCAGTCATATAAGGTCAGTTTTCCTGGTCATGAGCTTTCAGAAATAGCCAGCACTTTTGGATGGAATTGCTTTCTCACAGGCTGTTATTTCTCCTACCCAATGTAACTGAAAGTGATGCAGTGGGACCTGGATTTTAATATTGAGTGCTGTTTTTAGATATACCAGGCAGCTGTTATCATGTGTTAGGGAGCTGTTATCTGGTTACCTTCCCATTGTTTTTAAGCTGCTGTGGGAAAAAGGGAGGACATCACTCCAAATTGTAAAGAGTGACTAAAGTTGATCAGAGCACACATGACTGGGGGCAGCTGTGAAACTGACAATAAGTCTAGCCCCATGTCAGATTTCAAAATGAAATATAAACCAATCTGTTTGCTCTTTTAAGAAACAGATTTCAATGCAGAATTCTGCTGGAGCAGAAGAGTGGGAGTAGGAGTAGGCTCTTAGTTTTTTTGTTGAAGAGATTGAGAGATGGTGCCTTATGGAGAAATTCAGGGATGGAACTGCAGAGCTAAACAGTAGCAAGATACAAGGGTGGAGCAGGTTCCCTTTTAGGAGAGAGCAGAAGGATCCTAAAGGTGGCCATACACGGAGAGATCCGCTCGTTTGGCACCTTGAGGTGGGCGATATCAGGCTGATCCGATCGTGGGCCCTAGTGCCCAACGATCGGATCATAATGGAGGCCATATGGGCGGTCGGATCGTGGGGCTGCATCAACAAAAAGATGCAGCCGCGATCCAACGAGATTTTCAGTCCAGCCCGATCGACATCTGCCCGACGTTCGGCCACATATCGATCGGTAAATCCTGTCGGATGGCCCCATACACAGGCCAATAAGCTGCCGGCTTGGTCTGTCAGAAGCTTTTATCGGCCTGTGTATAGCCACTTTAATAGCAGAGTTTAAGATTGATTGGAGGGAGATGGGAGACAGGAAGACCGATTAGGAGGAGATTGCAATAGTCTAAACAGGATAAGATAAGGGCATGGAATAGTGTTTTGGTTGTTGCTTGTGAAAGAAACGGGCTTATCCTGACTATATTATGAGGAAGAAACAACAGGTTTTGGCAGTATTATTAATATGATTAGCAAAGGAGAGAGACTGTTTAAAGATGACCCTCAAGCAGCGTGCTGAGTTAACCAGGTTAATGGTCATGCCATCAACTAAACTGGTTAGAGGGATGGAAGACTTAAATTATGAGGGGAGACTGTCCAGGTTGGGGTTTTTTTCTCTGGAAAAAAGGCACTTGCGAGGGGACATGATTACACTTTACAAATACATTAGAGGACATTATAGACAAATATCAGGGGACCTTTTTACCCATAAAGAGGATCACCGCACCAGAGGCCACCCCATAGGGTCAAGTAGATTATTGGTGCAGAGAAAGTTAGTAATAGGGGAGAAAACAAGACATTGCAAAAGTTTTGAGGCTAGCAGGTCCCATATCTATTTTGTCCCATACCATTGTTTTATATATCAGCAATCAGTATCACAGAGGTAAAGTGAGTGCAGACTGTGTGACTGGATTGCAATCTACTTTGTAAGTACTGTAAAATGGATTATTATTTTATAGAGGTGAAAAGGGCACATTATGTATAGCCTATATCTTCTAAAAGAGGCTCCAAGCAGAATAAGGATTATAAGCCCTTCAGGAATAGATAAAGTTAAGTTTAGATGAAACTAACTCCCTTGTTCCTTAGAAAAATCAGGATTTCTACCAGATGTGCCTCATTGATTGGTTGGGAGGGTGTATTCACTTGGTTGGGAGTTAATCCCAAGCCAGCCTCAGCTGTCTGACACCATACTTATTGATTACAGAAACAGACTGAAATTCTCACATTGTAATACAATATTTTAATTACCGCTTCATTCTGTAACTGACCTCTAGTTCATTAGTGTTTTCTTAACTCTTACAGAATCAGGAGAATGAGTTCAGTGGTGGGAGGAATCATTGATTAGTGCATCATACCTATATCCTAGGGTGTTTTCTTAAACTGTTAATAAAGACAGGGTCATTTTATCTAAATATATTTCTGCAATATGTCTAGAAGCACTAAGGGGCAGCTTTTTTCAATGAAGAGGAATCACCACTACTGCATGGAACGTTCACTACTGGTATTAAAAGCCCAATATGCCCCAATGGCCAGTATGTATAGGATTAGCCAAAAAGTTGGCATGTAGAAACCCCAAAAGATAAATAATGCATACGTTGTCATCACAGCTTTGGGTAAGGACACTTTCTACCTTATAAACACACAGTCCTGCCTTACTGTATTATAACCCCAGAAAGCCTACAGTACATTTTTAAGGTATTCAATAGCTTGTTAGGCAATTTAGAACTGTGAAAGCACTCGGCAAAGCAAGGTGATCAGGAGACAAGAGAAATTATTACAGGGCTCTTTCTTGAAACAAGAAAGAAATATTATGAAAATATTTTGTTTAATATAAGTGCATTTTTAAGAATTGCAGCTTAACATGCTCCATGTTTGATTTCCATTTGCCATTTCATTTCCCCGTTTTCTAAATCCCTTTGTCCTTAAAGGGGTTGTTCACCTTTGAGTTAACTTTTAGTATGATGTAGAGAGTGATATTCTGAGACAATTTGCAATTGGTTTTCATTTTTTATTGTTTGTGGTTTTATAGTTATTCAGCTTTTTATTCAGCAACTCTCTAGTTTACAGTGTCAGCAATTTGGTTTCTAGGGTACAAATTACCCTAGCAACATTTATTTGGATAAGAGACTGGAATATGAATAGGAGAGGGACTGAACAGAATGATAAGTAATAATAACAATACATTTGTAGCCTTACAGAGCATTTGTTTTTAGATGGTGTCAGTGACCCCCATTTGAAAGCTGCAAAGAAACAGAAGAAAATTGCAAATCATTAAAAAACTATGAAAAATAAATAATGAAGGCCAATTGAAAACCTTCTTAGAATTGGCCCTTCTACAATATATTAAAAGTTAACTTGAAGGTGAACCACCACTTTAAGTTAAAATCTATAGTATTTCTTTAAAATGCAACCCTTTCAATGCACAAATAATATATCATGTAATAATTTCCCACATTGTCTACTGCAACTAATTCCTCTATATTTTATCTCAATTTTTAATGTTGCTGTGAGGATACTTGCCAATTCCTGTAGAAGCCAGTATCAAACATGAAGTATAAAATGCTTTTTAATAAAGGTGCTAATTTTAAAATGTTATATGACATCAGCAACGGTTTCCTATTTCTCTTGTCTTAACCTGCTCACAATCACCCTTTCCAGAATACTTTTGGGCAACACCTGTTGGATTTCTCTGATAAGCACAATCAGAATACATCTTACCTTTACATGGATAAAAATGTATCAAATATTTATTTTTTCTAAACTTGAAACGCTCTAATGTGTGCTTATTTATTAAAAAAATCTTCAACCTCAAAAACTAGATTTCATAAAAACGTTATTGAACAACTTGAAGGCAGTGAAATCCCACTCTACCATCACTTTCAATGAGTCTAATTAATTTTTCAATAGATCTCAAAAAATTGATTTGAAAAATAGCTTGAATCTCACTTACACATGGGGGGGGTGATTTGATGAAGAGGGTTTTGAGGCTGGGGTAGGTAGAGGGAGGTGGTCCTGTCTGATGCTGTACAACTCCCTTTTGACTTTACATGAAATCATCAGATTTAGATGCTAAATTCATAGATATTTCTTCAAGTATTTCTGCTCTCATACTGTAGGTACTTCTAAAAGATCATCTTGAATGTTATTAATAGTCAGATTGTGATGAATATCTGCTAATGTTGTCTAATATTGTTAGAACTATGATCGAATGATACATGATGTTTGAACTGAAAAGTCTAACAATCACTGTCACAAAGCATAAATGTCGGTATAAAAAGCATGAGCTATATGTAGACTGTGGGCATTAGGTTTACCTCCTAATATATATAAAAGATCACAATCAGTTAGCTTAATTTCATTGCAATATATGGACACAGTTGATATGGACACAGTAATAAGTACAAACAATTCATATACAGTTTGTTTCCTGTATAACAAGGCACAGCCATAGCCACATCCTAATTATCAGCATTCAGGGAGTAAGGCAAATACACTCAACGTAACTTCGACTCCAAGCACTCGTCTTTTTTATTTCCCAGCAGTATGAGATATCCTTACCAGGATGGAAAAATAAGCATATCCAATCTGATGACTCAGAGGGAGAGCAAATAATGAAACATCCTTATGGCTGGGTAGTCCTGCTAGCAATTGAGACTAAAACTCTGACATTCAGGAGAAAAAGCTCTATGTTTACTGTTCTCTTAATGAACAGAAGAACTTAACCCTATATACAGTACATTGTAGAACGGGGCAGAGAAAAGATGAATGCTCCTGTATATATATATATATATATATATATATATAAATATATATATATATATATATATATATATAGATGTCCATTGTGCTGTGGCTGATTACTGGATGCTGGGCATACTGTAGTTTTAAGATAGAAGGCTGCCGATTTTACATAACAAATACAGTATATTGATTTATAGGCAGAGTATTACTCAGGAAAGTAACAGAATACAGATGACCATAACAAAGAAACCTTACCATAAAAACTATTTAATTATTTTAATAGAATTGTGATTATTTGCAATAATACAGTATGGTAGAAGAGGGAAATTACATCATATGGAGAGATGGACTACTCCTGTTCTGTATCATTTTTCACAAATGTTTATCACAAATGATTTGCATTAACCTGATATTAGTCTATTTGGTCACCCTGTGTTATAAGAAGTAGCATGTTCTAAAGTTCTCTGATCCATTGTTTACACTGCATAAACCTATTCTTAGACCACACATCTCCTGTATGTAGCTATATTTTCATTTATGTTACTCAAACCACACCTACATACAGTGGCCAATGTTTCCCATCAGAGGCCTACTATTAAAAGTTATACCTTAACTGTTATAAGGGTTTGGGCTTTTTCATGTGCTCTTGGGAAGGACTGAGGTTAGGGTTGGCACCTGTCTGGTTTTGACCCAGACAGCACGGCACAAACCTTCAGGCAGGATTCCCCATGATTAATTTGGTGATCGGCCACTGATGTCATGACCCCGCCCCACTGCGTCACATCCCCGCCACTCCATATCACAACCCTGTCCCCTTTGCATCACAGCCCCTCCCCCTGGCTGGTCGCTCCTGGCAGAAAAGGTGGCAATCCTATCTGGGAACACTGTGTGTAAAAGTGGTAACTTACATTCTGCTTGGGAAGTCTCCAGTAATGACACACACGCAGAGAGTTGTAGTTCAATAACATTCTCTTTATTTGTCACGGCCCTCAGTAGAACAGCAGCACATTCACAGGGCCCACTCACTTCTAGTTGGGGCCATAGCTGCACATGCTAGTTACCTCTCTAACTTACACTTCCTAGAGTGTATTATTACACAACTAGGTCTCTCACTACCTAGGCTCAATACCTATTCCAGGAGATGATTCTACTGCTGTAGTGCCCTCTGCTCATCTTACTTCCCATGAAACATCTCCAAATACTTGCTTGCAACCTTCACTTTTATGATCTCCTTTCTTCTACCCACTGGGGACTCTTCCTGCCAAAAGCGACCCTATAGCTACCCCTAGTGGTGCACCTGAAAACATCTGCATTAACCACTAATTACACATTTGCATTAAACATTTACCATTTTACCCTAACACATGTTGATCATATATATATTCTTAATTTTTACAGTAATCAGCCCCTTTAAATATATCAATTGTATTTCCTGCTGTTCTCTCTGCCCAGCAGGGGCACTGCACTAATGACGTGAAATGAGAAATCCTCCTCAGGTGGACAGAAAAAAGCTACTCCTGGTAACTTTTATAATTTCATCTCTGCTAGTTTGTGCTCTCCACATTAGGGATACAGCTTCTCAATGGCCTGATCTGGCGCTCTGAAAGGTAAGCACTTGGTGCAAGTGGGGGGGCAGTATCAGAAAGGCTGATTTACGGAAGAAAGGCATGTAGAGGTAGCTGCTGCTCAGTTATGTCTATTCATTCTATAGACAGATCATGGAGATATAGGGTTGCCACCTTTTCTGGAAAAAATACTGGCCTTTCTATATTTTTTAATAATTTTCCTTATTAATAACATTAGCAGCAGAGATCATTTTTACTTCCAGGCCTGTAAAATACCAGCCAGGTGGTTACCAAATATAGTTCACACAGCTTTTTAAAAGCCCTAATCCCTCTTTTTGTGAAAAAGCTAGTATTAGTTACACACAGGCACACAAGCATAAGAGTTACTGTTTGTACTATGGTTACAAGTGACGCAGAACTATACACTACAGAGCACTTAATTGTCTGATAAACAAACATAGCTTTTATGACACTGATTTTAAAAGGAAATGTTGTGCAGATATGATGAATCACAGGGGTAAAGATTCATCATTGTTAATTATAAGGCACTTTGCAATGTGAAAATGGGCTCAATTGGCATGCTTTTTACTCATAATATAGCAAATGAGCAAGTGAGTGGGCACAAAATGCTAAGGGAACCTCAGAAGTGCAACTCACTAAAGGCTGGTGTAAATTGTGCAGCTTTCTTGCATTCCATTTATCAGAGGCTAGACAGTCATACTGGTTCTTGTGTAAAAATAAAGTGAATATTTTGTGAATAGCATTCAAGCCTGCACCATTTTGCACCTATTTAGCTCTGGCATCATTTGAGATTATATTATTGTTTACACCATTTTATGCTTTTGGTTTATGTCCCCTTTAACAATGACAAAGGATTTTTAACTGAAGCCTTTATATAGGATTCAGATGCTTAGTTAATAGGCTGCAGGATAGTCTGTCTCTTCCGGCAAATATTAAATTTAAATTGAGATTTCCTTTTTTAGCCTTCTTCTCACCTATGTTAAAAGGAATGTAAGTAATGCCAGCCCTGCATAAATTTGGCTTTTAACTAACATCAATTCTTCATTGCTCTGGCATCTTAATGCACTTTAAATGATGGTTCATCCTAGTAGGCAGAAGATAAGATACAGTGATGTATGCTTCCTCACTGTGTTGCTCAGTGTGCCATCAGCCCCAATAGACTGTATTAATGTTTTTTTTGCTTAAAAACGTACAATTTAAAATAAGGTATTGACAGATGGGCCTATCATATATGCCTGTAACGCTTTTCTGGGCTATGCAGCACAGATGAGTATAAGTGTCCAGCTAGTAATAGGAAAGCATGGGTTACACTGCGACCTACACACCAGGGCAGGGCCTTCGCTATTTGGAAGCTATCCTTAGGAGGTAGTATAACTACAATGCCCAGGCAAAACTGTACAATAAAAGATGAATGGGAGCCAGGAGGTTCTTTAAGACAAAAGGTGAACGTATATTAGCACAAGGCAATATCCCCAGGTTTAGATACTCACGCAGGAGCTTCCAATTGAGAGTAGCAGATGTAGAAATGTCAGCAGATATTCATACACACATCACAGTAATGAATATTCTTCAGAGTCAGGATAGTCAAGGTACATCAATTCCAATACAAAGATCCTGTGGCTATAATGTGACTGAGTGGAAATACCAGATAAGGCCGGGTAGCTGCTGCTAATACCTAATCCCTATTACAATGATATCCCTGCACTAAAAGCATCACAGGGGAGCTTTGTAAGGAAGATCTCTTCCCGCTAACACTCCTCGTTGGAACATAGAACTGTTCATACTAAATACAGCTGACTATCTTTCTCTCTCTAGAGAGACTATTGCAAATGCTAACCTGTATCTTGCTATCCCTCATTCACGGGGTGGCCTGGTCCCCGACTTGGATCACTAACAGTACAAGTCCTGTTAGGGCATGTGGCTTACTGGGGCCTTGTTGATCCCAGGCTCAATGAGCAACCAGCCTGTTCAGTACCAGCAGTCAAAGAGGAAGTGGCCACTCCTTTCCAGCACTATAAAACTGTGTGGCAGGAAATGGTCATTACACTCTGGGCTGTAACTATTGGTTAGAAGTATACACTTGCAACAAAAACCTCTGCCTAGTGACAGAGATGCAGGGACTTAAAGGGCATGTAAAGCCCAAATATGATAAGTATTTAAAACAGAGGCTGTCTTACTACAAGTCTGCTGGTGCTCTGTATGCAGCTTTCTGTGCTTTCATATAGCACCTCTGTTGATCCGGTTCCACAAATACTGTTCAGTAGGTGTGTTGATTTTCCCAGCGTGCCTTTCTTCCCATCACGACTCAGGATTCTCTGCAGTTCGGTTCTCCAGTACTCCTGAGCAGGCTCATATTGCTCTGTGTCTTCCCTGCCTACGTCATTGTTAACCTCTGGTCTGCCCACCCTCTTTGCTACAAGAGCCAATCTCAATTTTGAAAATGGGTTGCCATAGCAACGCTCATTTTCAAATGGAAACGTTCGCATTGATGTCTACAGTGTAGTTCTGCAGCTTGCTGAGCAGATTATGTGAATATCGATTGTATTTCTATTGATTTTACTGCCCTGTTTTCAATTTTGTTCTATTAACTTTTTTATGTACTGAGCTACAGTACCTCACTCTGTCTTTGCCAAAACCCCACGCTGTTAATCGGGTGTCAGGGCTTACTAGTGTATAAGCTGTGGAAGGAGCGTGATTGCGTAATGCGGTCAAGTTGAAAAAAATATTCATGCATGCACATTATGCAGGAACCTCAGGCGGAAGTGATGTCGGCGGATTTAAAATGGCCACCGCAAACAAAGACATTCAGTCCGGATTTTGAAAGCCTGAACCTGGAATATGGCAGCGCATCCGGAAAAACTAATATAGCGGTTGGGGAGGCACAGATGTGGGTAATCGAATAAAGGTTAGAGCATTTGAAGCCTTTCCTTGTCCTTTAACTCCATAGGTGCCAGTAAAAAACCTATGGGTCCCTACATGCCTGCCATACATGCAATTGAATTCAAGGTTGTACTTTGATTTTGGTTATTTTTGTTTTCCTTTGAATGGTAATATATAAAATCGAAGAAATACATGGAACTGCTGGTGTTATTTTCAGCTGTTGGAAACGTCTTTTTGATTTGGTTTGCCTGATCATTTAACATTATTAATCAAGCATAACACATTTTGAAATAGATATTGCTCAAAACATTTCCAGATTATTAAATTTAATTTATATAACACATATATTACAGAGCAATGTATAAAGATTGCTCATAATTTACATTAGTGCATGTCCCTGATGTGCTAACAGTTTAATTTCCCTCTCTCCTCTGAATCTGTCAGACAGGTCAATTTTGGACCCAAATAAATTTGCAGGAGTTGGTATTGGTTAGACAAGCTCTGAAGGAGGGGCCTGCAGGGGAACCTTGGGGATGCCATTTGGGTGGCTTTCCCAAAACAACTTAAATGAGGACTCAACCCTGCACGCTAAAACCCCTCCCTCCCATAGGCCCCCCTTACTCCTCCCTTGGAATTAAGTTTTCTACTCAAGTAGTTTACTGGGTGCTTCTCCCCACTCACTTCTTGTGACAGAACTGCCCCTAAGCCAACATCCGAGGCATCTGTTCGTATGATAAATTGCTTCGTGAAATCAGGCACCACCAAGACTGGATGCGCACAGAGGGCTTCTTTTAACCTAACAAAAGCTTCTTCATCTTCTGCTGACCAGCATACTACTACAGGGGCTTTTGCTTTCGTAAGATCTGGCAAAATAAGGTATGAACATTCTGTAGTAGCTTGTTAAGCCCAGAAAGGTTCTGACTTGTTTCTTGGTGGAAGGTTGTGGCCAGCTCCACGTAGATTTCACCTTTGTGATGTGTGGTTTAACTAGACCACTTCCTATGGAAATCCCAAGTATTTGGCTCAAGCCCAATAGTACAATTTTTTGGATTGGCCGTGAGCCAGCATTCCTACTTGAATCTAGAAAGGCTTGGTGTAATAAAGGGGTGAACCTTTATCAATATTAATATTTTTATTAATTAATATTAATAAAAATATTAATACAAATCAATTAAACCTTTTGATATACTGCTTGCAAGGAATACACACACAAGTAAAGGTAAAATTTAAAGATGTTTACTTAACTTTGTATGATGGAAATTACAGAGAATAGCCAGTTCTGCATCAAATAAGCACAATCAGGGAGCCCCACAACCTTTGGTTCATCACCCTCAGGTTCCCGATAATCAAGCAATGATTCAAATCCTGGCACCCACTCATGAGTCTGAGGCGAAGCTACCCATCCAAGGAATGAAGGTGTGTTTTGTAATCTACAGGTAGAGAGACCTTTGTTAGCTTAAGGAGGTCTTCAGCCCAAAATGCTGTCCAATGCAATTCTAAATGAAGACTCGGTTTGTTACTCAATCTGGGTTTTGTCTGTCTGCTGTCTGTTTATTCATTCTTAAAGATGTTTGCTGGGCAACAATGCCTATGTTTGCTATAAAATGTTTGCCCAGCAATATACCTACATCAGGGACAGTGGACTCAAATAAATATCCCAAAATCTGCTGAGTTATACTTACTGAAACTTAAGGTTTAAATCACTATAAATCAGATATATATTGTAAATCATTTAAACAAATTAGAAAATATACACTGTGCTACATTTGTTTTTTTGGTAGTGGGATTCCCAATCTGTGCTGTTAATGACTATGTCATCAAGGTAAGCAGCAGCATACCGACCATGGAGCTTTAAAATACAAAATGTAATACTTTATACCGGGAAAAATGCAGTTTTCTCTTTTGTTTGTTTCATAAGAGGAACCTGCCAATAACCTTTTGTCAAGTCAATAGTTGGGAGGTATCATGCTTTCCCTAACAACTCATCAACTCTGGGCATGAGATAAACATCGAATTTAGATATAGCATTTCATTTGTGGCAATCATTGCAAAATCTAATTTCCCCATTGGGTTGTGGGACAAGGATACTGGAACTGCACCATTCAGTTTGGGATTCCTCAAGCACATCAAGCTCTAGCATTTTCTGTACCTCCCTATTAACAGCCTCTCTACAAGTTTCTGGTAATCTATATAGTTTGAGATGTACCCTTTTCCCCGGATCTGTAACAATGTCATGTTCAATTATTTTAGTTCACCCGGTCATTGCCGAGAACACATCTGTATTACGGTTCACAAAATCATTGACTTAACGTTTCTGGGGAGTTGAAAGGGAAACAGCTATGTTTACCTCTGGTGCTTTCTCCACTTCAAGAGGAGATTGGGACACCATTAACAGCTACCTGTTCTTCCACGGCTTTAGCAGGTTAACATGATATACCTGTATCTGTTCCGGCTTCCTTCTACCCGGTTGCCGTATTTTATAGTTAACCTCTCCAACTGGCCAAGTTGCCAGAAATGTATTATCTACGGTAGGGACTAGGACAAGTACCTTGTCCCCTGGTTGAAATACATGTAACCTAGCATTCATTTTGTATGAGTCTCTTTGAGCTCTCTGGGTTTTTAGCAAATGCTTATGTACAATAGGCATACTGTTCTCAATCCTATACTGTATCTGAGCCACATGTTCTATAATGCTCTGGAACGGGGTAGTTTCATGCTCCCAGCATATCCAACAACCCTCTGGGGTGCCAGCCATATAATATAATTCAAATGGTGAAAACCCTGTTGAGAACTGGGGAACTTCCCTGATTGAGAACATTAAATAAGGCAACAGGAAGTCCCAGTTTTCCCTTTGTTAGTCACTCTGCAGAGCATGGCTTTTAGAGTTTTCGTTGAACCTTTTGATCAGGCCATCTGACTGAGAGTGGTAAACAGCTGTCCTGAGTTGCTTTATTTGCAACAACTTGTACAACTCTTTCATGACCCTAGACATAAATGGCATCCCTTGGTCCTTTAGAATTTCTTTTGGGATACCCACCCTACTAAACATTAGCAGTCTTTCCTTCATCTCATAGTCCAAACTGCTAGTCTTTCCATTACCAACAAAAGATGCATTTCTTTTTTGCGGTTGTAGTAATAGCTAAATAGCAAAAGAGAACATAAGGTTATATAATGATATGTGTTCTAAAATGACAGCATACTGCTCAATACGATAAACAGGGCTTCCTGGCCATTCACAGTTCACTCGTGGTGAAATCTGCTATCACAGCTATCACTTCCATCTGCCTTGTACAAACAGAATGTTATGACAATACAGGGCTATAGGGAACAGATTCACTTTAAACAGACAGTTGATCTTCTGATCTCCTTGTATGCATTATTTAAGGGCTATGTAGCCTGGTGCTCTTGGGCTTTAGGAATTGAAACCACTGTCTTTTAGAAAACTTAGCTATTTGTCTATAGTCTGGCAGTTGTTGTTAATGGCAGAAAATACTTAAGAGAACAAGCAGAATCTCTTTAGCTGGTATCAAATCTTGTAGGATCTGTGAACAGGCAAAATAAACTGAGAACTTTATAAACTTTATATAAAAATAAAAGAAAAAAAACTTTAGTTAAACATACATAAAGATTACTATGCACAGTGAGCCTAACTCACTTGTACTGTATAAGTGGGCCAGCAGGAGAATGAATACTAATAAAGAGTTCTTCAATAGCAAACTAATCATTAAACTAAAAGTTACATTGGGAGGAAAGCTACATTTCTCAAACCTATGGTACTATACAGACTATAATTGTAAGCGTTCTTAATTCTTCATTTTTTTTTAAATTGTTGAAAGATAAGTGGGGTCTTCTCAGGGAGTCATTTCCCAAGTGGGACTCCCTGTCTTCACTTTGGTGACAGTGGCAGGTTAGAAATGTAGGGTCACATGAACTGGAGCACATACTGTAGGCATGGAACTTGTATAACACACAATGATGCACATGTGCAAAGTAAGATAGATCATAACAAATTGCTGTATATGACAGCAGAAAATGCTGCATGCACTATTTTCCTGCACTGTATTTTTCCTGTGACTCCGTATTATTAGGCCACAGTTTTGAATTCACAATCTGTACATTAAACCTTACCCATATGTTTACAAGCCATTTGGGGAAACTGTTTGGGTACTAAAGTGCCATACACAGCTGAAAGTAAAGTGGATGCCAGCCTTCAGAGTTAAGAAATGGCCAGGCAACTATAAATGATTGCACAGAATGTTTCTTACACACATACTTACATACAGCAAGTAATATACACAGTGCACATAAATATATAACAGACACATATACATAGCAGATTATATGGAAGTATATCCTATATTTCCTATGTATAGATATATAGACAAATACAAGATGTCCTCTGCACTCAACCCATTATCAATATATTTAAGACATTGAGACATTTTGTTCATACAGCTACTAAAAAATGCCTTACCCTTTAAACAACAGGGATTGTTTGTCCATATATTGCAATATATTTTAGCTGGCCAACTACATCAAAGCCATCCCATATCTGGCCAGTCCTACGCTCAATTTTCATATGATTCATTAAGAATTAAAGAGTTTAAGAGTAAAACTCCCAAACATGGTTGCCCTTTTATTAGACACCAGTGGGATCACCTGACTATGACTTTGACGTAGTTGGGAGTTTCACTTTGAAAGCAGCAAGTAAGTTGTGCGGTGTTTATACAAATGGCCTGCAGGTGACACTGTGCATACATAGGACTTTCTGTACAACTTTAAAGTGAAAGTAAGACTTAATGCTGTTATGTAATGGCTGCATGACCTGCTAATAAAGCACTGTTATACTCTCCTTATCCTTGGCTATCAAACACAACAAATGGCGACAAGGATGTCTTTTCTACCTCTGCAGCAGCCTGCACCCTCACCCTGGTGAGCCTACCATACCTTTTACTGCTTGGATCCATATGTTTGATAATTACATTATTGCTGCTGACCAAGGGGAGATTTCTGCAGCTAGAAAGCGTGCTTTACTTATTCACTGTCTGGGGGCAGAGGGACAGCGTATATTCTATACATTACCATTACCTGATGAGACTTATGAAACTGCTCTTACTGCTATAAAGAACTTTTTTGTGCCAAAAGTAAATGTGGTTGCTGAAAGATATAAATTCCGCCGTAATGGACAACGTAATGGTGAATCCACAGAACATTTTGTAGCAGCTTTGAGAGAGCTGGTTG
>CM044444.1:36458539-36486575 GCA_024363595.1 Xenopus borealis | reverse complement strand
AAAATCTGTTTGCTCTTTTGAGAAATAGATTTCAGTGCAGAAGTCTGCTGGAGCAGCACTGATAACTGATACATTTTTTTTTTTTTAAAACATGTTTTCCCATGACAGTTTCCCTTTAAGTATCAACTGGCATTCTTAGGATTTTGTGTATGGCTAAGGGGTCTTTTCATAACTCATCCTTTATCTGTTAACTTCAGGGATATGATCTATAATCTGAATAGTTGGGGGCTAGAGCATTCTAGAAAAATTATCTCTATGTAATTTCATCACCATACTTTGTTTACTAAATATAATTGAAACATTAAATAAACCCAATAGCATTGTTTCGTCACAAGTACATATGGATTCATGAAGCTTAGCTACCATCAATTACAGGGTATTGTTTATATTACAGAGAAAAGAGAAAAAATGTCTATAAAGATGGCCTTCCTTAATGTGCTTTCTGGATAACAGGTTTCTGGATAATTGATTCTATATCTGTTGTAAATTTCTACACTATATTTACATTTCTCTAACCCACTGAGCCAAGCATCCAAAAAAAAAAAAAAAAATCAAAACCAAAGAAGCTCAGAAAAGCATTAGACCCAAATACAAATAACAGGGGCGTAATTATCTAAATGACAATTACATGGAGGAAATGTAATAAAAGTTGCAATTAGAAAAACATTTCAAATGGCAACCTTGTCTCTTTGAAACAGAAATCTTTGGGGGAATATTCAGTTCAATTCACATTGATTCCTCTGTTGTTCATGGGCACTGACCTTTACAAAGGCATAGACCAATAGGACGATTATTCTTAACTTTGTCTTGTATGAACGAGGCCAATGAAGGCAGCAGGTTGTGTCACACAGCGGGTACATCAGCTGACCACTGTGTATAGTCATTAAATTAAACACAGCAGTGACATCATTGAGGGAATTGGTTCTTTAAGATTCCGAGTTCAGTTCAGAAGTCAGTCAACTGACAAGGGTTATTACTTTTTCAAGGAGCCTAAAAATAATTAATGAATTAATGAATAATTAAAAAAAAAATTCTACCATTCTTCCACAGTGCTTGATTCTTAACCATGCACCACTATCTGTCTGAATATACATTTGGCATTTTTTTAGATAAACAATTCTGAAACAGCAGGCTACAAGGCTGAGGCAGATAATTGCAGCCATAGTGCGTATTTTGGTCAAAGGAAATCTTAAAAATTGAAGGAAACAAGAGCTGATGAACCACAAACTACCATTTTATTGCAAAATCCCATTTTCCTCCTGCAGAATTTAATACATTTTTGCCGTTTGGCTTGGGGACAGTCATACTGTCTTAGCGTCAGATTTAGTATAATAAAGAAGATGAAAAGTTCACTGGTGATATTGGAATTTAGTCAGATACTGCCATCTAGAGGACATTCATAAGGTTGACTTCCTACACACATCTCTAGAAATAAAATCTGTAAAACTAAAAAAAGGGGCTCTATTGATTAGTCAAGTAAGATATACAGTGTAATCAGCTTAGAAACAGTCTATGAAATAAAACAATCAATAGCCACTGGAATTGGATGGAACTAAAAAGATGCAGGTATGTATGGTTTCAACTTCAGATACTTTCACTGCAAACTAGTAAAGGTGTTTCTATGCAACAAATCAGTTTAATGTACTGATATTTACAAGATCCTTGATGATATTAACAAACAAATGAACTTTAGTTCCAAAACATAAATGGAGTGTTGGATAAGGTCAGACAGCAGAGGGCATGGGTGTAATAACTTACCCTGGTGGTGTAGTGGTGCAGCAGGGACACCCACCATGCCACTCTTCTTCCTTCTGCATGCCGGTTCCTTAGGGTGCTTGCGGCGCACATCTTCTGCATTTATAGGAGCACGTGTGCTGGCGTGACATCAGCACGCAATGGCACGAAATTTAAAAGTACTTAAAGACAGGGTTGGACTGGGGGGGGGGCAGGGCCCACCGAGACTGCGTCTAGGGCCCCCTGGTCCCCTCCCACCCCAGATCCTACCCCCAAGCCCCACCCATTTGTGGTCAGGGCCCCCCTACAAGTTGAAAAAAATCATTGGTGGATAAAAGTTTTCTAAAAAATCATTGGTGGTCAGGGGCCCCCATAAGTAAAAAAAAAATACATTAGTGGTCAGGGCCCCCCAATAAGTTAAAAAAATCATTAGTGGTCAGGGCCCCCCTTTAAGTTAAAAAAAATCATTAGTGGTCAGGGCCCCCCTATCAGTTAAAAAAAAAATCATTGGTGGTCAGCCCCCCCAAAAGTAAAAAAAAATGATTGGTGGTAAGGCCCCCCCCTATAAGTAAAAAAAAATATTTGGTGGTCAGGGGCCCCCCAATCAATTAAAAAACAGTGATGACAGAGCCCCCATAAAAGTTTTACAAAAACATTGGTGGTCAGGGACCCCATAGGCTATAATAAAAAAATCATTGGTGGCCAGGGGTTCCATAAACTAAAAAAACCTTAAGCCCCCCTGCTCTCGGTGAACTGCAGAATCGGTTAGGGCGTGCGAAGCTATAGTGCTTAGTAGTCCCGGTAGATCTACACAGGGATTGGATAGGCTTATCCAATCACTCTAGAGAAACTACCAATAGTGTAGAAGCTGGGGAGGGGAAAGCCGTGAAGAAGAAGCTCCGCCCTCCCCACATGATTCTGCAGCTTCCTAACAGCAGTGGGGGCCCAGCTACAGAGAGAGTCAGCAAGTCTATTGAAAAACAGGTATGGGACCTGTTAGCCAGAATCCTCTGGACCTGGGGATTTCAGGATAAGGGATCTTTCTGTAACATGGATCTTTATGCCTTGTCTACTAAAATATATTTAAATATTAATTAAACCCAATTGGATTGTTTTGCCTCCAGTAAGGATTAAACGGCTGCCAGTGAATACGTTTTAACTTGTAAAGGGGAGCCTGGGACCTGATAAGTTAAGGGGCCTTGATCAGTGCAAAAAAATAAAAAAGGTCTGTTGTTGAAATAAATGAATGTTTATACACTTGAAACAAATCACCATCAGTGAAAATAAAAACATAAATCTACAATTCACTCAGATAAGGAGTAAAGGGTAACTTAAATCAATAGAAGACATTATTAAAAAGGCCATGATCAGTGCAAACACAAACCAAACACATATTGCAATACATATAGATACAGATCAATATCAGGTAAAAAAGGAAAGCCTACTGCAATATAAATGCAAATGTAATGTAAACTGATAATAAATTAAAAGGTAACGTAAACCACTGCAAGTGATCATTCACAAGGCCATGATCAGTGCAAAATGATAAATATGTAAATCCATACATTTATATTCCAGATAATACAAGACATATAAATAGATAAGGAATTGAAGGGTATCTTAAACCAAGTGATCATTCAAGATGCCATCATCTTTAAAACTAACATTGAAAGTACTGTATTGGAATACATACATGTAGATACAATTCACACAGATAAGGAGAAAAGGTAACTTAAACCATTAAAATTGATAATCAAAGAGAATGAAATACATATGTTTAGGTACACTTCACACAGAGTCAATTAAAGGGTAACTTAAACCAATAAAAGCAGTCATTGAATACTACATCCAGCTTAAACAAGTAAGCAAAGTCCATTGAAAAACATATTTGTATATACAATTCAAACCAATAAAGAATTAAAGGGTAATTTAAAACACTGCAAGTGATCATTCAAGAGGCATTTACCTGTGCAAAATTGTAAAGCAAGTCTATTGAAATACATACATGTATATACACTTGAACAGGGTCAGACTGGGACACCGGGACACCGGGAAAAAAACCCGGTGGTCCCCCGCTCTTGTGGGTCCCACAGGCCCAGATCCACTCCCTGCTATTTTTCTTCCTGCCACAACCTCCATTCTTCGGGCTGGTCGCTGCAAAAAATGAGGGGGAGCAAAGAAGTGACCTGTAGGCGCCCCTAGGCCCACTGTTGTTTGTCGCCCCTGTCCCCTCCCTTTTATTTGCTCAAATTGTCATCATCGCAACGGAGCAATGGCAATTGGCACACAGGAAATTTTAATTTCTGAACCAATGTGAGTGTGGTTGGGCAGCATGCTGTACTCTAAAATCTTGCCGCCCTAGGCCCAGCCTAGGTGGCCTCTCCACAAATACAGGCCTGCCTGACACAGTAGCCCTAGTGGGCCCCCGGGCCTCCCAGTTTGACCCTTGTCTTGAAACAGATAAGGAATTTAATGGGTAAAGTAAACCAATGCAAGTCATAATTTACAAGGCCTTCATGAGTGAACACTGCAAAAGCAAGTCTATTGACATGCATACATGTATATACACATGAAACAGACAAGGAATTAAAGGAAAAATCAACTAATGGAAGTCATCGTTCATGAGGCCTTCATCAGTGCAAACTGTAAAAGCAAGTCTATTGAAATACATACATGTATATAAACTTGAAACAGATAAGGAATGAAAGAGTAACTTATACAAACTGCAAGTGATCAATCAAGCGGAATTGATCAGTGCAAAATGTTAAAGCAAGTCTATTGAAATGCATACGTGTATATAGACATGAAACAGATAAGGAATTAAAGGGAAACTTAAATCACTGTAATCATTCAAGAAGCCTCAAACAGTGCAAAATGTTAAAAAACATTATGTATAAACTGACAATGAGGCTCAACTGTTATTACTAATGTAGGCAGCTTTACAACTAGGTTTTTATAGTGGGGGACTTCAAATATCCAAACATTGACAGGGGTTATGGGGTTGCCAAGTCAACGGTAGCAGGTTTGTAAGTATGCTGAATGACAAGTTTTTATTTCTACCCAACCTAGTAGGAATGATTCTCTATAAAGTACTGTCTTGCATAAAAAAAGGGCACAAACTCAAGAAATAAAAACATAATTTTGCATCTTTTTTTGTCCCTGGTAAGGCATCATCTGGAGTATGCAGTGCAGTGGGCTCTAGTTCTTAAAGGGGTTGTTCACCTTTGAGTTAACTTTTAGTATAATGTAGAGAGAGATATCCCGAGACAATTTGCAATTGGTTTTCATTTTTTATTGTTAGTAGTTTTATAGTTATTTAGCTTTTTATTCATCAGCTCTCTATTTGCAGTGTCAGCAATTTGGTTTCTAGGGTACAAATGACCCTAGCAACCCTGCATTGATTTGAATAAGAGACTGGAATATGAATAGGAGATGGACTGAATAGAATGATAATTAATAAAAAGTGGCAATAACAATACATTTGTAGTCTTACAGAGCATTTGTTTTTAGATGGTGTCAGTGACCCTCATTTGAAAGCTGCAAAGAAATAGAAGAAAATTGTAAATCATTAAAAAACTATGAAAAATAAATAATGAAGACCAACTGAAAAGTTTCTTAGAATTGGCCCTTCTACAATATACTAAAAGTTAATTTGAAGGTGAACCACCCCTTTAAGAGGGATATAAATGAGCTGGAGAGACTGCAGAGAACCCTACATCTGACCCAAGCTAAACAAGCAACTTAACTGGTTAGAGGGATGGATGGACTCCTGGATGGACACTCCTAGTGGGCAATCATGGCCAGGAAGCCAGAATCAGGATGTTATGAAGGCAAAGAATGCAGCCACGAATCCTGTTCCACTCTGTAGTTACAAATCTGGCATGCGGCCTCTGCTTGCAGGGCTAAAGTTTATAAAAGCACAGAAACAGGTCTAGTTCTTATTTGAACAGGACACTATGGGAAATGGCATTCCTGTATTTTAGAGCTTACTGGATTACTGAAGTCAATGGGGTTATGTAATAAAAGGCACTAAGTTTGCCCAAGGGCAGTAACCTATAGCAACCAATCAGCAGGTAGCATTCACTAGTCACCTGTTTAAATGCAAGCATCTTATTGGTTGCCATGTGTTACTGCCCCTGGGCAAACTTAGTGCTTTATATTACATATAGGGGCACATCTTCAACATTTCTGATTTTCTAAGCTTTTTATTAGTATCACGAAACTCCGCTTTGAGCGTTTAGCTGTGTTCTACATGGATTTCTTTGGCCCAGAACTTCCCACCGGAAATGCAGGGATATGGAAATGGAAGAAATACAGATCAAATAATACAGTATAATCTATGTTGTTGTGCAAACTGCTTAAAGTGGACCAGTCACCCAGACACAAATCTGTATAATAAAAGTCCTTTTCAAATTAAACATGAAATTATTAAAGCATTCATAGCTGGTTTAAGCTAATTTAAAAATCTCAGCTGTCAATCAAATATTGTCTGCCACTGCTCTAGGCCTAGGCATAGAGGCGGGGCAGACTATTACTTTCACATTACATTCACTTTCCATTCAGCACTTCCTAGATGTCACTGCTCTCCCCACATTCCTCCCGTTCTCTTAACCAATAATTTTGTAGCCAGGGCATGGGGATGAACATTGGGTCCCTCATTCTGGTGGTCAAACAAGATTTTGAAATGATGCAAGGCTTGCCTTAATAACAGTGTCCACAAAATGGCTGCTGTCTGTTTGCTATAATTATAAATTCCTACACTGAAGGAAACAAGATCCAAATAATTTATATAGTGTAATAAAGTTCATTTGGCTTGACTAATGGGAAAAAATAGGATTTTGAATATTGGGGTGACGGGTTTGTAAGAATAGGAGTTCACTAACCATAAAATACTGTATGTCTAAACCAGAAACCAGATATTTCTGGTGGCCTCTTTGTTAGTCTCTTATACTGGTATGAGACCAGTTATCCAGAATGCTTGGGATCTGAGGTTTTTTGGATAACAGGTCTTCATCTCTTAAAGGAGAATTAACCTCCCCACAAGTAACAAGAGCCCCCATAACCTTTTTTAATTAATAACAAATTTTTAATTATTTGGATAAAATGGAGTCTATAGGAAATGACCTTCCTGTAATTCAGAGCTTTCTGGATTAACAGATTTGCCCAGACACAAAAACTGCTAATACAAAAGCTCAGAAGCCTTCAAGATAAGTAACAAGGTGCCAGAAATGTCCAGATTCTCCTCTCTTCCAAGCTTGAAAGAAACAACTGACCTGCTAAATCATGAATGAGGCAAAAGTAAATACTAAAAATACAATAAAGAGCTGTCACACGCACATGCATTAGTCTATTTCATTACGCAAATAATTAGCTATCTGTCATTATGCTCAGTAACAAGAGAAAACCACAGGAAAGGTGGCATTTGAAAGATAATAAAAATAATTAATTTATGGGCTCTGTTCTGTACAAATTGTTCTCCAGCAGTTCAAGGAGTCTGGCTGTAATATATACAGTTCTTCACAGCCTTCAGATGTTGGTATTGCATGTATTCATTAAAAAACAAAAATAAATGATATGGCAAGTGAACTATTTTGGTAACCTTTCTCAAAATACTTTCCACAGGAAGGTTACAATAGTAAATTATTTCCCGGAAGATTGCTGCTGTCTAATATCACTACATTAGTAATACTCTTGAACATAACTTAACTATTTGGAATCCATATATGCTCTCTAATTATACTGGTATTGTAGTACTACTGAGTCTTTCGGAAGTACAGAGAATCTGCCTAAAATAATCTGGGCATTCAAAAGAGCAGAAATCTATGGGACAAAAAAAACCCCATTACTCTAAAGTTAGCTGAGAAAAGTAACTCATACCTCAAAATGCAGACAAAATGTTTAGCCTCTTTTCATGACTCTTACAAATAGTGATGGGCGAATCTCCTGCGATTCGCTTCGCCGAAAAATTCGCGAAACGCGGGACGCTTTTGACGCACGTCGCGTCGTTTTCGTCGCGTCGTGCCGTTTACGACGCGCGGCGCGTCGTTTTCGCCGCGTTGCATCAAAAACTCGACTCGTTTTTTGGGGCGAAATTGTGCTGGTGATTCGCGAATTTATTCGCCAGCGGCGAATCGCGGGAATTCGCCGCGAATTCCGCCCTGGCGAATAAATTCGCCCATCACTACTTACAAAGTCTAACCTGAAAGACTTACACAGTTTTAGAAGACATATTCCTACATGATTACATATATGATTAATTGTTCTGTCTTTCTTTGGAATGAAATGTAAATAGCACACTATTTAGAAGTGTTTTACACTTTATTTATTATTATTCTTTCTATCTTGAAAAGGGGTTGTTCACTGTCCAAAACTTTTTAAAGTTCAGTTCTTTCAGATAGTTCATCAGAAATAAAGATAATCAATTACTTTCTATCGATTTGTGACCATTTTTTAATATTAAAGATTATTTTTTCAGCTTTCTAAAGTAACTGGGGAGGGATGGGGTACATCAATCTGGCAAGAATTTACTCTGCAGATGAGTCTTTCTCTCTGCATTGCGACATCTACCTCCTCCGCAAAGTGTGGGGAGCTATAGGCAACGCGGCTGGGGGGCTGTCACATTGGACCTGTGATGCAATCATGTGAATTAAGTGTTAAACAGAGTTAAAAACCTTAAAGGTTTAAAGGTCATAGGAAAAAATTGATCAGTTAACAGTGCTGCCCCAGTAGAATTCTGCACTGAAATCCATTTCTCAAAAGAGGAAACAGATTTTTGTATATTTCATTTTGAAATCTGACATGTCAATTTCCCAGCTGCTCCAAGTCATGTGACTTATGCTCTGATAAACTTCAGTCACTCTTTACTGCTGTACTGCAAGTTGGAGTGATATCACCCCCTCTCTTTCTCCCCCCCCAGCAGCCTAACAACAGAACAATGGGAAGGTAACCAGATAACCACTCCCTAACAGAAGATAACAGATGCCTGGTAGATCTAAGAACAGCACTCAATAGTAAAAACCCATGTCCCACTTAGACTTCTTCAGTTACATTTGGGAGGAAAAACAACAGCCTACCAGAAAGCAGTTCCATCCTAAAATTCTGGCACAAGTCACAGGACCAGAGGCTGCTGGGAAATTGACAAAAAATGTCTAGCCCCATGCCAGATTTCAAAACTGAATATAAAAAAATATGTTTGCTCTTTTGAGAAATGTATTTCACTGCAGAAGTCTGCTGGAGTAGCACTATTAACAAATGCGTTTTGAAAAAAGCATGTTTTCCCATGATAGTATCCCTTTAAGGCATATAAAACTAAAAAGGTTTTTGAGAGGAATTGCACTTGGGAGACTGTAAGTACCCAGTGTAAATATAAGTGCAAGTGGGTTTGCTGGTATCATTCAGTGAGTGTCTTGTCACACGTATATGGTGTTGGAGCAGCAGTTCCATGCAGTATTTACATGTGAAATATGTCGGTGGGTTATCACCTTGCAATCTGAACTGTAGACTCTAAGGGTGGAACTTGCACCACTGAGGGTAGCGGCAAATGTGGGGGAGGAAAGGAGACTCACATAGCAACCACTGGCAGGGGCTAGTGGAGTGGGGGAAGGAGAAGGGGCATTGGAGACAAATGAGGGAGGAAGGTTTGTGACACTCAGGAAGGGAATTAGGGGACACAAGGGTAGAGGGGCTGGTCCACAGCTTTTCCAAAACAGCAAGTTCGCAGTTTTAGCTGAAGATACTGGGGAGGAAAGCTCTGAACCGGCATGTATGGTGCAGGCTTACTCCCAGAGCACCCTGGGAGGCAATGACTCTAATACAGGTGGTGGGGGAGTGCAAGGAAGGAAAAGCAGGTTCTAGTTATAGGGGATTCAATTATTAGAAAGGTCTATAGGGTAATCTGCCGTAAGGCCCCTACATGCCGAACAGTCTGCTGCTTGCCTGGTGCTAGGGTTTGGCATGTGGTGGAACAAGTGGACAGATTATTGGGAGGGGCTGGGGAAGACACAGTGGTCTTGGTACACAATGGCAAAGATAGAGGAGGTGTTGAAATCCTCAAGAAAAAAGAAAAAAAAACCTAGGTGTAAAGTTGAGGGGGAGGACTTCCAAGGTAATTTTCTCATAGATTTTACCTGTGCCATGAGCAACACTAAGGAGATAGCAGGAACTTAGGGAGATTAATGCGTGGCTGAGAGTATGGTGTAGGGAGGAGGGGTTTGGGTTTTTGGAGAACTGGGCTGATTTCTCAGTCGGCTACAGGCTTTTTGCTAGTGATGATGGTGCAGCTGTTTTGGGAGAGAAGATGGCTGGACGGTTGGAGGAGATTTTAAACTAGGCGTGGGGGGGTTCAGTTAAAGATTCAGTGGAAGACAGGTTAGATGAGATAGTGGGCAAAGGAAGGGAAAATGGGGGAGGAGATTTGGTTGGGGGTACTGTTAAGGATAGGGAGGACCACATGTCATATGTTCAATATGGTACCAGTATTAAATGTATGTTTGCAAATGCAAGGAGTCAAGTGAAATGGGAGATATGGAGGTGCTGGTGCTGGAGGGAAAATATGTGGTAATTGGTGTGGCTGAAACATGGCTGAATGAGTCACATGATTGGGCAGTTAATATAAGTAGATATACTTTGTTTCAGAGGGACAGAGGCAATAGAAAGGAGGAGGGCTGCCCTTCAGAGCATTGATTGGGGCATTATGTTTTCAGCTAAAAACATAGATCAGAAGTGGTTGTCATTAAAAATTAAATTAAATCATTACTGTTCTCAATTTATTCCCTTAAAAGGGTTGTTCACCTTTGAGTTAACTTTTAGTATAATGTAGAGGGTGATATTCTGAGACAATTTGCAATTGGTTTTCATTTTTTATTGTTTGGGGTTTTATAGCTTTTTTTTTTCTTTATTCAGCAGCTCTCTAGTTTGCAGTGTCAGCAATTTGGTTTATAGGGTACAAATTACCCTAGCAACCCTGCATTGATTTGAATAAGAGACTTGAATATGAATAGGAGATGGACTGAATAGAATGATAATTAATAAAAAGTGGCAATAACAATACATTTGTAGCCTTACAGAGCATTTGTTTTTAGATGGTGTCAGTGGCCCCCATTTAAAAGCTGCAAAGAAACAGAAGAATATTGGAAATCATTAAAAAACTATGAAAAATAAATAATGAAGACCAATTGAAAAGTTTCTTAGAATTGGCCCTTCTACAATATACTAAAAGTTAACTTGAAAGTGAACCCCCTTTAAGGAGTAAATGTAGAAGCTCTAAGAATCACCCTATGTGGCCTAATACAGGAGTAAAGAAGTTAACAGGAAAGAAGAGAAAGGCATTTAAAAACTACAAATCTGTTGGGACATAAGCTGCATTTAATGAATATAAACACTATAATAAATGTTGTAAATCTGTAATCCGGAAGGCAAAGAAAGGAAACAAAGTGTTAATTATGGCGCAAGTGAAAACTAACCCTAAAAAGTTTTTAAAATATATTACTAGTAAAAAGATGCAGGTTGATAGTGTTGCTCCATTAAATAATGGTACCAGTATTGTCGTAACAGATACAAAAAAGGCAAATGTGCTAAATCTAGTCAGTGGCTGACAGGCTCCAGGGCCTGATGGCATACACCCCCAGGTTCTAAGAGAGCTTAGTTCAGTTTTAGACCAGCCCCTATTTCTGTTTTTCTCAGAATCGCTTTGATCTGGTATAGTGCCTATGGATTGGAGAAAAGCTGATGTCATTCCAATATTTAAAAAGGGATTATGTTCTCAGCCTGGCAATTAAAGGCCAGTAAGTTTGACATCTGTGGTGGGCAAATTATTTGAAGGCATGTTAAGGGATCACATTCAAAATTTTGTTCTAGTGAATGGTATTATGAGCAGCATGGCTTTATGAAGGATAGGTCATGCCAGAAAAAATTGATTGATTTTTATGATGAGGTAAGTAAGATGCTGGACTGTGGTGGGGGCAGTAGATGTGATCTATTTGGATTTTGCCAAAGCATTTGATACCGTGCCCCACAAATGGCTGCTTTCTAAACTTAGGTCTGTTGGGCTTAATGAAGCTGTTTGCACATGGATAGGAAATTGGCAACAGGATCTGGTACAGAGGGTGGTTGTTAAGGGTACATTCTCTACTTGGAGTAAGGTTCTTAGTGGGGTCCCTCAGGGCTCGGTATTGGGCCCACTTTTATTTAACTTGTTCATTAATGACTTAGGGGAGGGTATTGTAAGTAATGTATCAGTGTTTGCAGATTACACAAAACTATCCAATCAAATTAATTCCATCCAGGATGTGGCATCTTTTCAACAGGATCTTGACAAACTGGCAATCTGGGCAGCTAAGTGGCACATGAGATTCAATGTTGATAAATGTAAAGTCATGCATCTGGATGTAAAAATATCCAAGCCACTTATACCCTTAAAGGGACTGCACTAGGGAAATCCATTATGGAAAAGGACCCTGGAGTCCTTGTAGATAATAAACTTGATTGTAGCAAGCAATGCCAGCCAGCAGCATCAAGGGCAAATAAGGTCTTGAGCGGGATTAAAAGGATCATAGAGTCATGGGAGGAAGGGGGTCATTCTTCCACTTTATAGAGCACTTGTAAGGCCCCATCTAATATATGCCGTACAGTTTTGGTCTCCATCACTCAAACAGGACACAGAGAAGGACAACTAATCTGATAAAAGGTATGGAAAATCTTAGCTATGAGGAGAGACTTGCCAAATGTCCACGCTGGAGAAGAGGTGTTTAAGGGGAGATATGATAACTATGTATAAATATATAAGGGGATCATATAATAATCTCTCTAATGCTTTATTTACCATTTGGTCTTTCCAGCTGACACAAGGTTGCCCATTATGATAAGAAGAAAAGGGGTTCCACCAAATATTCCGAAGGGGTTTTTTTTTAAGTGAGAGCTGTAAAGATGTGGAATTCTCTCCCTGAATCAGTGGTACAGTCTGATACATTAGATTTAAGCTGTTGTTCCAGGGACTAGTCCGATTGCCATTTTAGAGTCAGGAAGGAATATTTTTTCCCCTCTGAGGCAAATGGAAGAGGCTTCAGATGGGGTTGTTTTGCCTTCCTCTGGATCAACTAGCAGTTAGGCAGGTTGAAAAATTAAAAGGTTAAACTTGATGGACATTTGTCATTTTTAAACCTAACTAACTACAGTATGTTACTATGTATTTTGGGAGAGGGATTTTGACCACTAATTACACTGCTGGATCAGGGTTTCATTGTATGGTTACAAATACCACCACCCAGAATACAGACAATCATCAAAGGCTATAGGAGGTGTCTAGAGGCTGTTATATTTGCAAAAATCTGTTGCTTAAGTATTCATTTTTGGGGGTATAGTTTTCCTTTAAGAGAGCACTAATGGGAATGCAAATACACCCTTTAACCCTTTAGGGGCTAGCACTTGGATTGTAATAAGTCAATAAATGCCCATAGTTGTTTTGCTGGACATTCTTGCTATCCAAATTTGAATAAATGGCACCTAAAGAAGACACATAGGGGCAGATTCACTAAGATCTGAAAATTCGCCAGCGTGGGCTTCGCTAGCGTTCGCCGCACTTCACCAGGCGAATTTTCGCTAGCGCTACGCAAATCCACTAATGTGCGAAATTACGCCCAGGTCGGTGAACGGTAGCGTAGTTGCGCTAGTGTTACTTCGCTAGCCAGAGAGCTGTTACGCTAGCGAAGCCTAATTTGCATACGGCGGGAACTTTAACTTATAATAGAAGTATATGTTACAGCCACTACATTCCACTACACAAGCCCAGGAAACCTTTAATAAAATAAATAAAGTTGTCCTATTGCTCCACATGTGCCCCCTGTATAGTTGAGTTGCCATATGTTAGGAAATGTAGGGGGGAAGGAGGGTAACCCCCCCAAAAAAATATTGATCTTTTTCAGACTATCACCTTCCTATGCTAAAATACGCCAGCGTTTTTTGGGACTTTTAACATTTTTTTTTTCAACCTCCTATCTATTGTATTGAACTTTGCCTGGTCTAACGAGGCGAAGTAACGTCTAGCGTAAGTGCTAACGTAGGGGAAAATGCTAATCTTAGTGAATTTGCGAATTTACTATCCTTTGTCAGTGAGCAACTTCGCATGGCGTATGGGTGAGAAGTTGCGCAAGTCTATCTACTTCGCTAGCGAAAATTCACCAGAGTCGGTGTTAGTGAATTTGCGAAATTGCGAAATGACATCACGCTGGCAAATTAGCACTAGCTTTAGACGCTTCACGCTTTAGTGAATCTGCCCCATAGAATGATTTGTAAAGATCTACAAAATTGTTTAGTTTTGTTGTGTACAGTCTTTATTTCCTTTGTTGGAATGATTGTAATTATATGTGCTTACCACAAGATGGTAGTGTTATATAAAAACATTCGAGCACTATGTTTTCTGTGATGAATTAACATTTGTACAAAGAGGCTGATCGAGTTAGTGTTTTTAGAAGAAAGAAAGTGTTTTCTGAAAACCTCAAATAGTCACCCAGGCAACCCACCCTGCTGAGCCTCTCCCGAACCCATGCTGTGGCATATACATGAGCACACGTGCATGCTTGATCATGCATGCAAACACACATTTGTGGGCTTTGCAATTTTAAAGCAGGACTCTTTCAACCTGTGGGAGCAGCAGTAGATTTAGGCAGCAGGGAAGGTATGCCCCCAAAACTTTGCACCCTAGGCACCTCTTCTTTCTACCCCTAGTTCTGACCCTGAGTATAGTTGCTAATGAATGCAGTATCTCCACATACGTATGCAATATGTCCTCATTATTCTCTGCAATGGGGGTTCTGACTATTGAAACACTGCAGCAGAAGCCAGTTGATTAGCAGTCATTTTAAGAAGCATGTAATACTTTGCAGGAATTGGAGTGATAACTGGAAAAAAGCTCTGATCTGCTACATTGTAGTCAGAGCCAGCAGTAAGCACATTGAATAGCAAAAGACAGACAGATATGTGTACCACTTTTAATAGCAATTACATTTCCAAATATATATAATTTCCAAGTTAAAAAATTATGAAATATCTTATTTTATTAATGCATGCTACCTATATACAGACTTTGCTCTTTGAAAATGTTCTGGTGGAAGTAGGCACTCAAGGTGTATAAGAAAAGCTTAAAGACGCTTTTATCTGCGTAATTTTTTTTTTATTTCAAAAGATTTTTATTGTTTTAACATTTTCAAAAACAACATCACAGTGGACATTAGTCAAACAGTGGTAAATAGGAGATAGAAGTATAGAATGTGAGAAAGAGAGGGGGGGAGGTTTGGGGGAATAGATTAGGGCCTTTGTACAAAATTGAAGTTAAGTGATGGTTGTTTCTTTCTTCTTTCTTTTCAGGTTATGGGTCTGTGCTCAACTATATTGCTGGCGAAGTTCTTCTTATTTCTTGCCAGGTAAGTGATATTCTTCCTTCCATCGCCTCCACATTTGCATTGAGACTGAGCTGAGGCTTATTCGTTGGTTGGTCCCGATTGCCATTTGTTCATGGGTGAGATTTGAGTCTATTAGTATTATCAGTTCCCTTTTGCTGTTTCATATTATCTTGGGATTAGAAGCCTGGTTGCTGTCAGTATATAGAAAATCAGATGTTATGTTTGTTTCAGGTATTCATTGAGTTCCTAATTTAGCAACGCAAGCAGTGGTGTTAACTTTATTTGTAAATGTGTAGTTTGTTTCAGAATGTGTTCTGTGGTTAGCCATATTTTTTTAATTTTCAGGCAATGCCACCATATGTGTAACAGGTTGCCTTCTTCCTTGCACTCTCTCCAGCAAGTTTTAGAGACATTCGGATAGTATTGGTTAAGGGTGTTTGGAGTCTTATACCATCTTTAGAATAAAATTTCATGCATTTTCAATACGATTTGTGCATTTTGAGAGTTTGTATGCAGTGTTTGCCATTTTTCTCCATTGTAACGTGGGTTTTGTAGTGTGGATATCTTGCTCCCATTTTTAAAAATGCTTTGGTTTGGTTTTCATGCCTTCCTCTGTAAGCAGCCTGTAGATCCGTGTAATGTAATGTTTCAAATAACGTGGGTTTTATGCTACTTGCTTTTCTGGTGGTTCCCAAAAGGTGTTTTATCTGGAGGTATTTGTAAAAATCATGTGCAGGCGGATTGTGTTCCTTGATTAGTTGTTCATATGTTTTCATAAGCGTGCTGTCATAGAGTTCGCTTATTGTTGTTAGGTTTGCATTTCTCCAGTTCTTTAAATTGAGATTTGGGATGCTTGCTTCTAGCATTTCCACTCCTGCCCGGTGTGCAGGGTAATTTAGAAGTGGTTTCTTTTTATTAATCAGCGCTACGCAACAAGTTGGCGCTATAGAAATACATGTTAATGTTAATAATAATAATATTAATCTTTAACCAGAGATTCACTGCTGTTCGGGTGGTGTGGTTAGTTGTGTAGTGCAGCTACATCCATATTCTTAGTCCATATGAGCCCCTTAAACTTGAGGGGAGTTAAGGCATTTTGTTCCAGCTGAAGTCAATGTAGTTCATTAATTGCAAGATTCCATGCTCTCATTTGATCAAACACTGTGGCTTGGTAATATTTTTCTAGACAAGGCATCCCTCTTGTATTCCCTGTTGCATGTATTTTTGCTTAATCCTCTGTTTTCGTTTGGCTCAGATAAAGTCTTGGATGGTCCTTTGGGCTTTGCGGAAATAGGTTTGTGGGATGGCTATCGGTAAAGTCCTGC
Source organism: Xenopus borealis (assembly GCA_024363595.1). Classification (NCBI taxonomy): domain Eukaryota; kingdom Metazoa; phylum Chordata; class Amphibia; order Anura; family Pipidae; genus Xenopus; species Xenopus borealis. The sequence goes on along the minus strand of CM044444.1, from coordinate 36,470,122 downwards.
ACAGGTAGAGGAATTTAGGCAATATCATCATTTTAATTGTAGGAATTCTACCCAGCCAGGAAGTGTAAAGGGGGTCCATTTCTGCAGAAGTTCCTGTACTGTACTTATGTTAGTAGCTTGGGATAGTTTGCCTCATATGTTTTGGTGACATTACTGGCCAGTTCTACCCCAAGATAGTTTATGGTGTGGGATTTGCAATTTCCGTATGGCTTCTTTTGTTATTCTTATCGGTAGAATCTGTGATTTCGACTAGTTTAATTTATAGTAGGATACTGTGCTGAAGGTTTTGATGATGTTACAGCTTCTAGTGAGGTTTCTGGCTTCGTTAATGTTAGTATGATGTTGTCTGCGAATATCGCAAGTTTGTGCTGCATATTGGCATATTCCCCTGACAGCCTCTGTCGTGGCAAAGGGTGAAGATGAGAGGTGATAGCGGGCAGCCTTGTCTCGTTACATTGGTTCAGAATCAGAATTCCCCTTGACAAAGGCTTCACGCCGAAACGTTGGGGTAATTCTCATTTTTTGGGCAAGTGTATCCGCTGCTTGTAAGTAATTACTTCTTTTCAAATGTTTTGATATTATGAGGTGGTTGATATATGCAATTTGACTATATCTGTATGATTACAAGTGGAATTTTGTCATATCTTCTATGTTGTTCTTTAAATTGAGTAAAACATTTTTTGCATACCACTGGAGTCTATGTTAATTTGTAGAGTGCAGGCCCACTTTGGATAAAACTCGTTACATTGGTTATCTGGAATGGTTTAGAGAGGAATCTCATATTGTTTACTCTCCCTGAGGGCTCGGTGTAAAGGGATAGTATGGCATGTCTGCTTGAGCCTTGAGCAGTGATCTGTTCAGATATGCCCCTTATTCGGACGTTGTTTCGTCTGTTGCGATCCTCTATGTCTGCTATTTTAGCTTTTAGTTTGTGGATGTCTTCCTCTAGAGCATTGTTTGCATCTATTACTTGGTTGTGTGAGCATACTAGTTCTGCCATTTTGTTTTCTAGGTAGACGATTCTCTCTCCCACCTGCCTGATGTCTTTGCTCAAAGTGAAAATGGCGGTTCGAAGGTCTTCCTGGATCTCCGTTCTGAGTTTAGTGAGACATTCCCTCAATACTGCAGCTGTGAGCAGTTCCCAATCTGCATGGTTGTCTGGTTGTCTCGGGGATCCTCCAGCATGTGGTGCTTGGCGTACAGGGCTGCTATCTGCCAAGGTGCCACCATCTTGCGAGGGAGACCTCGCTCCCAGAAGCATTGCTGCTTTCGGGTAAAATGCTGTCATTTTCATTGGAGATTCTTTCTTCTTATGTTTGCCCCATGTCTGTTGGTGAATGCCCTTCTATGCCTATTTTATATATATATATGAGGTTTTGTCAGTTAATTTTGAGTGTTTAGCTCCGTGGGTATCAGCTCTTCTTTTATATGACCATTCTAGGTGGTGATTTAAACCCTTCTGTTATAGTCTTTCTGAGCAGCTCCTGTCAGCTCAGAGGCTATTCTTTCAGCACCTATGGTATGTGTGTGTGTCAAATATTGGCTCCAGGAATTACTTCTGGGGGTAGCAAGGGGGGTTCTTTTCCCCTGGGTGTGGAACAACAGCCTCTGCTCATTGCCGTTCTCTGCCTTGTGCCCTTGATGGTGGTGGCTGTGATAGTCCCAGGTTAGTCAGTGTTACAGAGTCCTAAGTGCACTAGGTGTTTTTATTTGCTTTGCACTGAGAAATGGCCTTATGCTGAGGGCCCCCTGTGTTCCAGGGTCACTCACCCCCTTCTGCTTTTTTTGTTACGTTGCTGACAGGCTCCTTTCATGGTTACGTCAGGCACCACGCTTCCAGTCAGCCACGCCTGGGGGGAGCCATCTACTCGAGTCCGTGGCTTCTCCTGCTTCACTAGCCAGCATTTTGTTTTCAGCTGCGGATGGCGCTGGGGTGTTCACCCTTCCCCTGGATTGCCAGCGACCAGCTCCTCTACCTCACAGGCAGCCCCCCTGGTGTTTCCGATCATGCGGCACGGGGACCAGGTAGGCTTTTTTTATCACGCCTGTTTGGTGGCTCGGCTAGCCACGCCCCCCCATCTGCATTATTTTATGTTTCATAAATACCTACACTCTAGGTATGTAGTATGACAGATGTGACAATGTTGGTCAATGCAGCATTCAGCTGCTGTTTAACGCAAAGGAGAAATTTATTTAAAAAAGCTAATCTGGGGAGAAACTGATTTAGCAGATCCATCTAATTTACTAGTTATACAGTATGTAATATTATTATTTGGTGCTACTATTAAAGAACGTTCTGAGCACTGGGTCAGTTAGGTTCCATATAGACACCGACTATAGATTTAGCCAGTAACTTCCTGGTAGAATTCCTCTCATTAATAGAAAGGTTACAATGCTGCATGTGAAACCAGAGCTTTGAATGATTTCTGTTGAGTAAAATGCCTCCTAGCACCCATATGTCAAGGCTTTGGATTATGTTAAATGGGGAAGCACAAAAGAATATTGGTGAGAGGATACACGTGAACATAAAAAAAACAAGAGAGCCATAAAAAATTCATTACGGCATTTAAAACTACATCATATGAATTGTCTGTCTAAATACATATAGTGTGTGACTGGGAAAAGAGTGAAAGTAAGTGGATATGTATTCGTTCTGTGTTGCATAGAAACGAGGAAAGTGTCTCTCTGTTTGATATGTTTTGCATGTGAACCCACTTCCTTGACTAATTATAAAAATCAAGCACCATCATTAATCAGCTTTTTGGTTGCTCAGCAGCAACCAGATTGCTTTTACATTTCATATTGGAGAGAGGCAGAAAAGAAAGGAAAAGTACAAAAAAAGGAAAAAGAAGATTAAATGCAAACTGTTCATTCTGGGACAAAAATGCCCCTTAAATGCCCCAATTTGTTGCCATGCTTTGACAGACATGAAAAGTGTCGGATGTGCAGAAGATAATGGAACTGAAAGTGAAATTGCAGGTACAAACTACATGTATCCGACTGTTGGATGAAGACGCAGCGTGCAGCATTCACATCTGACAGTTAGATACATGCAGTTTGCACATCTGACATGTCACATGCGTGTCATCGCATGGCGACAAATCAGACATCAATGCCCTAAGTCTACTAAAAAAAAAATTATTTATTAATTATTTTATAAACGAAATAGAATAATGTTGCCTCCAATAAGGATTAATTATATCTAAGTTAGGACAAAGTACAAGGTACTGTTTCATTATCATAGAATGCAAAATACATTCTTTTTAAAAATAGTCATTATTTGATTAAACTGAAGTCTATGGAAGATGGCCATCCTGTTGTTTGATGCTAGAGTGAAACCTAAATTTCCCCTCATTTTACAATTTCCTGGATTTTGCACCATTTTTTTATGGTCCCCTGAAAAATGTTAAATGGGGGTTCTACTGTATCTGGATAATGGGTTTTCTGGATAATGGATCCTATATCTGTATTTTAAATGTGAAAACACACCCTTTTTCTAGCATGCCCAGCAAATTATCCTGTTCTCCCTGGCCTTCCTAACCTGATCTTCGCTGGTCTTATCTAAGTTGCCATTTGCAAAATGTAATTTTTATATGTGTTTTTTTTTATATCTTTGCATTAAAAACACAGTAAGAAAATTTATTTATAAAAAATACTACACACAAAAGGAATATATTTAACCATAAAGCAAGGTTGAAGCTCCTTATGGATAAATGACATGACTACTGAGGAGCACTTGTTTTAAGCTTTATGCTTTTAAGCACTCCATAATTAGACCAATAACATTATGCACACTTTACGAATAGCCTTTTAATCAAAGGGATCACCTCGTCATTGAATTACATTAACCTCCACAGAAACATGGTACATGTTAAGTCAGACAAAAGGTATGTATAGCTGTGGTAGATTAATTGCAACTTTGTAAAACAGAGTTATACATTTTATCGTCCAGTACTGGTCAATGTATGACAGATTTTAATTATCTAAGTGACCAGGTTATGTCACCTCACCTTATATCTGAAATTACATAGTACTTTGCAATAGTCACTTTTATAGCATTGAGTTCTCTTGGTGATAAGGATAGGTTATGCTTATTCTTTTGAACACTGTTTTTTTATAAGAAGTAATTGCAATGTTGTTCATCTTAATATTTAGGTCTATGTTTATCTTTGTGTCTTAGTTTGCTGTTCCTCTATTGATTGCTTCTTATATATGTACACAGGGCCGCCATTTGAAACCACAGGGCCCCATACAACAAAACTTTTGGGGCCCCCTGGGCCCATCCCATCCCCCAAGCCCCGCCCCAGATCCCGCCACTCCACACCACAGTTAAAACACCGCACAGACATCAGTGCTAAAAAAGTTAACCACACACACAAGCTATAAAAAGTAGTGATGGGCGAATTTGTGGCGAATTCCCGTGATTCGCCGCCAGCGAATAAATTCACAAAATGCCCTGAAAAATTTGCATGATGAAAATTTGCGATTGTTTGTTTTTTGACGCTGGCGTCTTTTTTTTTACACCAACAATGTGCGTCAGTGTCCAAAAATGGACACCGGCATCCAAAACAAGACACCAGTGGCGTTTTGCGAATTTATCGCCTTCCTGAGAAATTTGCGAAAAATACGGTGAGGCGAAACGCCAAAGATTCACCCATCACTAATAAAAAGCTATTGATGGTCAGGGCTCCCTTATAAGTTAAAAAAAAAACTGGGGCCTCAAAGAATATTTAAAAAAAAACCTTTGCACCAGGGCCCCCTTACAAGTTAATAAAATAGGGGCCCCAGAAAATATTTCTTTTTATAAATCATTGGTGGCCATTCTCCATATTCTTTTACATCCACCACCTTCTTTTCACCCCAACCACAATGTTTTTACACTTATAATGTCCACCCTACATTCTTCCTATATTCTGTTTCCCCCTCCTCTTTTTCTCTCTTTCTGTTACCTACAATGGTTTGCTCTCTACTTCTACAATCCAGATTGAAGATTCTTCCGTAGAATTTACTACAATTCCGATTGGGGCTAGGCCAGTCGGGTTTAGCAGTGGGCTGGGCCAAACAGGTTTGGGAGTGGGCGGGCCAATTGGATTTGTGGGTGGGTGGGCCAATCGGATTCAGAGGAAGGTGCGACCAATTGGGTTTGAGGTCTGGCTGGGCCAATCGGGATGGTGGATAGGCTGGGCCAATTAGGATGGTGGGCAGGCTGGGCCAATCGGTATTGTAGGCAGGCTGGGCCACTGGGGGATGCAGTAAAAATTGTTGTTTCTTGGGACATGACGGGTCCCATGAAGAGTGCAAGGGCTCAGGCTGGCAGTTACGCTACTGGCGGTGGCGCTGGACGGGGGGGCCTGGCTCTTGAAAAGTGCAGCACTGCCAGGCTCCCCTTCAGGCTTGGGCCCGGGACACTTTTCCCCCCTGTCACCCCCTGATGGCGGCCCTGTATGTACATAAAAAAGGGATTCACATAATGGTCATTGTATACTCACTACTATATGACTTTTTTTTACTATGGCAACAATTATAGTAGGCTACATATATAATATGAGCCATTGTTGCAAACAAATTGAAAGGATGCAATTCTTTTAATATGGGTATGGTTATGGGCATGTAACTTGTATATTGGTGATATGTATATATGTATAGGTGCACTGATGAGTCTCAAATGCTAATGTAACATTGGTGTCCGCGACTTATGGGAAGTGATGTCAGCACTGGCACAAGAATTAAATCTTCTTTATATTAGTTTGTATTGTCATTTTAGTGCCATGTATTTAAAATTATTTGTGTGTATCACTACATTTGATATATAGTTGCTGTTTTTAATCCTTGCATTCAAATAACATCGGGGCTAACAATTCAGTTGGGTTTTAGTGTAGAGATTTTGCTGAGCTTCTTTCAGCACGTATATCCCCTTCTGGGATCTACAGCTTAAACCTTTATATATCTGACAGAATTGTTTATGGTTATACAGTTTACAGTTAGTTAAATATAGGCATGTGTATATACCGTACTTATATAAGGCTGTGATTGTCTCTTTGGTAGCCTCTATTTGACAGGAAGCCTACAGCAGGCTCTGTTCAGCATACATTCACCATCTGCTTGTCCCCAGGCGCCCACCGGAATCATGGAAGAGGCTCACTTCTAAAAATTCATTGCGGCTTTATTGTGCACATTTGAAAATTACAGACAGTGGGATGGTGAGAGTTTCCTATGCGTTTCGTGCCCCTAGCTCTCCTGGCACTTCGTCAGGGTCATGTGATAATCACATGTTGGTGTTTGTTAAATAGACTGAAGTGAAATCAATTAGTTAATCAATTAACTGTGTTCTAAAAAAGTGTGAGTGTAAAGATACGTGCTAATATTTAAACAATACACAATAAATTACTAAAAACCCAAAGTGATCAAATGTGATTAGAGGTTTCTCTTAAAAGATTTTTCATTGTTTTGACTATATATAGTCAGTTAATTGATTAACTAATTGATTTCACTTCAGTCTATTTAACAAACACCAACATGTGATTATCACATGACCCTGACGAAGTGCCAGGAGAGCTAGGGGCACGAAACGCGTAGGAAACTCTCACCAACCCACTGTCTGTAATTTTCAAATGTGCACAATAAAGCCGCAATGAATTTTTAGAAGTGAGCCTCTTCCATGATTCCGGTGGGCGCCTGGGGACAAGCAGATGGTGAATGAATTGACGAGTCGACTAGAAGTTGCCGACATCCCGCGAGAGCAGCCCCTGGAACGGAGAGAAGCACTGACACTTTGGGTGAGCTCTACTACAACGCTTTAACAATATATTTTTGTGTCTGTTCAGCAGTGCACCTGCAACCAAAATGTGCTTCCAAGCCAGGAATTAAAAAATAAGCACCTGCTTTGAGGCTACTGGTAGCAACATCCAAGTAGTTGTTAAGTTACATGATGCTCACAAGCCACTGGTTGGGGATCACTGCTGTATCCTGATGTTTGAATGGCTGCCCTCATGTAAACACAATAGCTTGTATTTATAAACTATAGCTAAATTTCTGAAGCAAACACACCGGTTTTATCAGCGCAGGGCAAGAGTACATTATTTTGTCTTTCATTTAAAACACTTACATATTTAAGCATTGCTGTTCCTTTAAAGCCTATCTGTTCTTTATAAATGTAAGAGGGCAGCACGTCTCAGAAGTGAAGACTGTAATTTTTATATATACAACATCCTGATGTTTGAATGGCTGCACATATACACAATAGCATGTATTTTAAAACTTTAAAACTTTAGTTTCTGAAGCAAACACACCAGTTTTATCAGCACAGGGCAACAGTACATTATATTGTCTTTCATTTAAAACATTTACATATTTTAGCATTACTGTTCCTTTAAAGCCTATCTGTTCTTTATCAATGTATGAGGGTTGTCATTTATATATATACAAATCTTATTGCATGTAAAAGAGGCTGGCATTTCAATCAACTGCTTAAAAGCTTTTTTGCTTTTAAGGGGCAGGGCTTCTCCAGCACAATGTATTTCATTTCTGGAGGAGCTGAGTGACTGCAGTGTGTCTGAAGCGCTGGTCCTGACAACAGTTTTGGAGCAAGGGTGAGGAAGGAGAAAAGAGGTTTTACAGAAAAAAATTACACTAAATGCACAGGCAGCTTCTCACTGTGAGATTCAGTCATGTCTGGTGAGTTACAACTATTTCCCCTTAGGGGAAGGAAGCCTTTTTGCTCCAGGGTCCTAGGAGTTTTAGTGCTCCAACAGCTCTCTAATCTCCCACCCAAACATCAGTGAAGTTGTTGCATTGGGATCTGTCTCTACAATTAGATAATATGTGTTTAATACTAATTTCAGATTTTTTTTATATTTTCAGTATATTCTTATTGTTCATTAGGTAGCTTTTCAGGTATAGCTTAACGTTTGCATATATGGGTGTAATAAGAACTGCATTCCTTTGTATCATGTATCACATTTCTATACTGTTTTGTCCTGTGTTGCACTTGTTTGGTGACATTGTTAAAAAAGAAAAAAATAATCTACTCCTATTCCGTGATAACTTCAGGGCCATTAAAATATCCATCTGTTGTTTGAATTGGCAGATTTGTATTTTAACATTTCAGAAATGAGCAATGCAAAAGATTCAGTTTTGCACAAGCTTGTAGTATGAAGCTATCAAATGAGGGCAACAATGTGTATGTATATTTTACTTGAGGCATGAGCCAGCCGTTATATCAATCATTCCATCTGTATGATCATATGATGTAAAAGAGAAGTTTTCTTTCTTATTAATTTTTATGGAAAGCTGTAAAAAATGTCAAAAATGGAAAAAGATATGGCATTAATTAGAACAAATATGTGCATTGTGCATAGGAATATTTTTTATTAGATGGTCATTGCATTACATAGGTTTATTGTGCAAAAGGCATTTTATGACTTGCTTAAAGGTGGCTTAAAGGTAACAATTTAAGCCTCTTCAGTTTACTGCTAAGGCTTTTTGTGCTTATAGTATTTGTGTAAATGCTATTATAACTGTAATTTGACTCTTGAAAGTTGCTGAGATACTTCCTGCCAGAATTCCACTTTAGCTACAATACATCTGATCTCTCCATGGAGATGACATTAGACTTTCCAAGCTGTAAACAATGCATTTTCTGTGTTTCTCTCCTTTTTCCCTCATTGACTGCTGGCCATTAGATTAATTTCCCTCCTTAAATTAGTGACATATTAATCTTGTTATTAGTATTTCTTGTTATTTAGATTTTTATAATCTTCCAGTTTGTCATCTCCAAGCACAGAACCTAGCAGCTGGAAGTTGAATCATTGAAACCTTGCAAATTGTCTCAAAATACATGTCTAGATTATACTTTGTGTCAAAGGCACCTACCCTTTTACCTATTCTTTTCACAATCCCTTTGCTTTTGTCTCTGCAAGACAAACCTGTCAACTATGTTACCTTGTTTTAAATATTCACAAAAAAAAGGGGCCCAGTGTGTGCGCTCATAAGGCGACTATTCGGGTACAAATCATAAGCATAGCCACACATTAAGCAACTACCTTTACCAGGAAAACATTGCATCCATGCTACAGGACACACACAACGAACTTCAAGCCTGGCAAACCACCTTTGTGACCTGGCTCAGAAGAATAAATGCAATAAAAATGCTGATCCTACCCAAATACTATTTATGCTGTGTACACTCCCTATACCGTTTTTCAACCACTACAGAGACTTCTTATGTTCTTTATGTGGGGACCAACAAAATCAAGAATCACAAAAGAAATTATGTATGCTAGTAAAGCCAGAGCGAGACTTACAAACCTATCAGAAAGCAACACTGCTAAGCCAACTGGAGGACTGGCACCTTCCCTTAAACACAAACAGTTGGGTAGATTTAGAACGCTGGATTTATAAACACCAGACCAAACAAGAGCTAACAGCTATTATATGGTCAACGAACAAGAAGCTACTGGCAAGCAAAGACCAACTATCACTACCAATAAAGGCAACACTACAAGCATGGCACACCTCCAAATCAGTACCTGCCTTAACCCAATTCCCTGTGGCAAGAGAAAAGGAACTACAATTGCTTATAATGCATTGATGTCCTAACACGTCAAATGCCCTCTCCCAGCCCTACAAGTATGTGAACACGATCTTCAAAGGGAGATAACCCAGGAACACGATCTTCAAAGGGAGATATCCCGGGAACAATGGGAGTACCTATTTAAGCAAACAGCAAAATATTCAAAAGCACTTAACCACCAAGAAATCACTATAAAATTGATGTATAGATGGTACTTTACCCCACAGAGGTTAAAGAAGGCATACCCACATATGGCAAATGTCTGCTGGAGATGCCACATTAACACAGGACCCTTGTTCCAAATCTGTTGGACATCCCCGCAGGCCCAGACATTCTGGCAAGGAGCACAAGCCTTAATTCAATCAGCCATCCGCCATTCATTTCAACTCCAACCTGATCTTGCATTGTTAAGTATCCATCCACAGGAGGTAGACAAAACACATAGGTGCACAGTCTCCCACATAATCTTTGCCAGTAGAGCATTATTGGCCAGACACTGGAAAAAACCTATCTCCCGGATTCAAGGTCTATCCAAGAAGAAGTAAAGAGAATCACAGTCTATGAACAAACATTTGCAACCTCCATGGCAAAAGCTTGTCCCTAGAACATTACCACTTCTGAATTCATACCAGAACCTATGCATGTACAGCCAAAATGCATATAAGGGGGCTGGTACCAAAAGAGTACCATACTGGTACAAACAAACTTTCACTGGAACTAATGCAATGTCTTTTATACTGTCTGTGTATTATTAGTTAAGGGAGTTAAAAATGAGGAAGGTGCTGAGGTTACACAAAAACCTTATATTAAACCCCTTGTCTAAGATGCTGAAGCTCCACCCCCTTCCCTACCCCCCTTAACCTTTGATTATGATTTGAACTTGATTGAAATGTTACTGTTGGAAAAAAGCTGAAAATGCAAAAGATTGTCAATAAAAAAAAGGGGGCACAGTGCGTAGTACCTCACAATGCTCTGCTTGTTGCGAAGAGGAGTGCAGTAGTATAGAGGATGCTTCCTCTATAGTTATGCCATTGAGCAACTTAAAGAATCTAACCATGTTTTCCTGTTTCTGTTCCTTATTTTAGAAGAAGTGGCTGCAGTGGCTGGAGGAGTGATTGGTGTTGTTGTCATTTTGATTCTCATTGGAATAGGAACGTATATTTTGAGGAAAAGATTTTGCTTCTCTAGCCAATATGAAGAGTTTTTTGATCAAGTTCCACATACACCCACCAAAGTCATTGCAGTGGACAAGGACTCCTTGGGGGTTCATAACAAAGATGCTGGGTAAGAACAATCCTATAAAAAATGGATGGATCATGCTATAAAATATTGTTAGAAAAAATGCTCACATGTAATATTTTCCATATCATCTGTACTCTAATGTAATTAAAATATTATTATTTTTATTATAAATGCTACTAATATCTTAGTGTTAAGGTAAAACTACAATAGGGATAAATATATAATCGCTCATATAATATCAGCGATTTCAGAGAACCACAATTTCCCATTTCGAATTGAATAGCCACACTGTTAAAATAGCAGATAGTTAAATGTGCTAGATTTGACACCCCATACCAGGTTATAGGAGGAGATTTAAATGTAGTCTTCTCACAAAACAAAGACAGATCCCAGCCTTCACCAGATCATTCAGCACATAACCTTTCAAGGGAGTTTAGGAAATTGGTGAGAGAATTCTCGCTTTTTGACAGTTGGAGAATAAATCACCCAATAGACAAACAGCACACATTTTATTCAGCAGTCTACAAGATACACTCTAGAATAGACTATTTCTTAATTTCACAATTATGCCTACAACTGCAATTCTCCACAGAAATTCTCCCGATCACTTGGTCGGACCATTCACCAATAACTTTAGAAATAGAACTTGCAAAACTCCCTCCGAGGGAACCGCATTGGCGAATGCGTGAGACACTTTTACAAGATCCGATAACATTTGAACGAATAGAAAAAGCATTGAGAGAATACTTTCAATTTAATGAAGGGTCAGT
>CM044444.1:36444358-36458439 GCA_024363595.1 Xenopus borealis | reverse complement strand
ACATTTGAACGAATAGAAAAAGCATTGAGAGAATACTTTCAATTTAATGAAGGGTCAGTACAATCTTTATCTACTCTTTGGGAGGCCCATAAGGCGACCATAAGAGGGCATATTATAGCTCTGACGGCACAAAAAAAGAGGCAATCACTGCTTAAATACAATACCCTCAAAACTAAACTTTCCACTCTCGAAAACCAGTACAACAAAAGCTACTCTAAACCACTGTTAGCTCAAATACTAGATATTAGAAAGGAACTCACTACGCTTCAATATGCAGCGACACAAAAAGCGATCATATGGACAAAACAAAGATTCTACGAATATGGAGACAAACAACATACATTATTAACAAGAAAATTAAGGGAACAACAAATACAATCTAGAATTTCTTCTATACGAAACCCTGCAGGACATCTTACTTACAATCCAACCCAGATAGGAAAAATATTTCACAATTACTATTCACAGCTATATAATATGCAGGAAGCCCAACAAGTAGACCTAGGAACACTATCTAAATTTCTAACAGAAGCAAAACTTCCTAAGTTAACAGAAGAAGATGTCCAAACATTAAATGAAAAAATAACAGTAGAAGAACTAACTAGCACTATTAGGAAGTTACCTGCAGGGAAAACACCGGGCCCAGATGGTCTGCCTTATAATTACTATAAAGCATTTACACATATTCTGAATCCCTACCTGGTGAAATTATTCAATGAGTTTCTAGAGGGTAACCCCATACCAAACACAAATCTGAGATCTTACTTGTCCTTAATTCCTAAGGAGAATAAAGATCATACAGACTGTGCTAACTATAGACCAATAGCACTTCTAAATTCAGACTTGAAACTTTTCTCCAAGATACTGGCAAATAGATTAGCCTCCATTCTCCCTAAACTGATCAACGATGACCAGGTTGGGTTCATTCAAGGTCGCCAAGCAGGGGACAATACAAGGCGGACAATTAATCTAATAGAGATAATAAATAGGAAATCTACCCAGGCAATACTCTTAAGCCTCGACGCTGAAAAGGCGTTCGACCGCTTCAGTTGGCCCTACTTATTTACTCTTCTCCAACATCAAAATTTTTCAGGACCCTTCATGTTAGCCCTTAAAAATTTATACAGTAACCCTACCACTCAGCTGAAAATCCCTGGTCAGACTACGGCAATTATAAAAATTAGAAATGGCATGAGACAGGGGTGCCCTCTTTCCCCACTTCTATATGCACTTAGTATAGAACCCTTGGCTGCTATGATTAGAAATTCAGTAGATGTAACAGGAATAAACATAAAAGGGAGTGTGTTGCTCACATTGACGAATCCACAGATTTCCCTACCGAATCTACATAAGATACTAGATATGTATGGCAATCTCTCTAACTACAAGGTTAATGTTAACAAAACGGAGGCGCTCTCATTTAATATTCCACAGAATACCTTGGTAGCCCTCAGATCATCATTCCAATACAAGTGGAAAACAACCTCAATATCTTATTTAGGCACCCAAATTACATCACAATACTCGGATTTGTTTAAAAAATTTTACTCCATTAATTCAACAAACGAAACAATTATTGGAGAAATGGTCCACATACTCAATCTCTTGGTTTGGAAAAATTTCGGCAATAAAAATGAGTAAACTGCCCAAGTTTCTGTATTTGTTTCAAACGCTTCCTGTTGTAATTCCTTTATATATACTAAGAAGCATTCAATCATGCTGCCATGGATTTATATGGAACAAAAAGCGACATAGAGTCTCAGGTAGGGTACTAACAACTTCAACGGAGAAAGGAGGCCTTGGAGTCCCCTCTATTCAAAAATACTATGAAGCTAGCCAACTTAGACAAGTTTTGGCATGGTCAAGATGGACTACAAATAATAATTGGAGCCTCATTGAAAATGCTTTTTCACCAGAGGGTCACATCAATCATCTCATTTGGTCTCAGCCAGGGCGCACAATAAATCTCTCCACGTTACTCTCCTCTACACGCAGCATGCTGTCTGTATGGCAAAAGTACAGAAATAAACTATCTTCCAAGAAATCTATAAATTTGATGTTCCTAAATAACCCAGGTTTCCAACCTGGAAAACATGGACACTATATTAACAAATGGAGAACTACACATTTCCATACAATACGAGATCTACTGGATCCGCGCACCAAAGAAATGCTCACCTTCAATGAGCTTACAGAGAAAACACCCCAAGGAACCTGCCAATTTTTTGAGTACTTACAACTCAGACATTTCATAAAGCCCTACTATGATGAAAATAAGATTACAACACCCACTTCATTTGAAAATCTGGCAAAAATGGGGCTTCCACAAAAAGGGCTCATATCAAAGATATATAAAATACTCATTGACTTTCAGTTGGACACACTTCCAAGACACCCATATATGGCTAAGTGGGACGCTAATCTACCTCAACCAATACTAGAAGAGGAATGGATAGCTATTTGGTCCAACGCAAAGAAAATGGTACGCTGCTCTAGACAAAAAGAGCACATCTACAAAATACTAATGTTCTGGTATCATACACCAACTAAACTACACTCGTTTTTTCCAGGCCACTCACCACTTTGTTGGAGGGGATGCGGAGAAATGGGTGACATGATACATATTTTTTGGTCATGCCCTAGGATTCTACCACTATGGGATGAGATTACGGACCTCACAAGCAAGCTTCTCCATAAACCTACGACAAAGGACATTAAATGTCTCTTGATGGGCAAACCCATGGAAAACATTCACAAACAATCTCAGGCTCTACTCAACCAAATATATACAGCGACTCGTATAAGCATAGCAGCAAAGTGGAAGACACAGAGCATACCTACATTGGACGAAATAAAAAGCAGAGTAAATAATAATAAAGCTTTTGAAGCAAGTATAGCTGCTATACACAATCAGATGACTCAATATACAGAAACTTGGGCAGCATGGGAGCTACTAATTCAATCCTAAATAGATACCAAGATATAACAGTTATTGCCATATATGTCTAGAGGAAATAAATGTGGGTTCATTTTCCTTTCCATCTTGAAAAAGTTACATAATCTAAAATAGGAATTTACAGATCGAACATTTTGCTGTAGTAAGAGAGTAAATGACACGGAATAATTGTATTGTTTTTTCTTTGTTTTATTACTTTCTCTATTAATATGCTGTTTGTTTCAGTTAAACTTAAAGCAATGTCAAAAAAGATCAATATGAATAATGTTGGACTGTAATATTATTTGTGTGACGAAAAATCAATAAAAATTTTTAGTAACAAAAAAAAAAATAGCAGATAGTGGTCTGCAAAGCACACCAACACTGTTTGGGAGAGCCGGTATCAACCATTTTGTTGGAGATCAGTAGTACCAAGTTCCCGTTATAACCAAGGGATTGTCTGAATTCCACTGGTGGGGCTTAACACTTTACTTCTCTTTCTATTTCATAAATTATAGAGTTGGAAAATATATTTTTCTTTTATAATCTGTAGGTGCAGTGGGCGGTTTTTGGTTTGCATAAAATTGGGTAATTTAATAAAGTACTTATCTTGTTATATGTCACGCGTATAGATTTTTTTTAACACATAAATGCTGTTCCTACCAAACAGTCTCTCATTTACTCAAGAAGGTTTTGTTTCAATTCCCCTCTATTAATTATTAATGTAATACTTACAAATTGTTTTTATCATCTAGAAATCATCAAGAATTACTTTATGTTATTTCTTTATGTGGTACCCATTATGAAGTACCACAGATACCTATCATTGGATAAATTTGAGTAATATACATATATAAAAATAATGGGTGGATAGATCCCTTCTGGTACTACAGTTATTCAATCAGGACACAATGATGTTTCTAATTTCTGGTAGAGGCTTTAATCAAATGCTATGAATAAATGCTGTTTTGCGAGTTTTGTTATTTTATAGTGCAACTTCTGCTTGGCTGGGAAGCACACAAAGTAGCACCCAGAGACATTTGAATGTTACCTCAAACTATGTCAGTGAGTCATAATAGTTGGGGTGACATAATGCCCCCATAATGCCATAATGCCCAAACCTCACCTATTGATTCTCTGCTGATTCCTTCTTATCAACCAGAACATTTTGTAATTTCCAGCTGTAGTTTGTTAACTATGTGTAATTATCTGCAAATAAGTATGTATAACATTAACTGAGGATTTGCTACTCCAAAAGAAGCTTTATTAAGGGTAATGGCAAAACTATGTTTTCTCACTTCGTGGACATCGCACTAGGTGGGACATAACACTAGGATAATGGTAATGGCAACCAAGCACTGTGTCAATTTTAATGACAAATGCATATTGCTAAGTGTAACACCTGTCATTACACATGACCTAGCACTTGTTAGAGATTCCAAATTATTTTAAATAATATGGTGGTGGTGGGGGATTTGCAGTCCACTTCCATGCAGAAAGAAAATGCAAATGTAACAAAATATTACAAATCCACCAGTTTGCCATTATACTTCTTCTTCCATGACTGCTGCTTTCATAAAGTTAGACTATTGTTGATTTCTTCCATTGGAAGACCAAAACTTGTAGCATTGCAATTGCAACAAACTGATTATTTACCCTTCCTGCTTTTCAGCTCTCTAACTTTGAATTAGTCAGTGACTTGAAGGGGGGCCACATGGGACATAACTGTTCAGTGAGTTTGCAATTGATCCTCAGAATTCAGCTCAGATTCAAAAGCAACAGGTATGACCCGTGTGGCCCCCCTCAAGTCACGGATTGGTTACTGCCTGGTCACCAGGGTAACCAGTCAGTGGAAAGCAAGAGAGCTGAAAATCAGGAAGTTGGATTTTGGCTATTATATTAGACATCCAGTCACTCCAGCCTTTATACATTACATTTTTTTCTAACTAACTATATTAGAAACATGTTTTATTTTGCACAGCCTATCTATTTACCCAGTTTTCATTTTTATACTGAACATTTCCTTTAACTTTTTTCAATCATCATGGAATATTAGCATATTAAAGGAACAGTAACGCCAAACAATTAAAACATTTTAAAGTATTTAACATATAATATATTGTTAGCGTGCACTGGTAAAAGCTGTGTGCTTCAGAAAGACAACTGTAGGTTATATAAATAAGCTGCTGTGTGTTATGGGGACAGCCATTCAAGTTGGTAAAAGGGAAAAAAAGCACAGGTTACATAGCACATAACAGATAAGCATGTCAATTGCTATGCTGTTGTATCTGTTTTATTTTATTTGTTATGTAACCTGTACTTTTCCCCTTTGTTCCAGCATGAATGGCTACCTCATGGCTACACAGCAGCTTATTTATATAAATTATAGTAGTCTTTCTGATGCAAACACACCAGTTTTACAGATCAGAGCAGCAGTATATTATATTTTAATTACTTTGATCAGTTTTAGGTGTTACTGTTCTTTTAAAAACAGAGGAGTCAGAGTAACATTTGGAGTCGGAGTTAAAATTGAAGGATTTATGTACCGACTCCACAGCCCTGCCCTGAACAGAAAATCTGCACTACCTATGTTGTTCATCTGTTTTTCCTCAGGACAAAACATGTGCCTTTCATTGTGCCACCAAAGTTCCGTGGTCGAGATTGGATTGGTCTGGGAAATGGAGAACGTATTCAGGATGACAGTGAGCCATATATTGCACCTGATTTCCTCCCACGGTCATCCTTCTGCTCTTTGGGTAATACACTCAATTGTAATAATTACTTGAGCCCAATTATTGCTAATGTTTGTATACTTGCATCGGGGAAGACCTGTGAGAAGCATATACAGGTATGACACCTATTACCCAGAATACTCTGGACCTGGGGTTTTTCGGCTAAGGGATCTTTCCATAAGGTGAATAAACATACTTTTAAGTCATCTAAAAAGATCAATTAAGCTCTAAATAAACCCAATAGGAATGTTTGAACTCTTATAACAATAATGGCATTTTAGTAAGGGTTGAGTACAATGTACTGTTTTATTATTACAGAGAAAAAGGAAATATTTTTTTAAAATGAAAATTATATGTTTAAAATTGAGTCTATGGAAGATAGCCATCCTGTTAGAGCTTTATGCAGAATCGGTATGGATTCCCATGCATGTTCAATGTGAATGATTACTTGCATACCTTTCTGTGCAATAATATTGACAGAGTAGTACAAATCTAAAAAAATTAAAAAGGGGTGGAGCTTGCAGTAAGTGGGTAGGGTTTCAACATTTTTTCACTATTGCTATGCAAATCTTTCTCTCTGATAATTTAACCATTCTCTGGATGATATTACAATTTAATTAAGCAGTATGACAGCTTATTCATACCTCACTAAATGAAGACTTTATTCATATTTATCATATCATTTGGTGCTAAATAGAATCATTTTAAAAATTCTTAATTTACTTTATGACTTTATTGCACAGGGAGGTGGACTCTTTATTTTTGAAAATCTAGCTCACATTATACCAGTACAGAGCATTCAGACTCTGAAATCTAAAACATAGTGCTTAGATCATTACAGGATTTTCAGATAACAGGTTTAAATAGCAAATTACAGTAACTGGCATAATAAAGCTTAGTAAAGTGATGGAAGCAACTTCGCAAACATTTTGACTGAATGGCAGTTAGCACAGTATTGAAATTTGTCCCTGGGTGTTTTGTACCTCTTGTGTGTTTCATTTTAAAGATGAAACTTTTGGAATGAAAGGAAATACAGATAGCTGAGTGAAATTTTTTTTTTTTTTAAATAAAAAAAGTACTAACAAACCACAATACACAATTTGACCTTATTTATCAATAAAAAAATCTTGAAAAAATTGTAACAGGAAAAAACTTGATTTTTTTTCGGATTGTCATGATCATCAGGGAAATCAATTCCACATCTTCACAGCTCTCACAGTAAGAAGCCCCTTCCAAATATTTAGGTGGAACCTCCTTTCTTCTAATCAGAATGAGTCAGCTGGAAAGACCTACTTGTAAATAAAGCATTAGAGAGATTATTATATATTTATGATAACATTAACAACCACCCACTGTACCTGATCCTGTAGCCAGTTTCCTATCCATGTTCAAATAACTTAATAAAGCCCAACAGACCTTAGCTTTGAAAGCAGATGTTTGCGGAGCACAGTGCTTTGGCAAAATCCAAGATTAATACTGCTCTCCCATTGTTCAGCATTTTACTTT
This sequence comes from Xenopus borealis, assembly GCA_024363595.1. NCBI lineage: Eukaryota > Metazoa > Chordata > Amphibia > Anura > Pipidae > Xenopus > Xenopus borealis. The sequence continues at coordinate 36,451,266 of CM044444.1, read as the reverse complement.
CCTCATCATAAAAAACAATCAAATTTGTCTGACATGACCTATCCTTCATGAAGCCATGCTGATTGCTGTTCATAATGCATAATTTTGTCCTAGTGAATGCCTAGTAAAGAAGTCAATAGAAAAGAACAGAAAGGCATTTAAAAACTACAAGTCTTTTGGGACAGAAGCCCCATTTAATAAATAGAAACACTATAATAAATGTTTTAAAACAGCAATCTAGAAGGCAGAGATAAGAAATAAGGAGTACATAGAAGCTGAGGCTAAGACTGACCCCAAAAGTTTTTTAAGTATATTATTAGTAAAAAGATGCATGTTGAGCATGTTAAATAATGGTATATGGTAAATGTGCTAAATCAGTTCTTCTTATGTTACCTATGGATTGGAGGAAAGCTGACATCATTCCAATATTTAAAAAGGGATAATGATCTCAGCCTGGCAATTATAGGCTAGTAAAATTGGCATCTGTGGTGGGAAAATTAGGGATCACATTAAAAATTTTGTCCTAGTGAATGGCATTATGAGCAGCAATCAGCATGGCTTTATGAAGCATGGTCAGGAGGGGTTATTCTTGCACTGTACAGAGCACTGGTAAGGCCTCATTTAGCATATACCATACAGTTTTGTCTCCAGCACCATACAGGACATTATTTAATTAGAGAGGGTGCAGAGAAGGGCAACTAAGCTGGTAAAGGGCATGGAAACTCTTAGTTATGAGGAAAGACTGGCCAAGTTTGGGTTTGGAGAAGAGGCGATATGTGTGAATATATAAGGTGATCACATAATAATCTCTCTGATGCATTATTTGTCAGTAGTTCTTTATAGCTGATGCAAGGTCACCTAATCGAATTAGAACAAAGGAGGTTCTGTCTAAATATTCGGAAGGGTTTTTTTTTACAGTGAGAGCTGTGAAGATGTGGAATTCTCTCCCTGAATCAGTTGTACAGGCCAATCTTGGAACCAGTCTTGGAGCCAGGAATTACATTTTCTCCTGAGGTAAATTGTAGTTTTTTTGCCTTCTTCTGGATCAACCAGCAGCTAAGCAGGTTATATATAGATTTACAAGATTGTGTCTTTTTTCAACCTTTGATACTATTTTACTATACTGTATATGTTACTATGTTTACAATGCGTGTGAATTTAACAGTCTGCTACACATGATAATATTTTAGATATAGCGAGTAAATACAAAGTTTAAACTAACCTGGGGCAATCTCTTTTGTATATGAAAATAATTTAATCAAACTATATTTATATTTTATTAACATTAGGGGCATACGTTGTTGGTGCCATCAACCCAGCTTTGTACAAATTCCCAGAAGTAAATGAAGAAACAGATTTTCCAGCAGGTAACATTGGACGCATTTGGTTTGCTGTGGAATATGAACTAGAAACCGAGAGGCTTGTGGTGTCCCTGATGAAAGTAAGAAATTTGCAGTTTGGCTCAGATTCTTGTAATCCATTTTTGAAGATCCATCTGCTTCCAGATGAGAGGCGCTTTCTGCAGTCCAAAACAAAGCGTAAAACTGTGAACCCACAATTTGATGAAACATTTGTCTTTCAGGTATGTTTACATGCACATATATATATATATACTGTATATATGTTCATATATTTTAGAAACTTAAAACATGATGATTTGTCTGCTTCACGCCTCTGCAATTGTTCCCAAGAAAGGTCTCAGTAACAAAGACAGTGGGGGCAATTCATAAATTTTGCACAGCGCATATTTATTTGCAAATTGTTGAATTGCCCATGTTTTTTCCTGAATGCTAAAAAATTGCACTACTGTGCCTATAATTTATGTTATTGTGAATTCGCATTGCAAACAACTTTTCACCATTGTTTTGCAAATTTGATTGGTGTTTGCATGAGTGTGGCTACTGTCCGAGGCTGCTGTGCATTGACAGAAATTTATATTTGCAATTTGGGAATATTTTCTTCACCACTAAATTTGTGGTGAAAGTGTATGCATCGATATTTGAGATTTGTGATTTTTTTTCCATATTTATAAAGCTTAACATTAACATTTGTAATACAAATTAAAATTTGCAATTCTGTTTGCACATTAAATACACCACTTTTATCCAACTTAAATATAACCATGCGCAGGGCAGATATATTCACTGTGAGAATCATTCTGTGCTGCACAAAGTTTATAAATGAGCACAGATTCAACGGTCTTAAATAATTACCTTTTAAATGTATAATTTATAAATGTAGTAGTTACATAGTTACATAGTTACATAGTTAAATTGGGTTGAAAAAAGACTGAGTCCATCAAGTTCAACCCCTCCAAATTAAAAACCCAGCATACACACACACACACACACACAACACACACACACATCTCCACTCTTTCAAACACAAACCATATACCTGTATGCCCATAGCTATACTAACTGTAGATTTTAGTATCAAAATAGCCTTTGATATTATGTCTGTCCAAAAAAACATCCAAACTCCTCTTAAAAGCATCAACAGAATGAGCCATCACAACATCACCCGGCAGTGCATTCCACAACCTCACCGTCCTGACTGTGAAGAACCACCTACGCTGCTTCAAATGAAAGTCCTTTTCTTCTAGTCTGAAGGGGTGGCCTATGGTGCGGTGATCCTCTTTATGGGTAAAAAGGTCATTTTTTATTATGATCTACCTAGAAGTGCAGTCTGTCACTACCGAAAAGGAAATTAGTAAATAGAAAAAGTAGCCAGGAAGAAAAACAAATAAATGTCAAAGTGCATCAAACACCTGAAATTACTATGCACCATTATTCAACAATTAAAAGTGTACAAAGGCTGCATATATATTATGTTGACAATTTGCATAGTAACTGCTCCTAAATGCATTTATCAGGGAAATAAAAGACGAGCTGGTACATCTCAATGGGTATTCCTGCAACCTGAGTACTTCTCTATTAAAGTATAAAAACTGCCCCCACTGTGCTACAATAAGGAACTGCCCCCCCCAATGAGTATAGTTAAGAGTTAAGAGTGGAAGCTGCCTACCCAGTTAACTGTTCCTGTTGTGAGTCAATGTATTTTTATTTCCCTGATAATTGCTCTTTGGAGCAATTGCCAGGAAAATGGTTAGGATAAGTAGACTTTTATATAGTGCATAGCCGTAGATCATTCATAAAGGTGTATATAGTGTAATATAACTCCCAACATTCAGCACATTTGCTACAAATTGGCAAGCAAAGGTAGAAAGTCATTCCCTTCTCCGTTATGTGCTGCTTATGCAAAGAGATATAGGTTAAGCCTGTATAATTATATGTGAAAACACGTGGATCCGGATTTGACACCCAGATGGTGAGCTAAATCAGGCTGATGATTTGGCCCTGATAATATGATCAGATAAAAAAGGAGCCTTTGCAGACCGATTGGGAGAGACCCTTTGTTGTCCTTGATCTACACAATTTCAAACCTGCCCAATATCCGTCTAGATATTGGTTGGGCCTAAAGTGGCTAAATTGTGCCTCATCAGCACTGCTTTTTCTCATGATATTCATAACACAGGAGGATCAGTGGCACAGGTTGCTCATTCATAATAGCCATCATTATAGAGATCAACAAAGTAAGTAAGGTTGCTGTCAGGGTATCTGTACGCTTTTCACCTGGAAAGCCTGTTTTTTGGTGGGCCTGTCAAGATGAAAATTGCCTGTCTTAATTTCTAAATTAAGAAATCTGTACAGGGCTCTGACCTCAATAGCTGATTGCATCATAGGTCCACCACTGATGGCACCAAGCCCTGACATCACCACTCCAGACTCAAAACACCACCACTCCACCCCTGACATCTCTGGTCCCTAACATTGGCCACCCCTGCCTATACTTCTCTGTTCCAAAGGGTGACAACCCTGTATCCATAAAATGTGCTACTGTTGAAAGAAACCTCTGAACTTATAAAATGCTGCATATTAACATATCTAGAAACCATTCACTTACAGAATTCAGGGAAGTAAGCTGGATAGGAAATGTTCACAACATACTCTGTAGCCTGGAAATTAATGTAGAGTATACAGTATAGTGACATCATTCCTTATCTGGGCAGCTTAATTTAGATTTGAATCCTAAGGGTGAGAAATTCTCAGCTGTGCACATTTACTTTTCCTGTGTCAGATAGGACCAGTAACATATCACTAATCATTCATTTGTACTCTGTCACAGCCGTACATGGAGAAGGCAGGACATAAAGTTTGGACAGGGCTGCTTTTGACCTGTATAAACCTGTTTACAGCACCTGGTTTATCGCAGTAATGGTGGCATTTAAAGCTTGAGAGTCCTTCTAAATAATAGCTGCCCTCAAAGACATGAAATACAACGTAGATGACTGGTAATATAGCAGCAGTTATTCTGGGAAAAATAATATATATATGCTATAATGTAACAACATGCTGTGTAGTAGTACCTGGATTTGTACCTGGATAGAGAACTAAGTAAAATATAGACTACAAAGAATGGTGGTAAATGGAACATTTTCTAATTGGACCAGTGTTGTTAGAGGAGTACCGCAAGCCTCTATACTAGGTCCTTTGCTTTTCAACTTAATGACCTGGAGGTGGGCATTGAAAGTACTGTTTCTATTTTTGCAGATGATACTAAATTGTGCAGAACCATAGTTTCCATGCAGGATTCTCCCACTTTGCAGAGTGATTTGTCTAAATGGGGAAACTGGGTGGCAAACTGGAAAATGAGGTTCAGTGTTGATAAATGCAAGGTTATGCTGGAAAAAAGCACTTGCGAGGTGACAGTTAAACTTCACAAGTACATTAGAGGACAAATATCAGGGGACCTTTTTACCCATAAAGAGGATCACCGCACCAGAGGCCACCCCTTCAGACTAGAAGAAAATGATTTCATTTGAAGCAGCGCAGGTGGTTCTTCGCAGTGAGGACAGTGAGGTTGTGGAATGCACTGTCGGGTGATGTTGTGATGGCTGATTCTGTTGATGCTTTTAAGAGTTGCTTGGTTGATTTCTTGGACAGACATAATATTTTATATATATATATATATATATATAGTAGTAGTTCATGAAAGCACTCACAGCTACCGCCATCAAGCATGAATCAGCAAATCATTTATTAGTGCATGGTATATCAACGCCTGAGGACGGCTCCATGTGAGCCGAAATGTGTTGATATACCATGCACTAATAAATTATTTGCTAATTCACGCTTGATGGCGGTAGCTGTGAGTGCTTTCATGAACTGCTACAATTCCTTTTGATTTAACTATTTGATTGGTGAGTGCAGACACTCCCTCTATATATATATATATATATATTTTGTTACACAACTAATGGATTTGCCGTGAGTGCTTTCTCTGGACTTGTATATATGTATATATATATATATGTATATAATTTATGTGAAATTGAGAATATGAAGCGTGTGTTTATGGATGCTGGGTTTTTATTTGGAGTGGTTGGACTTGATGGACTTTGTCTTTTTTTAACCCAATTTAACTATGTAACTATTGCACTCTCTAGATGCACAACCATTGTGCATTGCATTGCTGATCAAGCTTGTCACCCTTGTCAATCAACTCCTATCACACCTCTCAACATTACTGTGTTGCAGAAGTGGTGCAGTCGGGGTCGGCACTTGCCCCTAGTGTGCACCATAGTTTTGGCCTTTCTTTGTGCACATCACTGTTGTAAGTTTGCTTCTCTCTACTGCCCAGAAACAATACTTGGGTTTTTGGATAAGGAATCTTTTCTGTAATTTGGATTACCAGACCTTAAGGGGCACATTTACTAAGGGTCAAAGTGAAAATTCAAATTAAAAAAAGAAATTTTTGGCTGCTTTGACTATCGAATAGCCAAAATTGGATTCGAATTGAAAAGAATTTGAAAGAAATTTTAAAATAAAAAAAAAATTGTGAAATCGTAAAGTGAATTTTGGCCTATTCGATCATCAAATATCGAATAGATCGAATAGATAGAATGATCAGATATTCGATAATTCGATCATTCGATGATCGTAGGAAATAAAATTATAAAGTTATTCGACTGCCTACTTCGCCAGATTGAACCTACCCAATTGCAATAGAAGCCTATGGGAAGCTCCTCATAGGCTTCAGAGACTTAGGGGCACATTTACTGTTATTCCCCCCAAAAAATTTGTTTCTATTCGATATTCGATTAGCATTCGATATTCGAATGTTAATCAAATAGTTCTAGGCTACCTTTTATTCGATATTCGTTCATTCGAGGATTGAATACAAATTTATTCGATCAGTCGAATAAATCATTTGACAGAACGAATAAATAATTTGATCATTCGAATGATTCATACAATTCGAACCATCGAAGACTTCGATCGTACGAATCCTATTCGATCAGGATTTACCCTCGGAAGCCTATGGGAGTGCTCCCATAAGCTTCTATTGCAATTCGGTGGGTCCAATCTGCCGAAGTAGGCAATCGAATAAACTTTAATATTAAAATCCTTCACTGGTCGAATGATCGAATATTCGTCCATTCGACTCTATTCGAATGTATTCGATCGTTATATGCTACATCCTTATTACCCTGAGAAGCTGACAAAGCTGGTTGGATAAACAGGTTAGACCAGCATCTCATTGTACATGAAAAGTTCTTTTTATCCAAAATATATAAACTATTCAGGAACTAACATGTCTACTCTGCCTACCCCTTGGCCCGGCCTTGATTCCATTCATGTATATGCCCTACTAGCTAAATCACCCTAGAACTATAGCCATTATAGCCAGAACACAGTTTCCTCCCATGCATCTCCCTAACCTACTTGTTATTCAGCAAATAGAATGTGGGCTTTTGATCCTGAGAATGTTACAGCCAAGCCAGAAATTATTATGTTATCTGTTTATTTCTGCCTTTGGATTCCATTTTTGTCTATTTATATAGCAATTGTTTTTTTTTTTTTTTT
>CM044444.1:36414158-36444226 GCA_024363595.1 Xenopus borealis | reverse complement strand
TTTTTTTTTTTTTTTTTTTGCAATAGCCTATCTATTTACCCAGTATTTTTACACCGAACGGTTCCTATAAGAAATAATACAGCAGTGGGACATGCCATATGGCCTTGTGACGACTAAACAGTGCCTAATCAGGTTCAACTTGTTCAACAGGTTCAACTTTCTTGTGTGCAACATATTGTATCTTTTGTTTGTCATCTGAGCCTCTCAGACATTTATTTAAATTATTATCATATTGATACTTATTTTTTTTTTTGTTTGCTTTTATTTAGTGCAAAAACATGGTGTCCTGCAGAGCCAATATATTTGGATCTTAAATTAGTCCCACTAGTCAAATTACAGAACTCACTTTACATTACAGTTTAACAGTTCAGTGATCATATTTTCAGAAATGTTCTAAAAATAAAGTATTCTTTTTCCCCCAATTGTTATTAAACAAGCAGAAACTGTATAATGCTGACATTTAGGGGTTCTTTATTAAAGTGCAAAACTTTAATTCCATTTTTTAATGGAATTTTTCAGGATTTATTAAAGCTTGATGATGCAAAAAGTCAGAATTTGAAAATCCACAATCTCAGACCTGCCAAGGTTGTATATACTTCAATGGGAGACTATTTGGAAGTTTCTGTGGTCTTTGCTGGAATTTGCCCAAAAATCAGACTATCCGAAAAATGTGGGCCTTTCAGGAAAAAGCCCGAAAAAATCGAGCGATTCGGGAAAAAACTTTTAAAAAATCATACGATTCAGGTTTCTCACAATTTTATCGAATTTGCCCCCGATCCGATTAAATTGTGTCTTTTTAATAATAAATATGGTCAAATTGTGGATTCTATTTTGATCTGACTTTTTTATTTAAAAAAATCAGGAAAATGTCCCATTTTGATAAATAACCCTCTGCAAACATCATTTCGACAAATATACAAAGTAGTCATGGGATTAGAAGATGAGACATTGGGATAAATTTATCAAAGAGTGAATTTCTGCCACTAGAGTGAAATTCTGCATCTCTCAATTAATTTCTATGGGATTTTGACACAAATGGCACCCTAAATCCAGAACCCAAGCTAAGCTCCCTGGTTTCAGCTCTTACTTTTTCTTATAACCACTGCCTTTCACCTCAAGAGGAGCCCTCAGCTAATTGGATGCCGCCAGGTTTTATTTGAGAGAGGAGCAAAGCAATAGGTTCTGGATGAGCAAAGGGGCACAATCGTCTCACCAAGGATACTGGATGGAAGAACGCCACTTAGGAAGGCAGGCTGGACAACAGAGCATGGAACAGGCAGGCCGGGCCAGCATAAGCAGAGTAGAATAGTCAGACAGGCTGGGATCAGGATTGGAGAGTGTAGAATAGTCAGTGGACAGGCAAAAGGTCAGGATTGTAGAGATCAGAATAGTCACAGGCAAGGCAAGGGTCAATACAAAGAAAGATCAATCAGGAATCAACATAGAATAGCACCCAGGAACAAGCTGAATTGAACCTAACAATGGGCAGCTTGCTAAACACGGCACACAGGAGGAGACAGGACCCATGCGGAGGGCGTCCCCGCCAGACACTAGGAGGCAAATTTACGAAAATCGCGTGAAATGATTGAAATTCGATCGAATTAGATCGAACAACGATCGTACAAATTTTTCGTGAAATTTGGCCTCTTCAATCATCGAATAGATCAAACGATCGTATGTTCGATAATTCGATCATTCGATGATCGAAGGAATCAAAATTTTAAAGTTATTCGACTGCCTACTTCGTCAGATTGAACCTACCGAATTGCAATAGAAGCCTATGTACCATTCGAACGATCGGAGCATTCGTTCGACGCTCAAATTAAATTTCACAGTTTTTTCGGGAAATCGAACGATCGGTATCCAATCGTATGAATTCATCGAGAAATGGAATAGCGAACAAAATAATAGCCTAAAATAATTCGATAAGCATTCGATGGTCGAACGCTTCAAGAATTTCGAATTCGGTCAAATTTATTTTGGGGAATAATAGTAAATTTGCCCCTGGGGTAGCCACTGGACCACCAGGGTAAACCTTTTTCCATACAGATTTTGAAAGACGTATTTATCAATGGGTGAAGTGAAAGTTCACCCTTTGATAAATGCGCCTTTAAAAATCCCATATAAATGAATGGAAAGTGGCAGAATTTCACTCTAGTGGCGGAACTTTGCTCTTTGATAAATATACCCCATTGAAGCAAATGACAATTCAGACAAATCTTAAGGTGTATGCAAGGTGAATAAACACAAGATATATGTAACACAGTGTGTGACTTTGTGTAGGTTTCAGGTAAAACTGTACATCAGAGGACTTTGCGGTTTTCAGTATATCATGTGGATAAGATAAAAAAGCACCACCTTCTGGGACAGGTGTTTTTTCCCTTGAAAAATGAATCATTAACTGATGATGAGAATATGGTTATCTGGAGAGATCTGGAACTTGAAAATCTGGAGGTGAGAAAACCCACAGCTACCAATAAGATGTTTGCTTTAACATAGATGACAGGGGCGTAACTATAGAGGAAGCAGACCCAGCGGCTGCAGGGGTGCCCAGGTGGTATAGGGGCCCTAATGAGGCCCTAATTCACATACAATTTCAATAAATTGGTAAAGCAAGTCAACCTCTAGACATTTTGGGGACCTGAAAAATTATTTGCTGTGGGGCCCAGTAAGATCTAGTTATGCCACTGATAGATGATCAGCAAATGCTTCTCCCGTTTGTTGCTCTATTTGTTTAGACCTGTATCAAACTTTCCACCTTTTATTACATGATGTTCTTTAACTTTTAACATTTCCTTTACCTTATTTTATTCCATTCATTCATTTTATATAATAATTCTGTGAAGTATTACAAGTCCTGAAGCTAATAGCTATTACATAATTGAATGTTTAACTATTATTAGACAAGCCATATGAATGAGAAATTATGAGGAACCGGTTCTCTAAACTTCCTGCAGACCCTTCACTTTATGCAATGTCATGTTTGTTCACTGTGAGGACCTAAGCAATGCTCTCTATAATGTCTGTATGCATGAATGTATGGGTCAAAATGAAGACATAATTATGCTTCTCCGGTTTAGCACCGGAGGGGTTGAATTCCCCTTTAAAGAAATAACCAGGGTCCAAATCAATGAAATATGCAGTGTGCAAAAAAAAAGGCAACTTTTTTTTAGCACTTTGCACATTGTGGTCCATTGTATAGACACAGGCCTCTGCACTCTTTTCTGGAGGCAATTAGCTATATCTACTACTGTGGTCAGGCCTGGGTTATACCACCAGCCTAGTCAAGTTTAAGGTCTAGCTTAAAGTTTTACATATCTGATCTGGTAAATGATCAGTAGCTGTAGACTTTATGCTAAAAATGGGCCACAGGGATTTCTAATTATTTCTGTTTTTATTCTCTTTCTAAGCCACCATCAGAGCATGGAAACATCCAGTTCTCTCTTAGTTACAATGATTACCTTGGTCGACTAACTGTTGTGGTGCTTCGAGCAAAGGGCTTACAGTTTTTGGAAGAACGTGGTGTCATAAGTGAGTATCATCTGATTCTTATTTATTAATAAAATGAATAAATAAATAAATAATGAATTAATAAATAATAAAATAAATACAATAATTTTTTAATTCTACTTTACAATAATATTTTTATATTTTTTGGGGGGGGGGATTTTTAAATCTATTTGCTCAATATGTTTGTTCTTAAAATGTATGCTGAATAGCTTTTTTGAATAATTTATTCAATTATTTGAATATTTAACAAAATTATTATTTTGAATAAGTTAACACAAAACCCAATGGGATTATTTTGCAAACAACAAGGATTAATTATACTTTACTTGGGATCAAGTACAATATACTGTTTTGTCTGGTTTGTCAGTTAGTCTCTATTGGGCAAAGTGCCGAAAATGCGCTAGCGTTTCGCCAGCGCTACGCAAATTCACTAAAATGCAAAGTTGTGCTCAAGGAGGTGAACGGTAGCAAAGTTGAGCTACCGTTACTTCACCAGGCAAAGCACATTTACGATAGCGATGCCTAATTTGCATACGGCCTGAAGTTAAAAGTATAATAGAAGTATATGTTACAGCCACTACATTCCACTACACAAGCCCAGGAAACCGTTAATAAATAAAATAAAGTTGTCCTATTGCCCTAAACATGTGCTCACTGTATAGTTTAGTTGCCATATGTTAGGAAATGTAGGGGGGAAGGAAGGTAACCCCCCAAAAAATTACGCTATTTTTCAGACTATCACCCTAAAAAACAGTAAAAGACGCCAGCGTTCTTTTGGGACTCCTATCTATTGTACTGAACTTCACAAAGTCTGACCTGGCGAAGTAAAGTCTAATGCAAGGGGTAACATTCAGTAAAATGGTCATCTTAGTGAATTAGCGTAATTACATCCCTTGGTTAGTGTGCAACTTCACCTGGCGTAGGACGAATCTGCAAAATGATGTCATGCTGGCGAATAAGCGCTAGCATTAGATGCTTCACGCTTTAGTGAACTTGCCCCTATGTCTCAAGCAATTGTACGCCCCAAATTGACACTGAAAAAACTGCATTGAGTATAATAAACATAGAGATTTGTACCAGCATAGTCAGAGTAATTCCACATTAGGACACTCAAATGCAAGCATTGTGCTGCCTCTCTGCTGAGCCCGAGGTGCTATTGTATTCCACTGTAAAAAATGTTTGCTCTATTTTTTTCTTTGTCCCTGATATGACTAAATCGGGATTTTTAATAATAATAAATAAGGTCCAATCACAGATTCTGGTTTGAGCTGACCTTTTTGATTCAAATTATAAGATAAATTTGGACTTTGATAAATAAACCCCATTCCCTACCTTTTAGAGGCTGCAGTCCAATATTTATAGCTCACCCACAGGACAAGCCTTGCTTGAGAGTTGAGATTTTTTTTTTGTTCTTTACATGTTGCCTGTCCTTTGCAGAATTGCCATTTCAGAGACCTGTGGGTGCCCCAGTGAATACAAGAGCAATAAATGGGCACACTTCTCCAATGTATTGCACTTTGCACACTGAAATTATAGTTTTATTATATGATTTCTAGTGGGCTTCACTCATTGCTAGCAAGGTACCAGAATTAATTGCCAGTCAACAGCTGTACAGTACTACCTACTTTGCTTGATGAGGCAAAATGAATACTCATGTAAAGTATTAACTACATCATTGGAGAGAAGTATTCTCTGTTCAGTCATGGCAACACTCTAAAACACAAATGTTTATTTAAATATGCTAAATGACAACTTTTTATCCCAGCTTGTTCAAGAACCTACTAGGAATAACTCTCTTTTGGATCTTGTAATAACTAATGATACTGAACTCATCTCTAGCATTTGTGTGGGTGAGCATATAGGGAACAGTGGTCTTCTTTAAGATTCTGTTGCAGAGGCAATTCTATAAGGGAATAACTAAAACACTGAATTTCAGGCATGCAAACTTTGACAGTGTAAGCGCATCTCTGCAACATATTAAGTGGGAAATGCTTTTCACAGGGTTAAACACTGAACAAAAATGGGAAGTCTTTAAAATGCTGCTTGATAAATAAACGTCAGTATATTCCGCTTGTAAGCAAGGAACGTTGTTTCAAAGCAAAAGCTTTTTGGTCAGTAGAAGTGTTGGTGTTGAAGTGGGTAAGAAAAGACGTGCTTTTAAGGCTTTCACGTTAGCTAGGACAGCTGAATCATTTATAAGGTACAAGGAGGCCAATAAATCATGCAAAAAAGCAAGCTAAAATCGATATGGAAAAGGAAATAGCAGTAAGTAGTAAAAAGAATCCAAAATAATTTTTTAAATATATTAATAGTAAAAAAATGAAACAGGATGGGTAGGACCGTTATTATCAGAGGGGGGTCAGCTGGTTGATGAGAACAAGCAAAAAGCGCAGATTCTAAATGCATAATTTTTCATCTGTCTACACAAATGAGGAACCAGCTAATTAAGTTATCCTTATTAATAGTCCCAATTCTAATAATACATATATTGATGCATGGTTCACACATACTGAAATTCAAAAGAAACTAGAACTAGAAAATAAACAAAGGTACAGGGCCAGATGGGATTCATCCCAGGGTAATTAACAAGCTTAGCTCTGTGATTGCCAAACCTCTCTACTTTATTTTTCAGGATTCATTGAGATCTGGCATGGTGCCGAGAGACTGGCGAATTGCTAATGTGGTGCCGCTATTCAAAAAGGGATCCCATTCTCTGCCTCAAAACTATAGGCCAATTAGTCTGACGTCGGTGGTAGAAAAGCTTTTCGAAGGATTAATAAAGGATAGGACTTCATAGCAAATAACAATACTATGCGTAATAGATCTTGCCAGACTATCTTAATTTCTTTTTATGAGAAGTTAAGCAGGGACCTCGATTCTGGGATGGATGTGGATGTGATTTACTTAGACTTCGCTAAAGCATTTGATACAGTGCAACACAGAAGGTTACTGGTTAAATTAAGGAATGTTGGCCTGGAACATAGTATTTATAATTGGATAGAGAACTGTCTAAAAGATAGACTACAAAGAGTGGTGGTAAATGGAACATTTTCTAATTGGACCAGTGTTGTTAGTGGAGTTCCTCAGGGCTCTGTACTGGGTCCCTTGCTTTTCAACTTGTTTATTAATGACCTGGATGTGGGCAATGAAAGTACGGTTTCTATTTTTGCAGATGATACTAAATTGTGCAGAACTATAGGTTCCATGCAGGATGCTGCCAACTTGCAGAGTGATTTGTCTAAGTTGGGAAACTGGGCAGCAAACTGGAAAATTAGGTTAAATGTTGATAAATGCAAGGTTATGAACGTTGACAAAAATAATATAAATTCAAGTTATACAATAAATGGCAGTGTGTTGGGAGTTTCTTTAAGTGAGAAGGATCTTGGGGTTTTTATAGATAACAAGTTGTCCAATTCTGGGCAGTGTCATTCTGTAGCTACTAAAGCAAATAAAGTTTTGTCCTGCATAAAAAAGGGCATACATTCAAGGGATGAAAACATAATTATACCTCTTTATAGATCCCTAGTAAGACCTCATCTGGAATATGCAGTGCAGTTTTGGACTCCAGTCCTTAGGCAGGATGTAAAGCTGGAGAGAGTGCAGAGACGTGCAACTAAACTGGTTAGAGGGATGGAAGACTTAATTTATGAGGATAGACTGTCCAGGTTGGGGTTGTTTTCTCTGGAAAAATGGTGGTTGCGAGGGGACACGATTACACCTTACAAATACATTATAGGACATTATTGACAAATTTCAGGGAACCTTTTTCACTACTTCAGACTAGAAGAAAAGGACTTTCAATTGAAGCAGCGTAAGTGGTTCTTTACAGTGAGGACAGTGAGGTTGTGGACTGATGGGTAATGTTGTGATGGCTGATTCTGCTGAAGCTTTCAAAAGGGTTTTGGATGATTTTTTGGACATACATAATATCAAAGGCTATTTTGATACTAAACTCTACAGTTAATATAGCTATGTGCACATATGGTTTGTGTGAAAGAGTGGAGGTGTGTGTGTATATGCTGGTTTTTAATTTGGAGGGTTTGAACTTGATGGACTTTGTCTTTTTTCAACCCAATTTAACTATGTAACTGGGCAGCATATTTTGTTTAGTGGAGAGGAAGACATCAGACTAGCATTGATTTGTGTATTAATAACTACTAATATACTAAAAAGTAAAAGTAACAATAAAAATAGTAATACAGTGTTAGTAAAATATTAATAACTAGTAATAGTAAAAATAGCACAGCACTACAATATACAGTATGTTAAATATGTTGGCACTATAGAAATAAATGTTAATAATAGTAATAATAAAAACTAGTAATAAAATAGTAAAAATAGTTATAGTAATAACTAGCAATAGTAATAATAGTCATAACAATTATTTCAGATCACTTTGTTAGCTATAAAGATTACAGACTCTGTTGCCAATAAGAACAGCATGTGGTATTTGCACCTTGAAAAATCCTAAAATGGCATGTATAGTACAACTTAGTATTCCAGTGTCAAAATGAAAAAACAAGAAAAAGAAAGTTTGTCCTTTAGTCGAATTTCCTCCTGCTGATCCTTCCGCAGTCACCTTGCTGGGTGTAGAAAATCACAACTAAATAGGTGGATCAGCGCCTAAGGCTACGGGGAAATCGAAACAGAGCACTATATAGTGTAGTCAGTTAATTCAATTTCAATGCACCCTGTGTGTAGTTAAACGTCTCACGGTGCAATTCCTCGGGGGTTCCTAGTTCTTTCCCATTAGTTCGGACACCCAAAACATGCTCCCAATACCTTGAGGACTGTGGTAGAATTACCTACTTACAATATCAATGCTTGGGTTAACTCGTAAAATAACATATCTAAAATAACATAACTAAAATCGTTATTCAGCGCCTCCTTGCCATGTATCATTGATTCCATAAAAAAAAGAAACAAATATCCCATAGCGTAATTCTATGTATTAAAAAAACTTTTTCAATAAAATATTCCACTCACATTTAAAATTAAGTCCAATCGCAAATAGTATTTCCCAGTCTTTAGGCAGATTGGCCCTGGAGGGGAAGAAAAATATTATGTGTTGGCAAAGTTCTTTTCTCCCTTTCTCTCTCATTCGGAAGTGACATAATCTCAAGCTGCAGTAGGAGCCATGAGGAGAGATTGGACTTCAATTTAAATCTGGGTGCAATATATTATTGATGTGGTTTGTAAAAATTAGTCCAGGCTGATATTTTACCTTTTCAAGAGTCAAACAAGTAAGCTTCAATTTCCCTGTTTGCTTGAGGAATAAAACCAAATATTTTCCCTATTCATTGAGCTCTGAATTTAGGAAAGGCCATCTACCATAGACTCCATTCTATCCAAATCATCCAAGTTTTGAAAAACTTTTTCTCTGCATTAATAAAACAGTAACTTGTACTTGATCCACACTAAGATATAGCTAATCCTCATTGGAAGCAAAACTAGCCTATTGCGTTTATTTAATTTTTACATGAGTTCGAGTAGAGTTAAAGGGGAATTCAACCCCCCGGCGCTAACCCCAATGGCCCCCGACCCCCCCATAGACCCCTCCATCTTCCCCCCCAGCCTACCTCTCCCCCAGGCTATTGGAAGGGAAGATGGCCCCTGTGAACTTCCCTGGAGGGGACTTACACAGAGGGGTAAGTAGCAACTTAGGGGCAATAGCCTCTTGGGAGTGGTAGGCCGGGGGTAGGAGGGAAGGGGGCCAATGGGGGGTGGGGCGAGGTGGTTAGCACCGGGGGGTTGAATTCCTCTTTAAGGTATTACGATCTAAATTAAGGAAAGACCCGTTATCCAGAAAATCCCAGGTCCCAACCATTCTGGATAACAGGTCCAATACCTGTTATATATTTTATTTTAATGTCCCTTTAAAGGACATGCATTTCTACAGATATTATAGAATTTATTAGGAGTGAGAACACAATAGAAATTGTGTCCAATCTCTGCTTCCCATTACACAGTCGCCCACAGTAAAATGGTAAAGGATGCTGATATTTGTCCTAAAATAATTTAATCCATTAACTTGTGTTCAGTGATCATTAGCCATTATTCTGCAAGGTTATCCTTTATTGTTGGGTCTGGTTTTAGTGTGATTTGATTAAACACACTGAAGGGAAATGCAGCAGATAAGCAGGAGGAAGGAAGAGGTCTGGTTATTAAGACCTTTCACTTCAAATTGTTTTTATAGATAAAAAGACAAAACCTATTTTATTTCAGGAATGTTTTCTTTCAGCATGTTATTATAACTTATAGGATAATTCAAAGGAAATGGATAACCAAAAAAATATTAAGTCTTAAACTTAATTCCAGAGTATCCAAGGCATTATATAGTGCCTGATGACTAAATGCAGCCTACCACCTGGGTCTACATATATGTTAAAGGGGTGGTTCACTTTAAGGTTATATTTTGTATGCTTCATAATGGCTAAGCAATTTTCAGTTGGACTTCATTTTTTCTTTTTTATAGTTTTTTAATGATTTACCTACTTCTGACTCTCTCCAGCTTTCAAATGGGGGTCATTGATCCCATCTAAAAATAAAATGATCTGTAAGGCTTCACATTAAGGGGCAGATTTACTAAGGGGCAGATATACTAATGGTCGAATTTAGAAGTGAAAATGTTTTTTTAAAGGGCTTTTTCGATCGAAAATTGCCCTATTTTGATCAAATAGGTCAATTTTTGATTGAATAAAATTTGTTATAATGGTTCGCTCGTATCATTCGAATCAAATGGTTTGAATGATTCAAATGATTTTGTGCAAAATCCCATCGAATTCGAAGTATTTTAAAGGGCCAGTACTTTGAAAATTCAACCTCGAATTTTCCAATGTTTTCTATTCAGATCTAATTTTGGCCTATTTGATAGTTGAAGTTTCTCAAAATTACTTTGGAATTCAAATTTTTTTAATTCAATTTTATTTGAATATTCACCTCGACCCTTAGTAAATGTGCCCCTTCGGTTCGAATTTTCAAATACTTTTGGTGAAAACTCACAATTTTGAATTTAAAACCACCAACTCAAATTTTAATATGAGATCTATCACTAATGATGGGCGAATCTATCCCGTTTCGCCTAACCAGCAAAATTTGCGAATTGGCAAAAAATTTGCAAAACAAGTAGCACCACGTTTTTTATGCTCGCAGTTTTCGACACGTGTCATTTTCGTCGCTTCACGTCAATTAAATTTCGGCGTGCGTCTCGTTTTTTTTTTACGTCAACGAATGTTCAGCAGGCGAATTCAAGTATTTTGATGTATTGAAACTGGTTCATGATCCCTGGTATGTGGTAAATAGGCCCAACACCATAGTATGAGAAACATCCCCATATCATGATGCTTGTTATAAACCATCAATAAAAGCATATTATAACATAAAAAAAATTAGGCACACGATAGTCAGTCCAATACTGTTACTATGTCCTGGCTGTTGGGGTCCCCCTCTACTAATCTATCTGTTAATGGAAATACTATCTATATAGGCCAGATGTAGCAGATCACTTACACAGCAAGATATGTCAACATAAATTTGACATAATATGTCCAAAACGGGAGCAAAATACAATCAATTTTCCCACTTCTGGGTAAATCAAGTTGATATCTGTGTGTGTATGTGTGTGTGTATGTGTCCATAGCCTCCATTTTAATCAAATAAAATAAATAAATATTTTAAATGATTACTTTTTTATCTGTAATAAGAAAACAGTACCTTGTACTTGATCTCAGCTAAGATATAATGAATCCTTATTGGAGGCAAAACATGGCTTTATTTAATTACTTTTTAATACACCTATATAGAGTTTTGAGATCAAAATTATGGAAAGACGCCTTATTTGGAAAACCAGTTATTGAGCTTTCCGAATAACAGGTCCAATACCTGTACTGTCTTATTAGAAAAAAGTGATTCCAAAATATATAGACGCTAAAGAAAAGTGCATTCCTGTACTTCAGTGATTTCTAGATAATACATTACTTATTAGTAGTGATGGGCGAATCTCCCGAGATTCACTTCGCCGAAAAATTCAATTGGCGAAAAATTCGTGAAACGAGTTGCGGGACGCTTTTGACGCGCCTCGCGTCAACTTTGGCGCGTTGCGTCGTTTCCGACGCGCGTCGCGTCATTTTCGGCGCGCGTCGCAACCGACGCGCGACTCGTTTTTCTGGCGAATTTTCGCAAAGTGCAATTTCGCTGGCGATTCGCGAATCGCGCGAATTCGCCCCTGGTGAATACATTTGCCCATCACTACTTATTAGTCTAAAGTTTCAAAATGTACACTATATGAAAACTAATTCCGGGATATAAAGAAACAAAAAAATGTAAACCAGGACATTAACATACCTTTATCCGTATTTTATCTAAGAATTCCATGGTACACAATTATTCACTCACTTGCCTAACTCTGTGTTGTTTAGGTTCAGCATTTGTCAAAGTCTCTTTCATGAATCACAACAAACTTATCAAGAGCAAGAAGACAGCTTCAGTCTGTGGGACTGCAAACCCTGTTTACAATGAAACCTTCAGTTTCAAGGTGGAAACCACAGGGCTGGATACGGCAAGCTTGAGTCTGGCTGTTTTTCAGAATGCACAAGGAGATAGTAAGTTGCCAAAATTAAGCTATGACATTAGCTATGTTAGTATTTACTAAACAATGTTTTTTTCTCGTCAGAGTCTTAAAAGGGAAAAACAATTTTTTTGTAGATAAAAAACTCGATTTTATTGTGATTTCCTAAATTTGTGTTTCCATTAAAAGTCTGAATAAAAAAGTACTCCGTCTCAAACCTGCTGAGGTCATGTTGAAATCAGTGGCATATGTCCAGTTTACAACTGGAAGATATGATGAACTGTGCCCTGTTTCATGCAATAGTCTGATTAATTTGTTGTTTTTGGGCATCAAATCCAAAAAATCTTATGGGTCAGATTTTTTCACAATTTTATTGAATCTATGATAATAATAAAAAAAAAAAAAGCGCACAGGACTTTGGTTGAAGGGGTTTTAAGGAAATAGTGAGTATTTTTTGGATTTTAGTATACAACCCCCTTCTTATTATTTGTCTATGTATGCTTTTCAATTTTATTTTCTATTTTTTCAACAACTGTTGCAGTACCATCAACCATCTATTAATTTCTAGCTCAATTTAGAAGGAAGAGATTAAAATATGTATCATATTACTCTTTTGGCAATAAATGGCCTGTTTTACAGTATATGACAGAGGTTTTCATTCTATATTTCAATAGAGGGCTATGAGGGGCATTTGACCCCTGATTATTTTCTTTTTTAAGTACTAAATACAATCCATAAGTGTATCCATTATCAAGAGTGTAAACATGTGCCTATTCTCAACTTGAATGACGGCCACCATGGCTGCTTATCAGACTATTTAAACTATATTACGTTTTCTTATACAAACACAATTTTGACCACTGCAGGGGAACAGTACATTGTATTCATTTTACTGCAAAAAGTGTAATTAGATTAAATCATTAGATAGTTATTGGGATTGGATATAATATACTGGATCAGGTTCAATTTAATATTAACAGCTTCCAAAGCTAAATGTATATGCTCTCCATCCTCTGCAGCCATGAGAATGCATTTCCAGAGAATGGGTCTACCAGATATATCTTTGGGACTGGTAGAAAAAAAGTGGTAGAAAAAAAGTAAATAATATGTATTGGAC
Source organism: Xenopus borealis (assembly GCA_024363595.1). Lineage (NCBI taxonomy): Eukaryota > Metazoa > Chordata > Amphibia > Anura > Pipidae > Xenopus > Xenopus borealis. The sequence goes on along the minus strand of CM044444.1, from coordinate 36,431,033 downwards.
AGTTGCTGCTATTCACTGGTTACCTGTTACAAATTGTAATTTACAATCCAAGCAGTAATTGAGACTGTCACAGATCATAGATGTAGCAGTTCTGTGTGTGGAAGTGGGGGATCAGCTTTTAGGGCAGCACTCCACGGCGGGATGTTATCTGATGCGACACACTGAGAGGAAACGTAGGCAACCAGTTGGAGGTGCCCAAATATGTTACAGAAGGTACAGAAACATGGCAGCTACAAACAACATGCATAAGACGTGTGTAGTTTATAGCTGCTATGTTTCTATAACTTACATTATATTCGTCACTTCCAACTGGTCGCCTGCATTTTCCTCATAATGCCATTCACTTGGACAACATTTTGAATGTGATCCCTTAACAAGCTTTCAACTAATTTGCCCACCACAGATGTCAAATGCCTATAATTGCCAGGCTAAGATAGTAAACCCTTTTTAAATAATGGAATGACATCAGCTTTTCCTTAAGTCCAAAGGTACCATACCAGATGAAAGTGAATCTAATAATATCAGAAATAGGGGCCAGCCTAAAATTGAACTAAGCTCTCTTAGAACCTAGGGGTGTATGTCATCTGGCCTTGGCTTTTTTTTAAGCTTTAAGAATAATTTCCTGAGTAAGCCACTGACTAGATTGAGCTGAGACAACAGTGCAGCTATCACATTAGCTTAGGAACTCGGACTCCTTTATTGTATAAACTAAAGAAAAGAACTGATATCTTTTTACTTTTAATGTACTTAAAAAACTTTCTAGGGTTAGTCTTAGCCTAAGCTGCAATGCAGTCCTCATTTTCTTTTCCTTCTGGATTGCTATTTTACAACATTTATTATAGTGTTTATATTCAATAAATGCAACTTCTGTCCCCACAGTTTTTAAATACCTCTCTTCTCTTCTTTCCTAATATTCTAATATATATGGTTTTATTGCTTCCTGAAGTGACCGATTCCTGTTACTAAATATTCTTGCAGATTTTGACTCTGTACTATGCTGATTTTTTTGGTTGTTGACCCCAGCCTGATCTACTACTACGTCTTGCTCTCATCCTGTTCCTCCTGTCACACGTTACAGTTTCCCTTGTCTGTCCAGAACTCTCACCTTGGTTCTTTCACTTTAAGACCTGGCAGTAATGGAGGGCTCCTCCCAAAGCGAAAGGCAGCTGATATGGGCAGAAGCGTGAGCCCTTGATTTTGGGATACCAATCGTGACTGATGGTGATGAGAAGGCAGAATTTACTGAAATCCAGATATGTAACTGTTAACAATTCTAGGGCTAAGCCTTTGTTACTGCATTAAGACAGCTAGTACTAAATAAATTAAGTATTCATATGTTTAGCTAAAATTTATATTACAGTATATTACATCCCTGATTGAAAATTATGTGTGAAATGTTTGTCTCTTCCATTTATAGAGACCCACTTACTGGGGCGAGTTGTGGTTGGACCATATATGTACACTAGAGGAAGGGAACTAGAACACTGGAATGAAATGCTTAACAGGCCAAAAGACTTGGTGAAGCAATGGCATGCTCTGTGCATTAACACTTGAAAATCATGTAACGGATCAAGTGAAAATGGACACTTACTCATCTTCTTGTCATAGTCCAAAGGATGGCCACAAGAGTGCAAACATAAAAGTGGGATGGAAACAAAGTACCTGACTATACCTGAATGTATCTCATTGGTGTCTTTACTAGGACTGCAAAGAGGAACATTAAGGACAGATGGCTTTCTCATGTGGCCAACTGCTGCAACATTTCAGTGTTATTAGAATATACAGCAAGTTGTACTGTTCTTTTATTAAAGACTTTAAAAGTATGTGGTTCAAACCAATTTAGTGTGTTACAGATTGAGATGTTATTTATCTTGAAATTAATAATTATCACAGTTATCCTCAATCATTCAATATACATTATTATATATCCAATAATAACTATACATATTTAGAGCTCACGTTTGCATACCTAATAACTTTATAGCGAAGCCCCCTAAAGACTGTGATGGGAAACATAGTCTTAATAACCTAAAGTGCTTTGTATGCAAAACACTCCTATATATTTGGTAAGTAGACAGAAAGAAACAATATGTTATATGAACAGACTCCACTATGCTGCTAAGATGATGGCAACACATTCTCTTATACAGAGAAGATACCAGTAAGCTCTTCTGAACTCATCATCACAGAATATGTACAACCTGTCCCATAACTGAGAAGTCCCCTTTCACTGGTTTGTTAGTTATTTTATATTGTAATTTACATGGTGGTGAACTTTCCATTATTTTTTCATAAAAAGTACAATGTATTAAATTTCATTAAATTACAACCTCTGATGCTTGTGCTTTTCAACACTTTTTAATCTTGGGCACATTGCTCAGTTTTTATATTGACTTTACATTGTAATCTGCATTGTAAGCTGTTGGTTTGCAGAACTATGGAGGGGGAAGACCCCACGTGGGGAACAGCAGAACAAGGGGCCCAGGATGTGGTATGCATCACAGGCCATCTGTAAATTCATGCAGGAGTTTTGCAGGCAATAAACACCACCAAACTTACACTGCAGGGTTAATTTATTAAAATCCAAATGCCAAAAACTCAAAAAATGTAAGTTTTTTTTTTACTATAAAATCAGAATTTTTTGTGGAATTTTTTTTTTAAAGGATTTATTATAACCCAAGGATGGAAAAAGTCTGAATACAAGACCAGCCAAAGTTGTATCTAAGTCAATGGGAAAAGTCCCTATGATATCCTGATCTGTGATGGGTTTCATGCAATAATCCCAAAATTTCATGGTTTTTGGGAAAAAATCCAAAAAAAAATCTGAATTGTTTGGGCAGAAAAATCTAAAAAATCTGTACGATTTGAATTTTTTCGGTACATTTTTTCCTGCACAGGAAATTTTTGTGAAAATGTATTTGATAAATAAGAGGAAATTACCCTTATTTGATTATGGTCAGATTTCAGAAAATAATGAGATATTTTCAGTTTTTAATGAAATGATGTACATTTACACATACACACATTTACAAACATACAATACCAATTTTGCTTAAGCTATCTTTTTTTAAAAAGTTAGTAGAAGCAGCAGTAACTTTTACAAACGTAAAGACACACACTTTTAAAATCTTTTTTCTTTTATGATTTTACAATTTTGCCTGATGCCTTTCCCCTAAAATCTGTTTATTTTGCAGCCTAAATAATACATTAGGTATCAATTATTTTGTATCAATGATTTGCATATTTAGAAATTTGTACATAATTATGGGACATAAGATATAACTAATTACAACAATAAGGTGATTTTTAGAAATGTATAAACAAAATTGCATTGAGCACAGCTTTATGGTTTGGTAGTTTGGAGTAGAAACATATTTACCCACTTTTGGTTTGGCAGAATGTACATTTTCTAAAAATATAAGTATATTATTGGGGGCATTTAAAATGCATGTGTGGTGTTTATGTTGCAGCAGGTACAGTGTAATGCCTTATTTTCATGTTGGGGCCTCTACATGGCAGATTATTTGCTATGACATTGGGCATCAAACTGTTCAGTAAACCCTGTGGCATTCTTATTAAGGATGTTTTTTCATGGCACCTACATGAGAGATATAAGATGCTGTAAAGTGCAAGCAGTGGGGTTGTTTTCAGAAATATTATCTACACTGCTAGATTTAAAGGGGTTGTTCACCTTTCAGTTAACAGTTAACAATTCAATTACATTTTCTATTATTTGAGTTATTTAGAGTTTTATTCAGCAGCTCTCCAGTTTGCATTTTCAGCCATCTGGTTGCTAGGGACCAAATTACCCTAGCAACCATGCCTTGATTTGAATAAGAAACTGGAATATAAATAGGAGAGGGCCTGAATAGAAAGATGAGCAATAATTGTACCAATAAAAATACATTTGTAGCCTTAAAGAGCATGTGTTTTTTAGATGGCGTCAGTGACCCCCATTTGAAAACTAGAAAGTGTTAGAAAAAGAAGGCAAATAATTAAAAAACTATAAAAAAAATGAAGAACAATTAAAAAGTTGCTAAGAATGGGCCATTCTAGAACAAACTAAAATTTTACTTAAATATGGCTCCAGCGTTTTATAGGCCTTCTTGTGATACCATAATGGCTTCATAGTATAGCCATGTAATATGCATAATATCTCATAAGAAGCAAAGCAAATATAGGCCCCATCCCATAGCCATCAGAGTTGTACCAGTGAGGCGTGTTCAGAAATTCACTTTAGTTGGCAGTGCAGAGCAAAAAGCCACTCCTGGTAACTTTATATGCCTTATTTCTGGTTTATAAAATGGAAATTCAGCTCTTCAAGTGCTAAAGAGTGCAACTGTGCTCTCTGCACTAGCAACGCTGGCCCCCTATACCCCTTCCGGTGCAGGAAAGTTAAGTGCTGGAGGGCGGGGGAACAACATTGCAGGAGCCACCTTAGGTGCCTCAGGCAGCTTCTGATAAGAGAATCTCTGCTGTCCACAGCAAGCTATTATTGGAACTCTGTGCAATCAAACAGTTGGTTCTGTCACTGTCAGAAAGGGCAAGAACCAAATATACCTGGCATATCTTCTATTAAATCAAATTACCAGGAAAATGAAGAACATTGTGCCCTGGAAAAGGGAAATAAATCCATGAAGGTAAATTACAAACAAACAGGATCCATAACTGGCTGTTCACGCTCTGAATATAGGACAATTCAGAGAGATCTTACAGTCCAGGGAGATTAGACAATGCCAATAATGTGACCAGCTGCAAATAAAACATGAAATTAACATTTTGTTCTACTGCAGCTAATAAGTGCAGTTTTAATTAAGTCCTGAGCAAGTTACTAATTGTAGGCTAGATATCAAATCCAATCAATGTTGTAAACTATGTACAATCCATATATGCTTCCTAATGACTTGTCTCTTACATAAATGTGTGCGTTTGTGTGTGATTCATCAGAACAGGCTGAAGAGGTGCTTAGTGGCACACAACAATTGTATTTGTGAGCATTTTAGAGCTTGGTACTAACACTTGTAATGATAGAATCTTTATTTAGCCTTACAGAACAAGTAAAAAATAGGATAATAGCATGTACAAGTATAAGGTCAAACACAAATATTTATGTGGCTTAAGCATCTTACAGACAAATCTGGGCACTAAATTAGAACGAATCACTACAACAGAACATTTAAATATTAGAACAAAACATTTAAACATTTAAATTCTTGGTTTTCTTTGATTTGTTTGGTATTTCCCTTATTGAAATGCAATCAATTAAATAATGAACTCATAGAGGTTGCTAGCTAATAATTACTTCCTGGCTTGCTGTACCTTATCATTTCTTAGATAAGTCATTTGTGAAATACGATCAGATTTTTAAAACAAAGCCAAATTTTGATTTAGTATGATTAAACTGTTTGCTAAACTGCTTCTACAATCTAAATCCAAGGTCATACAAAATTCCACATTTAAAAGGGAATGTAAATCATTAAAATAAATGAATGTATGATTGTTCTTAAAGGAATTGTTCAGTATAAAAATATAAACTGGGTAAACTGATAAGGCTGTGCAAAATAAAACATGTTTCTAATATAGTTAGTCAGCCAAAAATTTAATATAAATAATGGCTGGAGTGACTGGGTGTCTAACATAATAGTCAGAATACTACTTCCTGTTTGCAGCTCTTTTAGTTACCACTGGTTGGTTACAAGGAAGTAACCAATCAGTGACTTGAGGGGGGCACATGGGTCATAACTGCTGCTTTTGAATCTGAGCTGAATGCTGAGGATCAATTGCAAACTCACTGAACAGTAACTGTATGTCCCATGTGGCCTGCCTTCAAGTCGTTGATTAACTCAGAGTTCCTTTTGTTCCTTGTTCCCAGATAATTACAAGAATCACAAGCTCACTCACAGCGGGGAGAAGCAGTTCAAGTGCAATATCTGCAACAAAGCTTTCCATCCAGGCCCGGACTGGCAATGTATGGGTTCTGGCAAATGCCAGAGTGGCTGCTGTAAGTTGCCATAGAAATTGACTATTAAGTGGGCTGGTGGGGGCTGTTTGGGCCTCTGTGTACTAGGGATGGCAGGGCCTGTTTTGAATCCCAGTCCAGTCCTGTTTCCATCAGATCTATAATCTGACATTCCACATGCACACACACAACGACAAGAAACCCTTCACCTGCCCCACCTGCAGCAAAGGCTTCTGTAGGAACTTTGACTTAAAGAAACACGTGCGCAAGTTACACAACAGGTGCAGCGCTGGGCCGTGTGGGGCGGGTGTGGAAGAGTTAGCGGTTTTCGGGGTCCCAGGTGTAACCAGGTGTGGAGGCGCATGTATGACTTGTGTTAACGCCGGTGTCTGAGTGTTGGGGGAAACAGACACGTTTTATCCCAGTGAGAGGAGTTGGTGCTCAGTCCCAGATCGTCAGTCAGTGAGAGCGACATGAGCTGGAGAGGAGTGAGGGAGAGGGAAGCCAGGGAGGAGAAATCGAGTGCAGTCGTCCCTTTCACCTTTTCAGAAGAGGACAGGAAGTGGAGTTTCTGTAAGTTATTTCTTAATAAAGGATTTGCTATTTTAAAATTTAATTTGTGTTGGTGTTTTTATTTCGTTGTATACTAACGAATTTTTATAAAGAAATTTTGATGTTACTCTTCCTTTAAGGCAAGATCAGAAATGAACTGTTTTGAATGTGAGGGTTATTAGCATCATTATATGGATATTATTTACAGGATATTCATGGTTATTGGCTATTATGAGTATTATAGAATATATATTTAAAATATCTTATGTCACAACAGCTCTACCTGCTGGTCGATATTCTGACTGTGATCCAGTTGACAAAATGTATCAGAAGAAAGACAGACAAGTGTTTTGATGTTGCTCTTCTCATGAAAGACAAAGAAATTGTTATCGAAGGTTTCTTTAAAAATAGAACAACACTATGGAGTTACAATATCTATTAAAGTGAACATTTTCTTCTTGTCTAACTCAAAATTCAACTCAGTATGTTAGGCGTATTTTCACAACAACATGCGAGTGTAATGTGACAAAATGTTGCTGTCCCAAATTCTCTGTAAAAAAAAAATCCTCATATTCTGCTGTGCAGCTCTGCCATTGGCCACCAGGTAGGATATGACTTCACTTTTGGTCAATGTATATGGAGACATAGGAGCAAATTCACTTAAGCGCAAAGCGTCTAACGCTAGCGCTAATTCGCCAGCGTGGCGTCATTTCACAACTTTGCAAATTCACTAACACCGACTCTGCCGAATTTTCGCTAGCGAAGTATGTAGACTTGCGCAACTTCGCACCCTTAAACCAGGTGAAATTGCGCACTGATGAAGGATCGTAAATTCGCAAATTCACTAAGATGAACATTTTCCTCAACGTTACCACTTACTTTAGACGTTACTTCGCCGGGTCAGACCGGGCAAAGTTCAATACAATAGATAGGAGGTTGAAAAAAATTTTTTAAATTTTTTTCTAAGTCCCAAAAAACGCTAGGCGTATTTTAGCATAGGAGGGTGATAGTCTGAAAAAGATCGATATTTTTTTTGGGGGGGTAACCCTCCTTCCCCCCAACATTTCCTAACATATGGCAACTCAACTATACAGGGGGCACATGTAGGGCAATAGGACAACTTTATTTTATTTATTAAAGGTTTCCTGGGCTTGTGTAATAGAATGTAGTGGCTGTAACATATACTTCTATTATAACTTAAAGTTCCCGCCGTATGCAAATTAGGCTTCGCTAGCGTAACTGCGCTCTGCCTAGTGAAATAACACTAGCGCAACTACGCTACTGTTCGGCGACCTGAGCGTAAATTCGCACTTTAGTGAATTTGCGTAGCACTGCCGAAAATTCGCCTGGCGAAGTGCGGCGAACGCTAGCGAAGCCAACACTAGCGAATTTGCACATCTTAGTGAATTTGCCCCTATAGAAGGGGGGAAGTACCATTTTAACATGAAATTATATTCTGGATATACATTATGAATTAGATCATTATCACTGTGGGACTTAAATTCACAATAAATGCTGAACACAATTTTAGGTGAAACTATGTGACGTACGTCCACTGGATTTAACCACACGCATTATAAAAATAAGCTAAATAAATAACATTTTGTTGGTGACAATTTAATATGACCAGACAAAGAAGTGCTAAAGGGCACAAGAATACTAATTTAGCAAGTAATTCTTCTCCCAGTCTGGCTCTGTAGTCATGGCTAGTGATGGGTGAACTTATTCACCCGGGTGAATTTGCCGGCATCCATAAATGGACGCCCGAATACAAAATAAGACGCAGCAGCATTTCGCAAATTATTTTCCATTTCGATAATTTTTCCAAAAATTCGGCAAAGAGAAACACAGCAGATTCGCCCATCACTAGTCATGGCTCATGCTTCCCCCCGCTGTCCCTCATGAATATGCCAGATGCAGACAGTGCTCTGTTCATCAGGACAGCTGCGATTTAGAATGCAGAAACCTGTTCCAGTTCTACAGGTAGTGTGCCAAATGCAAAACTGTGCACTTTTTACATTACCTTTGAGGTCATAAGTGACAACTACTATCTATAGTTTGGAAATGTACTGTATACAATTTACTTACAGACTTACCATGGACATTTAAAGTGTACAATGGTGACACCTTGTGGACTATAAGATTAAACACATGGTACTTTGACAAGTATTTATGTTTTTATGTTTTATATTGAGATGACAATGGCCTACAAAAAATGATTATTCATGAAAATTATTCATGAAACTGAAGTGACACTTTTGAGAAAAACAATTTTACTCCAATTGTACCTTGCTGCACAGTTTTACTGCTCAGCTACACATTATATGAAATGCACCATAGACCTGGAAATATTGTTAAAGGAGAATTAAACTTAAACTAAAATAAGTGAATGTAATATTGATGAGGGTGCTATTCTAAGCAATTTTGTAATTTACATTCATTATTTATTTATTTTTTATTCCAAGATATTAAGGGATACATGTAATGTTAATATGAATGAATTTTGTGTACAACAGCACCACCTGCTGGTCAGTTTTCCACCAGTCTGACCAGCAGGTGGCGCTGTTGTAACAAAATCCTCTCCTAGTAACAGTACATGTATCCCTTAATATCTTGGAATCAAAAGAAAATAAATAATTACAAAAGTGCTTAGAATAGCCCCCCTCATCAATTTCACATTCACTTATTTTTTAGGTTTACTTATCCTTTAAAATATCTAGCAACCAGTTTTGCTGTTTTCCCTCCTTTGGCAGCCTGAGCCATTGTCTTATCATATGATGTGAGCGCCTGTCTGCAGACACAGGCAAAGCCCACCTGATGTCCAAGGCAACCTGGTCAGCCATTTCACCACCTACCTGTTACATTCACAAATTGAAGATGTGTGGGGGAACCTATTATCCAGAAAGCTCCGAACTACGAGAAGGTCATCTGCGCTAGACTCAATTTGAAAAATAATACACATTTTTTTAAATTATTTACTTTTTCTCTGTAATATTGAAACATACTTTATACTTGATCCCAATTAAGATAAAGTAATAATTTTTGGAGATAAATCAATCCTATTGGGTTTAACTAATGATTAAATATTTATTTGTAGACTTTAGGTATTGAGATCCAAATTATGGAAAGCTTATCCAGAAAACTCCAGACCCCAAGCATTCTGAATAATAGGTTTTTATTTAAAAAAATCTTGCTTATATAAGAATTTGAACAACAGCACCACAACTTTTGGTAATTTTGAACAAATGTCAGTTGGGTAACAAAAGATCTCTAACGCTGTTTACTACTGACCAGAGAAGTATCAGATCACTCTTCAACCTGTTTGAGCAGAGCGAAACCTAAACATTTTTCTTTTCTCAGATTTTAATTTTTTCGAATGTAAAACGAGTTTTCTTTTAATATACCAACCAGAAGCAAATTGTGAAGTAGTGGATAGGATTCAAATCATTGTTTTTTCATTCATGTAAATCAAGAACATTAGGCAATTTGACACTTTACAGTCTTTCCCAATTAGAATGATTTTTTTATCTTTTATGTATTCTTGACATGTTAATCAGAGATTTATAGTGGATCTTACAGTCTAGATTACCAACATGACAACATACAATGGGCCGATTAAACAGATTGTCAGTTGTGGGAGTGTGGGGTGGCACCAAAGTAAACACAATACATCAAAAGACACTTATTTACTGTATACCCAACTGTGTTTTGAATTTTCTAATTTCAGGGCTGGGTGACTTTGCAGCACAATGAAATACTAGAGTCAAAGAAACACAGAATTTTACAACTGCAATGGCTGTGCCCCCTGTTCTTCATAAGCAAAACAGACTTAAATGGCTGCATGAGAAAACATATGAATGATACTAATACGAATTAAATATTGTACGTTGCCACATAAATGTATGTGCATTTGGGTATTGCAAAGGCATTGACATTTTTCTGTATTTTAGGGAAACTACAACGGCACTTTATATAATGCAGCAGGATGATTCAGAGCAGAGGAATTTGGCAGCTTGTTTTGTTTGTGAAACTGAAAAAGCATAGGCTAACTGGCAGCACCAAGAGCCATTAATGATTTTGCCTGACTAACCTGTTTCTGGAAATGAATGTTTTATTTATGAGATTTAGACATACGAGGCTAAATAACAAATTCAGCCTTAGAAGTCAAAACAAATCAAAGAAACAGTAATAGGGGCTATAGGCCAGCTTTTGTTTAGTAGCAATACAATAGGTTAATAAGATCCATAAATATAAAATAGAAATCCACAGCTGCTTTATCAGGAGTAGTGATGGGCGAAACGGGCGCGTTTGGCTTCGCCGAAAAATTTGCGAATTTCCAGAGAAATTCGCGAATTTTTCGCCGATTCGCGAAACGAGTTGCGCGTCGTTTTTGACGCGCGTCGCGTCGTTTCCGACGCGTCGCGTCATTTTCGGCGCGCGTCGCGTCGTTTTCGGCGCGTCGCGTCAAAAACGACGCGCGACTCGTTTTTGCGCGGCGAATTTTTTGGGGCAAATTTTTTTGGTAGTTTCGTGAATTTATTCGCCAGCGGCGAATCGCGGGAGTTCGCCGCAAATTCGCCCCTGGCGAATAAATTCGCCCATCACTAAACAGGAGAAGCAAAATCATTTACTTTTCCCATCTGTATGTCACACCTTTCAACCCACATTCCATTGCCCATCACCCAAACCCTCTTACTTTTCTACAAAACAGCATAATGTTTAAACAGCTATTGCTGGTTGCTAATTGCTCCCCACTACCCACTTCTGGTAGTTTGAAAGGCCTGACCTATTTTTCTGGATATCTTACTGGTCCTTTATTACCAAAAGAATACAACAATTAGCTTTTGGTGCTCACCTTCTAATATTGTCTTGGTAACCTAGGCATATGATACAATTACACAGCTTTATGAGACTAACAGAGGAAGTTTCCAGCAAGCATGAGTTACAAAGACATAGCAGGGATTCAATAGTATCAATAGCATCCTAATCACGTCACTGACACTTATTGAGCCAGATGGAAAAAAAATACAAGAGTACAAAGAGGTTGATCCACAGGGAGTCCTGGCCGACTGTGAAACCTTGTGAAAGAAAATAATATTCTGTGTATCAGATTGTCCCTTGAGACCCCCTGACATGGATGGATTCTGTTCTCAAGCTAGCCTTGCTCACTAGCACTCTGGCCTTGAAGCAGATACACCTGCTCGGCTGCAAGAGCAGTTCGTTGTGTTACTGTCCTGTGGAGAGGTATCTCTATGTTCCTCCACCAGTAACTAGCATTTTACAAGTCTATAAAAACTCCTTTGTTCAGGGTTCTTTGTGTGGTCAAAATCCATGGAGCTTGTGTCAAATAAATAAAGAAAGTGATCTCTAGTTCCTGAATTTCCATGGCACTTGCAATTTCTTAATTATGGCTGAGGCTATGTGAGGCTTTGTAAACCACCTTATAAAAATATTAATTCTATAGGCAATATATGCCATTCTTTACTTCATTATTTGAATGAGACATGAATTTGCACTACTGTTGTCTGGCATTTTGGTAATGGCTATATTGCCGGCAGTGCCACAATATTTTAACTGCATAGTAGGTAGAAGAATTTATAGTCACTTAATGTTTGTGTCTCCATGGAGTGTTTTAGTGTGCCAACCATATTTTGTGTGATTTACTATGGTCTGGAATGCTGCCCATTCTCTGTTTTAGAATTTGCCCATAGCTAGGTAATTAATCTGCATCGACTAGTAAGCTGTAAATAGCTGATGGTTTCATTCTATTTTACAGAGAGAATCCTGTATAATACAGTTCCCTATAAATGCTTTAAGTGGTTAGATCTTGATAAACTGACAATGCCTTGCAGGTTGGGAGGCTTAAATAAATTATGGCTATATTACACGAAAAATTTACTTAAAATTGCAACAATAAAATATTAGTATATTGTAAAGTATGTGCACATATTTTAACATATTGTGTCTTTGTACAGGAGGACTATATGTAGAAAAATGTAATTATTAGTGTCTCACTCAAAATCAGTCATTCCTGATTTTTCAGGAGGCTCCCAAATGGACTCCACTTTCTTACATTGGTACACCATTCTCCTGCTTCCTACATTAATTATACACTCACATTAACTCCAATGTTGTAAAAGACATAGAACCGCTCTACAATTTTATTGGTGCTCGCCAGACTTACATACTATTTTCAGGGCAGTACCAGGTTTGGGCATAAAGGTCCAGTCACCCAAAAAAATACTCAATGAGGCTGAATATTTTGCTTCTGTTGGAGGTTTGCTTTAAGTCAGAAGGTTTATTAAATAACGGAGATAGGTCTTTGCTGGTATGAACTTCTTTTAAAGGCTCTTAACTTATAAAATAAGAGGCTACAATTGTCTTGAGGAGAGGTTCTTATTCGTCATTCCTCTTAAAAGAAGGGGCCCTCAAGATTGATTTACAGGAATGGAATTTAAAGATGTGGTGTAAATATAGAGGTAGCAGACTGCAAGGTCATGGGGGGCCTGCACCATGGGCTCAGGTTCCACTGACTGAACATTTGCCTGCCCGCAGGGGGTGAGCACATTCGAGCAGGCTGTTTTTTTTTTTAAATCTGCATTATGTTGAAAACCTTATTTTTGGAACATTAACTCCTGTATGAGAATGTTTTAGTGACCACATTATATTTCCCATGGGGGTGGGGAAAAAAGGCTCAGTCTCCCAGAAATTTTCTGTGATTCAGAATTCATTAATTCATATTTTACTTCTGTTACTTCTGTTGTAGGTTTACTTTTTAATTAGGTTAGATTAGATCCTGAGACAAGTATTTGACCACCTCAAATTATCTTTTATTAGGGGCTCTTAATTTGATCTTGTGAAACAAAAGGCTACAAGACTGAAAACATTTAAGAAGAGGTGCAGAAGGGGTCATCAAATTTTGTTTACAGGAATGGAATTTGAAGAGAATAAGTGGAAAGCAAACTTTCAGATCATCTCCCTGTGTGACAAAGCTCCTCCTGGCTGTATCTGTGCTATACTGAGACTAAACTTCAATTATACTGTTCTTGTTGCTATTACTGTTGCTCCTACCATCATTAAAGAGTATTCATTTTGGAGTAGGAAAAAATAGATACCTTGGGAGAATGAAGCAATTATTCTGCACCACTAGTTTCCTAAAGCTGACCATACACAGGCAGATTTTGGCACCATTCTACAAATGATCTTAACGGCGAACTTAAATAAACAACTCATCCATCCATGGTTAAGTGAGGAGACTTTGGTTGTATCTTTGTCGTGTTGGCTGCTAGACCAAATATATATTTATTTTATTACATATATATTTGCTTTATTTGATACTGTTGCATTTTACCCAACCCTATCATGTACAGATTGTTTAACAATGATTATCTGACCATTCTACCCACTGACCAATTTCATTGTTCAGCTCTCCAGACCTACATTCTGTTTTGAGGACAGTAACAGGCTTGGGTGTAAAGGTCCAGTCTCCCACAAATATACTCCAAGAGGATGAATAAACTGCTTCAGTTGGAGGTTAAGTCAGAAGGTGGTTATTAGATGGAGAAAATGCCAATAGCACACTGAAATTTTTAAGAAGTGTAAGGTTTTTTAAACCCAAAACATACATTTTGCATGTCTTGGGTTTAAATAAACCTTCATGTTTTCAAATTCTCAGTGTGCTGCTGGAATTTTCTCCTTTGGTTTGTTTGACCCTTGAAGTGGTCCTCCAGCATTGCACCTGATACTGCAAAAGGTACACATTCAGGGGTGTAAACTCTCTGCTTCTGTTATTGCAGACAGTTTATTAGAGACTAGATGCTGAGACAGGTCTTTGTCATCTGGTATGAACTTCTTCTAGAGGCTCTTAACTTGATCTTATGAAACAAGAGGCTACAATTGTGCCTTGAGGAGAGGTTCAAGCTTGATTTACAGGAATGGAATTTAAAGATGTTTAAAATGAAAATATCATGAGGTGGCACTTGTCAGATCATGTTCTTGTGTGACAAAGCTCTCCTGACTGCATATATGACTACAAAATGGGGAGGGGACTCTAAAAAAACTAGGTGCCCCGAAGGATTAATTCACCACTGCATAAATCAGCTTAAAATTAAAGTAACTGTGGATGTGGCAGTCTTTAAGCTGAACTGCACTTTCAAGATTGTGATGTACTGTCAGATGGAGGCAGGGCTAACTAGCAAAGATGTTATATGGTGCTTTAACAGTTACATAACATAACAGTAACATCATGAGTAATTTTTTTAAAAAAAGGCACGTCTATATAAAGTTAAACCTTTTAAGTCAAAAAGGCAAAAACCCCTTCTGAAGCCTGTCCAATTTGCCTCAGGGGGATAAATCCTTACTGACTCTAAAATGGTAATATGAGCACTCCCTGGATCATCTTCTACTAGGAGCTATCTTCTATAACCTTGTATGGCTAAAAGCCATCCAAACCCTTTTTACAGCTACATATTACATGGAGGATGGCTGTTTTAACATTGTAAAAGGAGGTTGTGCTCTCCATTATTATAATATACTGTACGGGGCAGCAAAGTGGCCCTGTAATTAACACTGCTGCAGTACTGGAGTCTTAGGTTCAATTCCAACCAGGACATTATCAACAAGGAATGTGCTTGTTCTCCTTTTGTCTGAGTAGGATTTCTCTCGGTTCTTCATTGTCATCCCATGCTCAAAACTTCAAGCATGTTAACAGTCCTCATCAAATAAAAACATCTATAGCCTCAGTGGTGTAATTATACAGACAGCAAGGTCACAGGGGGGACAGGGAAGATGGCAGGCTAGACCGCAGACTCAACTTCCTTTATATCCCCTCAGTGAAAATCTGTGCACCCTCTACCTGCGACAGCAGGGGTGCAAGCACTAAAGCAGGCTGGTTGAAGTGGGGATGTAAGCTGGAGCTGGGTAGTTGGCAGTATGGCCGGGACCCCCTTGAATATTTTTTTTTTAACTTGTTTTATGTTTAAAACCGTATTTTTGGAACCTTCATGACCATATTATATTTCCCTTGACTGAGTATTCATTTTGGGGGTAGGGCATAAAGGGCCAGTCTGCCAGAAATGTAATCAGGTTAGATAACATCTTGAGACAGGTTTTTGTCCACCTCAAATTTACCTCTTTTAATTTGATCTTATGAAACAAGAGATTGAGCTTTAGGAAGAGGTTCCAAATTTCTTAAGAAGGGAACCTCAAACTCAAATTACAGGAATAACATTTCAAGAGAGTAAGGGGAAAGCAAACTTGTCAGATTATATTCCTGTATGCAAAAGCTCTCCTTGCTCTATCTGTGATGCTAAACTCAGACCTCTACTATAATGCCACCAATGTTGCTATTACTGGTGCTGCTATTAAAGGTGAACTCCAGCTTCCAAACCAAAAATACAGCTGTTTAACAGTTATCTTTCTGCATGATTTAAAATCATTTGAAATCCTGGAGGAGGGACTAGAACATTGATGTTACAAATTGTATCAACTTCTCCAGAGCTTACAGACAGCAGACAGGAACTACATAACCCACAATGCATTGCACTGTGATGTTCCTATACTTATTGAAATCACGTGTGCATGAAATTATGGGGATTGGAGTATGCAAGCTGACCACAGCTGGCTGCTGACACAAAGTAACAGTAGTCCACCAGCTCAGCAATGTAGTCAAAAAGATCAGTAGAAGAGCAGGCAACTAGGCTTTCGTCAGAAACCATTAAAAACCATGAAAAGTATGCATATTTTTTAATTGATGTATAATGCAAAGTTGCTTCAAATTATGCTTACTTTTTAAAAAAGTAAAAAAGTAAAAAGTGTTTTTTGGAGTTCCCCTTTAACATTAAGTAATGCTGGCGGTTAAAGGCTCTGGGCCCAAAAAACGTACTATGTACGTTCTCGTGCACCAGAGCTAACTCTCTGCTTCGGCGGCTGTTTGCCACCTCCGCAGAGAGTGTGGAAGGATGACAGCCCCCTAGGCAACAATGCTAGATTGTCACAGATCCGACATCAAAGTAGCAGACGCATCGCAAGGATCGTCTGCTACTTTGCTTACCGGCTTCCTTCCCCTGCAGAGCCTCTCACGCACTTCCTGCTGCTCAGAGGCTCTGCGAACACAACGTTGATCGATCTCCAGGCACTTCAGGCGATCTCCTACAAAAAAAGGTAAGTTTTTTTTATACACTTACCTGCACCTACAGACACTTACAGCACATTTACACACATTTTAGTAAAAATTGGTATTTTTTATGTTAGCACACTTGGTCCCTTTTGTACACTTATTTACACTTATTTACACACTCAGACACATTTTATTAGTGCACAAACATGTATACACAAAAACTCACAAACAGCTGTTTTTTTTTTTT
>CM044444.1:36394102-36414035 GCA_024363595.1 Xenopus borealis | reverse complement strand
TTTTTTTTTTTTTTTTAACTTATTCATTGTACTGTTATATTTGCCTAAAAACCTGTTGTTTCAACAGCGTGACTCAATAATCTTGTTATTTCATTGATTTACGAAATTTTTGTGGTTTTATTGCAATTTTATCCCTGCATTATTGTTCCTTATGTATATTTAGTATAGTTTTGCGGTTTGGTGCTTTGGTATAGAAATGTATATTTTACTTCTTTTGATCCGTCAGAATATATGCTTTCCAAAAATGTATGGTTATCTGGGGTCTTTTTACAGTTTGGGGGTCTTACGGCACATAACGCACAGTCCTGGTACTGTTTTCAGCATCTGTGTTGGTTAGTGAGAAAATTCATATGTATTTTTTTCATTTGGGGTCTGTACATACCAAATTCTTTGGTAATTCTATGCATATTGGGCATCAAACTATTCAGTAGACCTCTGATGTCCATATTTAGGGTGATTTTTCTTTGTATTTAAAACGTTTTGTTCATAAAATAAATTATGTTTTTGATAGATGCGTTTCTATCATTTTTTTTTGTTTTTTTTCCCACACTTAGAAGCCCATATCTTTTTACATGAGTGGAATTACCCAAAAATTCTAGCATATTATGAGAGCTCAGGCTGTCCCAAAAAAAAAAAAAAAAAACATATTGTTTTCCTGGGTAAACTAAACTACCCGCCCCCCCCCCCAAGGAAAGGCCCTTAAAGCAAAAGAGTACAAAATGTCTAAAAACTACTTGGCAGTAGATGTTCGCATTTAGGACAAAATGGCTGGCAGCGAAAGGGTTAATGAGTATTTATTTTGAGGGTAGGAAAAAAATATATATATTTTCCTACTCCCAAAGTAAATACTTATTGATGTTAGTAGAAGCACCAGTCTTGAGATAATTATTATTCTGCACCATGTCCCTAAAGTTAACTGAATACAGGCAGATTTAGTCACCACCCTGCAAACAATCTGCTATGATGATAATGTTTTGATATTAACAGACCTAAAGATAAATGCATAAAGATGTGTGAGATATACAGTAATAGGAAAACAGCTTTATAGTGACTTTTTAGAGAACAGTGAATATAACATGAAATGATGTTGCAGAAACACCTGTATAAGGGAGTGGCTATGTCACTAAATTTCTTTGCAAAGACAAGAGGTCCTCTGCACTCA
Organism: Xenopus borealis; assembly: GCA_024363595.1. Taxonomy (NCBI): domain Eukaryota; kingdom Metazoa; phylum Chordata; class Amphibia; order Anura; family Pipidae; genus Xenopus; species Xenopus borealis. The sequence goes on along the minus strand of CM044444.1, from coordinate 36,412,873 downwards.
ACCCATTATCAATATATTTAAGACATTGAGACATTCTGTGCATACAGCTACTAAGAAATGCCTTACCCTTTAAACAACAGGGATTGTTTGTCCTTATATTGCAATATATTTAAGCTGGCCAACTACGTCAAAGTCATCCCATATCTGGCCAGTCCTACGCTCAATTTTCATCTGATTCATTAAGAATTCTATTGCTTCATTATACATTTTACAAAGGGACTGTAATGGGTTGAGTGCAGAGGACCTCTTGTCTTTGTCTATGTATTTTGTGGTCACAGCCTCATTGCACCCCCGCTTAATGGTTTTAAAAATTAGTGGTGAGCACAACTTTTTCTTGTTTACTAAATTTCTTTGCAACATATTACACGAGAAAGTGTTTTTAGAGGATTACAAAAAGAAGGAACATATAATGTATTTAAAATGCTACTTAATAAATATAGATGAACCTGTCAATTTGTAAGCAAGAAAAGGAAATACCCTCCTTTTGCTTTTTCCAACAATTGAACCAGCTCGGCTAATGTAATATAATGCAATAGGAAGGCATTTTTGTGTGATTTGTTGTCCATGTGCAGATTTACAGCAGGCAGCAAATATTCCTGCATACCATTGCATATTCGATACAAGGCAGCCTAAAGGCAATCCGATGAAGCATTTAATAAAGATTCTACTTTTTATAGACAAAATATATTCAGTACTGATAGCTGGATGACTGAGAAGAAAGTTCAAAAGATACCTAAATATGTAAAAGTGAAAAAGGGTCCAGGACCTTATTGTATTCACTCCAGGGTACTAATAAGGTATGGATACTGGAAAGTATGGAATACAGGTGATCTGAAACCTAGATACTATTAGGGCAGCATGTCTATTAGATTTAGCTTTCAGTGCTACACAGAATGTTACTGATTAAATTAAATTAGCCTGGAACATAGCATTTGTACTTGGATAAATAGTGGTGCTAAATGGAACATTTTATATTTATTAGTGTTGTTAGTAGAATACCACAGGGGCCTATCCTTGGACCTCTAGTTTTCAATTTGTTTTTAAATTACCATGAGGTTGGCACTGTCTCAATGTTTGCTGATGATACTAAATTGTGCAAAATTATAAGTTCCTGTTATACACTGAATTGAAGTGTGTTGTTCGGGCTTTTAACTGAGAAAGATTAATGGGTTTTTCTGAATAAGTATAACAGACTAGGCAGACTCGGTCAGTGGGGGTATTGCCCCTGTGTAGTACCTTCCAGTGATAAGCTCTGCACGTAGTGGCACATTTCCAGTGCAGTGCTAGGTGAAATAGGCTGGCAGCACGTGATTTTTAAATGAACTTTATGCCCTGGTACTTACATCCAAGTGAATAAAAATGAAATACAGTATATGCAGGGCTTAAGCATATTATGCATTTTTTTACCCTAAAGTAAATGTTTCGAACACTGAACATAACTTCGGTGACACCTAAGAATAAAGTGATGGATTGCACCAATTACAGACACTGAAAAAAATGCAATGTGTAGTTTTAGTTACATGAAGGGGTTATTTCTAGGGATGCACCGAATCCAGGATTCGGTTCGGGATTCGGCCAGGATTCGGCCTTTATCAGCAGGATACGGATTCGGCCGCATCCTTCTGTCTGGCCGAACCGAATCCGAATCCTAATTTGCATATGCAAATTTTTTTTTCTTTGCATATGCAAATTAGGGCCAGGGAGCTAAATCACGTGACTTTTTGGCACAAAACAAGGAAGTAAAAAATGTTTTCCCCTTCCCAACCATAATTTGCATATGCAAATTAGGGTTCGGATTCGGTTCGGTATTCGGCCAAATCTTTTGGGAAGGATTCGGGGGTTCGGCCGAATCCAAAATAGTGGATTCAGTGCATCCCTAGTTATTTCTGAAAGTCCAAATGCCAAAAACTCTAAAAAAAAAAAATTGTTTTTAAACTAAAGGGAAAACTATAGGGAAAAGAAACTAGATTTTTTTTCTGGATTTATTAAACCCCGAGATATAATATAAATCCAAATATGAAAATCTAGAATCCCTGACCTGCCAAGGTTGTATGTAAGTCTGTAGGAATGGTCTCTATCCTATTTGGAAGTTTGTGTGGTCTGTGCTGGAATTAGGCCAAAAATCTGACTATTTTGGACTTTTCAGGTAAAAATCCAAAAAAGTTAGGTTTTTCCGGAAAAACCCCCCATAAAAAATAGAGTGATTTTGGAAAAATGTACAATTCAGGTTTTCGCTTGATTTTATCGAGTTTGACCCCAATCTGATTAAATCGTGATTTTTATTAATAAATGAGGTCCAATCATTGATTCTAGTTTGGTTGGACTTTTTATATATACTCACCCGTGAGCTCCTCTGCGCTAAATAAAAAAAAAGAGATGAGTAAAGACTTAGGGGCAAGTACTCAAGATTACACATCGGCTGGGACGGAGGGTAGGGTGGTAAGGGTTTTTAATTAATAAGAGTTTGGTAAGAGCAAAAGACAACTGTTTCTTCACTGTGTGGTTGGGCAAAGCCCTGCCCGATTATGTTATGTAGGATGCAGCAATCTACAGTTAGATCTACAGTTAGTTTATTAATAGTGTGTATTGAGAGGTCTGTATATGCATGGGTGTGTATGAACACTAGGGATTATTTGAAGGGGTTCAACTTGATGGACTAGATTTGTATTCTTAACCCAAATTAAATTTGTAACTACATAACAGAGGGTTAACCTGTGTGATTAGAAGACTCCATATATTTCTGTCATGTGCCAGTGATCTTGACTGCAACACTGCAGCAAAGTACCTGAAGCAGTGGGAGTCTCTAAAGAAATACAACACATTTTTGCCTAGCTCAGCAATACAGAATCCTTTGTCAGTCTTAAATACAGAAGACATCTTGTTTACTGATAGTCGATATGTGTCTCTTTTCTCTTCATCAAATGTACACAACTTTAGTTTCCCTCTTTAATCCTGCACCCTTGTTGTGCAGAGACACAGTGCCAAATGCACCACACCCAGTTCTTCAAATAACCAGCTAATCTGCTCCAATCTTGCTGACAGCAAACTAACATAAATGGCTATGGGCATAAACATTATCTAAAAAATGCTAGAGCTTTCAAATGTCCTCTTTATTAATATTATTATTATGATTTTGCTTCCTATTTTTCCACTTATTATAGTTCTTTTTTTTTAACTTTATATATTTTCACTTTGTATGTGCCTGGCCACTCTTACGCCAAAGATGATTATATGGAGTTTTGATTAGGATACGTGATGATGACTTGATCACAAATGAATTACATTCAGATGCATATCTGTATACAGTAAAATGTATCCTTTTGTTAACTGGGGCTGTATATACTCAAGACAGTTAAGGAAGCTGTTATACAGAACGCGCAGAACTTGGGGTTTTCCAGATAACGGTTCTCTCTGTAATTTGGATGCAGCATGCTGCATTCCATCAGATTTTGGCTTTTAGTCCTACTCTCCCCTATGGCTGAACACATTAAAACCGAACGCAGGGGACTGCAGGGCAAAAATGCCTGGATATAAGAGCCCTTAGTGTTCACCACTGCAATTAAATTAAGATTTTTCTTCCCTTATCAGGATGTAGTCACAGGGCCGTAGCCTGTGCCCCTAGGCCCTCTGTTGTTCATCGCCCCATCTTCGCCTCCCTTATATTTGCTCAAATTTTCATCATTGGGACTGGTACAGGAAATCTAAAAAACTATAGTATCACCTGCAAATCCCCAGTGTTTCTGAACCAATGTGGTTGGGCAGCATGCCACCCCCTAAAATCCTGCCGCCATAGGCCCGGGCCTTGGTGGCTCTCCACAAATCCGGGCCTGTGTATTCACATTAATCAACACATGCTTCAGTGCTTTACGTGTGGCGCCATGAGTACAACCCCCCCCCCATAACGAAGAATCAGATGAGTTTAGTCCTGTGCTGCCCTGCAGCTGAATTCATTAAAATGGAATTCAGGGGATTGCAGGGCAAAAATACCTACGTGTAAGAGCCCTAAAGATGTTATAACAAGTTTTTGGTGTGGAAATGGTGCATAGTAAATACACATGGGATAATCCAAATGTGGAACTTTTAGGGGCAGATTTATCAAATTCACATGAAGGATTCGAAATTCGATCGCATTTTAAAAAAAGTGAATACCCAAAAGCTGAGTACTCGTATATACAGCATCCCAAATGTTATATATAAATATATATTTACTAACACTGAGTGATTTGCAACATATTTTGCATGAAAATACATGCGTTTAAAATAAAAATGTGTTTGTGTGGAAAAGTACAGGAGAATTTCAGTGGTTTGCCCTTGGGTAGAAAGAAAAAAAAAATATGACAATTTTAGAAGCAGACATGTATTGCTCATACTCAAAACATTGGCAACGAGAAATATTTGCCATGTGCTATTGGGAGGAGCTCTTGCATTTAAATAGAAGTGCTTCATGAAATAGCTAAGCCATATATTACACAGAACCCCAGGTTTGCCTGTCTGCTCCATCCGGGACCAAAGATAATCATTATGTCTGGTATCAAAGGTCTACAGGGTCTACAGAACCAAGCTCAGCAAAAATCACAAGATGCAGGTAAGAAAGGCAGTAATGCTTTAATATGGATTAAGATAATTTATTTTAAAACAGTGATATGTTGTATAATTTCTAGATATATTTCAAGAAAATTTATGTAAAGTCAGTCTCTGGAAACCCCAGGTACTTAACTTTGCAGACGCACCTGACTTTAGACCTTTTACTTTACTGGCTGCAGAGGAAGGGAATAAAAACTGGTTAACAATAAGTGTCAGCTTATCTGGCAAATGTAATCTGGTTCAATCAGTTAAAATGTAGACGTCTATGAAATGCAAATGTAGTCTGTAGCATACTGTAGCATGTATGCCCTATTGGTTCCTGGTCAACTAAACAATGTGCATATTTTTCCAGGGGTCTGCTTTTAACCCTTTAAGTACCAGTTCTTTTTCATGTTTCCATGCCACATGCTGTGACAAGGAACGAAATGTAGAATCTACAGCAATGAACCAAATATGTATATTTTAATGACCTGGACAATGAGGCATGTGACCTGTCCTTTGCTCATGTAGAAAGAACAGTTGAATTAGTACAGGTATGGGATCTGTAATTTAGAAACCCGTTATCCAAAAAGCTCCAAATTACGAAAGTCTGTGTTCCATAGACACCAATTTATCCAAATAATCCACATTTTTAAAAATGATTCACTTTTTTCTGTAATAATAAAACAGTAGCTTGTACTTGATCCAAACTATATATATCTATAACCAATCATTATTGGACGCAAAACTCGCTAATTGGGTTTATTGAATGTTTACATGATTTTCTAGTAGGCTTAAGGTATGAAGATCCAAATTACAGAAATATCCGTTATCTGGAAAGTCTCAGGTCCCGATCATTCTGGATAACAGGTCCCATACCTGTACTGCCAATTAACACACAGCTAAGGTGGTAAAGTTACTATTTATCCAAAATTAAATTCAGACACAAAAAATTTAACCAGTTCACACCAGTCTTGGGCACTGCCACTTCCTTGTCATCCTTTTGCCTTAAAAATGTTATTTGCTTTGTGCTTATTACTACAAACAGACTGCACTATAAGTGCCACTTTCTGTATAGCATTCTGTATAAACTAATAATACAAAGCAGCCAAGCAATACAGATATGGGATCTGTTATATAGAAACCCATTAACCAGAAAGCTCAGAATTGTGTCATGGCCACCTCCCATAAACTGTATTTTATTTATATAATTTGAAAACTTTGAACAAGTAGATATTTTGCGCTCGCACACCCTGGCCGTCCAATAACGTGAGCCCTGGTGCTCGGAGAATAGAGGCGAAGGCACCCTCCAAACTGGTCAAGGAAGAAAGAATTTCACCGGCACAACAGGTTCTTTCGAGTAGGGAGGACCCCTTACTAGTTTATTTGCGGATGCAACGTTTCGGGGGCGTAACCCCTTTCTCAAGCATGCTTGAGAAAGGGGTTATGCCCCCGAAACGTTGCATCCGCAAATAAACGAGTAAGGGGTCCTCCCTACTCAAAAGAACCTGTTGTGCCGGTGAAATTCTTTCTTCCTTGAAAACTTTGAAAACACATCACCTTTTTTCCTGTAATTATAAAACAGTAGGGGGCAGATTTATCATTATTCACGAATTTGAGGGCTCGAATTCGGCAGAAATTCAGTAGTAATTTGACTATGGAAAGGTTATCGAATAGTTTTAGCCTATTGTTTGTGCGCTATTCAATTTCACGAAATAAAATCATATGATCGACATTTCCTTCAATCGTTCGAAAAACTGGTATGTTTCGAACGATCGAGTCGTTCGATCGTACAAATGGTATTCGAGCAGGTGATAGAAAAAAAAGCCTATGGGGGGATTCCCATAGGCTTCTATTGCTATTCGGTAGGTTCAATCTGGCGAAGTAGGCTGTCGAATAAAATTTTAAAGTTGAAGTACTTTGATCATCGAATGGTCGATGATCGAATATTCGATAATTCGATCTATTGGATACGCTCGAATTTTGCATATTCGATAATCGAAGTGGCATAATTTGCATATTCGAATATCCGTTAAAATCGTACGATCGGAATTCAATCGAATTCGATCGAACTTCGAATTATTCACGTGAATTTTGTAAATCTGCCCCTAACTGTACCTTGTACTTGATCTCAGCTTAGATAACAATCCTAATGGGTTCATTTAATTCATTTAATTTTTTTATAATATTTTAGTAGACTTTAAGCATGGAAATCAGAAAGATTTTTCATGTCAACCCTTTTACCGTTTACAAGTGCATGTCCCTTTGGAACTGTTTTTTGGGCTACATTAAGATACCAAACATACCTTTACAGCAGTATAAATGTTATGCCAACTTAATTTTAATAGCTCAAGACACATTGATATAAACAGGAATTTGGTATTCATTTATACTTCTCCATGCTCTGAAGACATGGAGCATGAATTCAGCACTGCATTTATATTACTATGCATTCTGATGACATGAAACATGACCTTGCTAAAGGGCCTGGAGGGGCCCGAAACATTGCACATGCTGACTACCCCCCTCCCAAATAAAAGATCTACTAGTTTGTCAGTTCAGAAATGTGCTGGTCTTTTTACTTTCTCCATGGTACTACAAAAGGGAACAGCATACTAAAATGTTTAACAACCCCACCCATAAGCTATGCTGCAGGTAGTTGTAGTTCATGCAACAGTGATGAAGATTGCCTACAGGCTACATCATCTTGGCAGATGCTATACCGACCTCTCATTATAGTACATTTTGTAATTTAGACAGATATAAATGATGCAGAACACACCCGCAGGAGGTTTTGAATAAAAAGACACATTCATCATATTTGCACAGCAGTTGGAAAACAATTTAGATCTCTATTGTTTGTGCATCCTGTTCACTTGCCAAAAGAGACCTGTCATAAAATGCCCTGCAGCAAGTTAAATGTGTGACTAATACAGACAACGCCTATTTTCCTTGTATGACCATTGTTATGGGGTATTATATATGCAATGTGACAGACTGTCAAAGAGGTCCTTGCTGAGCATTATTGTTGTGGTGATGCAGTCAAATATTTTTTTCTATATTTAAAAAAAAAAAAAAAAAAAAACTCTACTCTGCTGCAAAGGCAGCAGAACACATTGTACTATGCATACAGTATATACAGTGTGTTAGAGCTTTACCTATTCAGACTTAGGATAAAATTGCTCTGTGACATGTTATATACAGTCGAAGCTATCCAATAACAAATCTTTTATTTATTTCAGTGAACCAAGGAAAACAAGTGGTTCAAGATTGTGTTGATAAAAGCAAAGAAGTGGGACAAGACTGTATTGATAAAGGAAAACAAGTGGGGCAGCAAGGTATATATTACTATTAGTCAACACAGTTGGCAGGGCTGTACCACAACTAGACAGCTGCTGCAGAGGTTGGAGGGAGAGAGGTCAGGTAAAGTCCTTACTGATGAGCAATTTCAAATATGATCCTCTTCCTGAAATTGTCGGCTCACTAAAATGATCATCTTTATTACATTTTTAAAAGACATGTCAACCCAAAAATTATTTTTGCCTAATAAAACAAAACAAAATTATAAGCAACTTTCCAATATGAATTACATGAAATTTTTTAGTGTTTTAAAAGTTATTTTTAAATGTAATTGATATTGAAAGCAGCATTTGCTTAACACCTTGTTACTTTTAAACAATGTTGCAAAAGCCAGTCTCTTCTAAAAAGACTGGTCTGTCAGTTTGTTTAGTTTAAAAAGTCAGAGCAACGAGGGCAGAGAATAGACAGGGACAGACAAACACTGCTTTCAATAGCAATAGATATAACTTAAATGTATAGAATAGTTGCAATGAATGTATATTGCAAAGTTGCTTGGAATTATGTCCTTTAATAAGCAAAAAAAGTTTTTGGGTTAACGTCCTTTAAGTGTTAAAAATTACTTGGCTGGGTCTCTTTAAAAGGCATGTAAAGGCAAAAAAATAAAAGCCAATTTTTACTTTCTTTAAAGAAAAAGATCTCCAATATACTTTAATTAAGGAATGTTTACTGTATTTATAAGAAACCTGCAGTGAAATTCTCCCTTCATTTACTTGATCTGACTGCTGTGGATAGGAATTGTCAGACAGTCCCTAACTGCTCTGCAGGGAAACAGTCATACTTATGAACAGCAGTGGGAGGCCCGCCTTACTTCCCAGCCTTGCAGAACTCAAGCAGCTTTGTTTGTTTCCCTGTAGAGCAGTGTAGAGATTTGTGCTGGATTTTATGTTTGCCTTTACATCCCCTTTACTGTTTCCAACTCCAGCTGCAGGGACAAAGATCGTGGAGCCAGATTTAAACAGATAAACTGTAATTCTATTTGGAGGATTATTTTGCTGTAGAGTTGTATTAAACAATACAAAAACTATAAAATCCACATTAGATTACATGACAACAAAGGGCCCAGTGCAGTCTGAATATTCTGATTATTAAACAGTCTTGCTATATCGGCTTCAAGCAGATATTATTTGACTTGTTCTGTTTTGATAGTTTATAACGATCGCTAGCAGCCTAGACCACACTGAGCATGTGCACAATCTTGGTCCTGCAAAGATATTTAACAAGATGTTACAAGATGGTGACTCCCTGTGGCCAACTTCGAAAACATAAATAATTATTATTAGGCTTCTGATTCAGTAAGTCTATGTTTATGTTCCGTATATAAAATACAGCATTTCTAGCCTTATTCTGTTTTAGACTTTAGTTTCCCTTTAAGATCTATTTGGGCCAATGCTATGCTGAATAGTCAGTCTAATAACAGATTTAGGGTTGAACTCAGTGGGTTATTTCTATACAAGGTAAGCAATAGCCGGATGGCTTAGCAGCGATCATCCAACATGACACAACTGTCAGATGCAGATGCAGCTTTTGCATCAGACAGTTGTGTCGGATGAATGCTGTGACACCATCCAACATTACTATTACTTACCTTGTTTACCCTAGCATCCGACTTGACAGGTACGTTTTGTTGCCAAGCGTCAGATTTGTCACAATCACGTAGAAATTGCCCATGGATTTTAACCCTTAGATTTATGGTTAACCTTCTCCTTACACCACACTGCTTTTTATATTTGACAGTTATCGACCAAGGATGCCAAGCTGCTCAACAAGCAAGTGACCAAGTGTCTGGACAGATTAAGGATAAACTGCCTGGTGGATGGCGTAAATAGATCTAAATATATACCAGAGATAAAAAAAAGAGCATAATGTATTGCTGATTATTTACTTATCCAATAAATATTACTTTTTGAAACAGAACAGCTCTTTTCAGCCTTTAATTCTATTTACTGATGAAAGCATCTAAAGAGAGGGAGAGCTTCTGAGGCAGTTTATTGCCAATATATTAGCAACAATAGTGCAAGCTAGAAAACTATATTAATTCTGTAACATGATTTACCATACCTGAGTAAAAAGTTCTAGAAGCTCTCTGTCTGTTTAGAGTAGCAGCTGCCATATTAGCTTGGTGTGACTTAACTTCCTGCCTGAGACTCTTCCTGCTCACTCACAGCTCTGGGCTCAGATTACAGCAGGGACGGGAGGAGGGAAAGAGGAGAAAACGGAGTATGCTCAAGCCCTAGCCCATGTATACACAATAGAAGGAAAGACATGCCATGTTTCTATTGCCAGAGGACTTGGATCAGTTTACTAGTGTATTTGTATGGAACTTTCTGATAAACGTATTTATTTTTAACTAATTTTTCTCCTTTAAGGGGATAATGACATAAACAATTTAGTTTGTCAATTGTCAAAGCTGTTTTGACATTGCTGTAAATGAATACCTAGTGCATAGCTGAATAACAATGTCAGCACAAACTTGCAGCAATACAACTAGACAGGGTCGCTTACGGATTGAGGTAAGTTGAAAATCTTGCCTCACGCAGCACTTTAACTAGAGAAGCATAAGCCAACCCTGGTAGTTTAAAAGCACAATATAACTTTGATTTAACTATGAATCCTGATATGTCTGTGTAGGAGATTGCAATTGTGCTCTCTGCTCTAGCATGCTGCCCCTGCTGCTAATCACTCTAATATAGATTTGGATCTGAAGGGATAAATCCATTGAACATGGTAGAAATGTACATTCTCCCTATAATAAATATTTTTAAGGTCACATGAGCTTGATGTATAATTTTTGCACATTCAATACCCATCCGGAATGGCTGACTGTTGAAGAAAGAAAAAGTTAGGAGGAGCTCTGTACGGAACGCACTTTAGGACATCATCGCGTCAAATTGATGTCCTGCATGCGCCCTCCTATGGCTATGGAATGGAGCGTCGAGTGTTTTTTAACTCACCCATCCTAAAAAGCTGGTCAGGTATCGGTCTTCGGTCCTCCCTCATGAGCCCTCAGCCCTCCCTCTTGAGCCCTCAGCCCTCCTTCATGAGACGTCAGCCCTCCCGCTTGCGCCCTTAGCCCTCCCTCTTGAGACGTCAGCCCTCCCTCTTCATGCCTCATGAATCTACAGACTCCAAGCTCAGTCTCTTTATTGGATTGTGGGAAGGTTTAGCTGCATGCTATTTGCCGCCCCTGGTAACTCCTGGGGTACTCACCTTGCCTCATGGCAGAAACGCCCCTGAGGGTAGTAAGTAGGGAGGACAGAACAAGAGTTAAATGTTAAAGGGGGACTGAGAATGCATCCAGGAAAACGGACACTGGATGGGAAAAAAAAAAAAAAGAGCACAGGGGAGGGCTGACCACAATGAAAGGCAGTCATCAATGAAAGGCACATTTGGCACAATGCAATTGACAGAGGATATATGTTGTAGTTTGTATCCTATAAGCACCTTGTGAAGTGAATGAATATCAGTTAATACATGCATACTTAATTGGTGCTGCCCTAGGTTAGCAGAGAAACAGTTGGACATTTTAAATATGACTATTACTGTGTGTAAGGTAAAACAGCCAATATTTCTTTCAACAATTGAAATATGTGCTATCACACCTATGGGACTTTCATAATGGCAGTGTTAGGAGTTTCCTTAAATGAGAAGTATCTTGGGGTTTTTATAAATAACAAGTTGTCTCATTCTGGGCAGTGTCATTCTGTAGCTACTAAAGCAAATAAAGTTCTGTCTTGCATAAAATGGGCATAAACTCAAGGGATGAAAACATAATTACGCCTCTTTATAGATCCCTAGTAAGACCTCATCTGGAGTATGCAGTGCAGTTTTGGACTCCAGTCCTTAAGAGGCATATAAATGAGCTGGAGAGAGTGCAGAGACATGCAACTAAGCTGGTTAGAGGGATGGAAGCAGGCCCGGACTGGCAATCTGTAGGTTAGGGCAAATGCCAGATGGGCTGCTATAAGTTGCCATAGAAAGTCACAATTTAGTGGGCTGGTGGAGGCTATTTGGGCCTCTAAGTGGGATGATTGGGCCTCTGTGTACCTGAAATGCCACGGCCTATTTTGATTCTCAGTCCAGCACTGGATGGAAGACTTAAATTATGAAGGTAGACTGTCCAGGTTGGGGTTGTTTTCTCTGGAAAAAAGGCACATACAGGGGGACATGATTACATTTTACAAGTACATTACAGGACATTATAGACAAATAGCAGGGGACTTTTTTTACCCATAAAGAAGATCATCGCACCAGAAGCCACCCCTTCAGACTAGAACAGTAAGTAGTTCTTCACAGTGAGGACAGTGAGATTTTGGAATGCACTGACATGTAATGTGATGACTGATTCTGTTGATGCTTTTAAGAGGGGCTTGGATGATTTCTTGGACAGACATAATATCAAAGGCTATTGTGATACTAAACTCTACAGTTAGTATAGATATGGACATATATAAGGGTGAGAGGGGTGTGTGTATGGATGCTGGGTTTTCATTTGGAGGGTTTGAACTTGATGGACATTATCTTGTAACTATGTAACTAACTATGTATAATTACCGAAATAGTATCCTTCTTAGCTCTGTAGTTTATTACACAATACTCAATTTCTAAACTTCTGCCTCCACTCCACTGTCTCCACTCTCCAGTTATTAAAAAGTATAGCCAGGCAAATTTCAAAGTTACCTGGGTATGGGATCACTTATCTGGACACCTAATATCCAGGGAAAAGCCAGCTCCTATAGAGTCCATTCTTTTTTCAAAATTATGTAATTTTTTACATGGTCATAAAAAGTGCATTGTACTTGATGGCAACTGCAAAGATCTATATTGGTCGCAAAACAATATTTTTTGGTATTTATTTTAGGTTTGCAGCTTTTAGTATACTTATGGTTATCTAAATGACAGAAAACCCACTGGAAAATCTCAGGTGCCAAGAAAATATATACCATAGCCAGAGGTGCATTAATGAGATGTAGGGGCCCCTGAGTTACATCCACAAATCAGCCTTCCAAGCTACTGCTGGGTCAGACGCATGTAGATACAGGCCATAGCTCACTATGACAGGTCACAATCATTGTGTTCCAGTAATGCCACTGGATCTGATCTATATCAGGTGAGAAACTGTTGCTACCTGCATTATGAATTCCTTAAAATAATCTGACAACCAGAAACTGACCATACACTTAAATACCAGTTTGGGTTTCTTACACATTTATTTAAGCTTGGCATGGCTCTATACATGTACTAATGTAATGTTCACTATGGTTTACGAACAGTAGTGTATTCACAGATCCACACACACATTATCTGCAGTCAGGGACGTGGCCCCACTTACTATCAATACACCACCAGCTAGATCAACATTTTGGGGGGGTTTAACCTCCCTTCTTTAGGATACAATCTGATGAAAGGAGGTTAAACCCCCAAAACGATCTTGCTGGTGGTATATTACTAAAAAGAGGGGCCATGTCCCGACTGCAGATAATAGTGTGTGTGGATCTGTGAATTCACTACTGTTGCTAAGGGACCTTGCTGGGTAAAAGGAGGAGCAGCAGCTCCATTGCAGTAAAAATGGAGTTGCGGGAGAGCGGTAGATATAACACAGAACTATGGTTTAGTGAAATAATGTGCCCCCTAGTGTAAGCTATAAGGAAACTAGAAGTCATTGAGTCAGCCAAAGGCTGACTTCTAATTCCTCGTATTTTGCAACAGGGGGTACATTATTTATTATAATACACAAGATTCAGGGAGTCATGTGACAGAAATTACACGATATGCATGCCTCTTGTCTATTAATATTTTTATATTGCCTTCTATCCAGATAGTAACACAGTTAGTTAGTTAGGTTAATTATGGCATCCATTAAATTCAACCTTTTAAGTTTATATATAAACCTGCCTGTTGGTTCATCCAGAGGGAAAAAAAAAAAAAAAAAAAAAAAAAAAAAAAAAAAAAAAAAAAAACACAATTCTGAAGCCTGTCCAATTTGCCTCAGAAGGGTAAAAATGCCTGATTCCAAGATAGCAAGTCCATGGATCAACTTGTAATATAAGCCCCTGTATTCCCTCAATTGCTCAAAAGACATCCAACCTCTTAAAGAGATACTGGCAAAAGAAAATAAACTTGGCAAAACAGTCAGGTTGACCATTACTTTCAAAAGCAGACCTTTCAGCAAAAAAATGATCAACGTTACCTATAGGTAACTTTTAATGTCAATTAATATTTTGAAAAGAACATTTTTAGTGTCAGTATCACTTTAAAGCAGGGGTGGTGCCCAAGAGGTAGATCAGGATCTACCAGTAGACCTTTAGCTGGTGATCAATAGATCTTGGGAAACTGCCAACAAACAGCTTGACTCTAATTCAGAAATGTCTTATTAGAGTGATGGAGACCAAACTGTACATCATATTTTAGATGGGGCCTTACCAGCACTCCGCACAGTGGAAGAATAACCACCTCATAATGCCACTCTTCATTTGAATGTTATCCCTTAACAAGCCTTGAAATAATTTGCCCACCAAAGATGTCAAATTGACTGGCCTATAATTTCCAGGCTGAGATTGGTACCCCTTATTAAATATAGGAATGACATCAGCTTGTTTCCAATCCATAGGTACCATACTAGATGAAGTGGGCAGATTTACTAATGATTCGAAGTTCGATCGAATTTTCAAAAGATTCAATTCTCTAATATATTTTAAGGCCACGTCTACTATCTAATTTAGAAAATTCGATCGAATCGAATGGTTCAAATAAAATTCTATTTGAATATTCGGCAGTCAAATTACTTGCCCGTTAAATTTTTATTCAACTGCATAGTTCGCCAGATTAAACCTACCGAATTGCTATTCAACCCTATGGGAAGCTCCCATATGGTTTTGAGATTTTTAGATCAAATTAAAAAAAAAAAAAATTTGATTGAAAGGTTAAAATCGGTCGATTCAAACTATTTAATTGTTCGATCGAATTATTTTTTTTTATTCAATTGTTCAAATTGTGCTACAAACCTTCAAATTAGACATTCGAATTTGAAGGTTTCAAATTCAACCCCAATTCGACTGCTCGAATTAGAGGGTAAATTCACCATCGAATTCGACCAATATTAAATCTAAAACAGGATAATCATTAGGCATTTACTAGCTTGAGTTACTGTCTAAAGGAGGAATTTCTGCTGGTCTGTTCAGTCAACTGTTTTTGCAAGTGTATTTCCATGTTGGAGGTCGGAAAACTACCATTTCTGGACACATGTTCATGGTTTAATTGCCCTTGTACAATATCTAGGGCTTTCTTAGTATGTTCACTAGAATAACATACTGTATAATGTTTTTTGAAGAGACAGCAAAGGTTTAACAAAATGCAGATAACAATACGGATATATTTGAAATAAGGATTTTTAATGTGTTTGATCACTAAGTCATGCAGTTATAAACTTAGAAAAAAGCCAGTGTGCATATCATACATGACCAAGGCTTCCGAAAAGCCCTTGGAACTAGGAAGGCTAGCCATATATTTAAAAAAAAAAAAGTTGAATAGATCCTCTAAATAGTAACAGCTACACAGTATTTCTCATGTTGTTATGGGAGCCAAGGCTTTCAAAGTCATGACCAATAACTGATGCAACACTGAGCACTTGAATACCTCGAGTTCTCTTCAGAACAAAATTGTTACAGAACAGTTTCACCATTAACATTTCTTGGTCATTGAGTTCTGTAACAAGTTTTAGATCCCTGGGTCAAGTTAATATCTAGCCCTAAATCATGCAATGTTTCTCATGTCAAATTGCATATAGGGAGAGCTACAAATAACCATTTACTCCAGCATTGTTACTTTGCATATACACTATGGGGGGGGATTCACAAAAGTAGAGGAAACAAATTAAGAAATATCAAAGTTAAAAGAAAGAAGTTGACAAAGGCCTTAATCAGTACGGTAGTTTTGTACACTTTACAAAAATTATAGTCTAGTGATTTCTGTTCCACACTTTTGGTGTTCGTTAAACTGTTGTGAAACAGAATGAAATTGCTTTACCTTTTTAGCATAAAAATAAAGATTTTTGAAGTGGAGTTAAACAACAGAGTTGAGAGGATTGTAAATTTGGCTTTTAATGATTTTATGGGTTGATTGCACACTTTACTCCAACTTAACTCCAAATGAATGTTAATTCCAGTTTCTGTGATACTTCACCCCCCCCATCGCTTACCCAAACAAACTAACTAACACAGCTTTAAGGGAATTATGTTTCAGCAGCTCAAAATTAAAATGGCCTGCAGAAGTTAATCTGCAACAATAAAAAGGTGTTTCTAAACCCCAAAGGCTTCTCATGTACTGTTCAACAAAGTGCAAGTTTAGAACTAAACTTGAAAAAGCCCCTGCCTTTAAAATTTCTGTACTAAAAATAAAAAATGCCAGTCAGGTTGTATCTCTCAGACATTAAGAAATGACATTTTTAAAAACCCAGAAATGGCTCATGATTTGAGCTACAATGGGAACCATAAAAAAAAAAATTAGAAGCAAACACTAAACACCTTGTTTCTAAGGCAGTAAGTGGTTAACTTGAACTTCAGTTCATCACCTGATCAGTTACAATAAATCACTGGTTAAACTGCACTAATTTCTGGTAACCACAAAATCTCACAGAAATTTGAGACTGTGCCCCATAGAAAAAATTAGATGAACAGATAACCAAGTAGGTTCCAAGAGGTAAATGATAAAGAATTGAGTTAGTTCCTATGCATGTGGCTATCTGACAATGTATACACCAGTAGTGTAAGTTTAATAAAAAAAAATAGTTTTGTATTTCAAAAATAATGGACGGAAGCATTTGGAACTAAAGTCCTCTATCACATGGCACGAAATTAAATGTGATGTTAAAGGGTAGATAAAAAAAAAAAAAAAAGCCTCTGTTACATGTAAACATATATGAAAGGTTTTTATGAAAATGATGGCAAATATAATGATCCAACAGGTTTCCTTCTTATGTGAAAGTCAGGCCGGCTTCATTGTACACCTTAAATACTTTTTCTATGGCGTTTACGTAGGCAGCAGTTCTTAGGTCCAAACCAAGGTTGTACTTCATAGCAGTGCGCATGATTTGCTGTAATGGAATATATTAAATATAAGAAACAGCGAAGTAGACAAGCATTTTACAATTCATTTTAATTCTAATTAGCCAATGTTTTTTTATCATTTTAAATTATGTCTATTTATCCGGATTACTTTTATTCACTATTATTGCTATATTATAAACAGAACCTATCACTTACGCCTGCATCACCCTGGGAAATGTTAATAAGTCATTAAGGGTACTCTCCCAGTCCAATACATTTAAATAGCAAGGCAGTGAAGTCCCTGGGAAACCACCAATCAAAAGCCAGTGTTGCATTGTACTACACTACTACAAATCCCATTTAGGGAACCATTCTGCACCTGAGATTATTGGTTTGTTACTCAATTGAATAATTCATAAATAATTGCTTTATAGTTGGGGAAAGAAAAGGTTTCTCAGCACCAGTTTTCTTGAAATGTGCAATTTTTACACGATTTTACAAGTTTATGTGCAATATGTGCACAATGTCATTAAGCTCCACAGACCCCAAATATTTAATGTATGCATAATTCCCAAGCCTAAGCCGGTGCATTCATTTTAAGTATCTCTCAAATTGTCATTGCCAATACAGATGCAGCAAGTTATTTTTCTCAGGGTTAAATTAATTACGATTAATAATAAAAATAATGAGCCAATTCATCAAGCCATAACCAGACAGACAGTAGACCTAGGATCAATAGAAATTATATGACATGTTCTTGGGGGCTGTATTTTGGGCTGCTCCCTAAGTGATTCTTAAATGAAAAACATTTTCATAAAAACATTTGCTTTTCTGGAAACACATTTCCGGATAAAATATTTCAGTCCCATTAATGCCAATTCTATTGTATTTAAAAAGTTTTTACAGAAGATTTTCAGTCACTATACCCATACTATACACCAATAGATATCATTTATCGAAATGTTTATGTTCTTCTTCAGACCATCGAAATTTAAAAATTAGATCGATTCGAAAACAAAATCTAGTCGATGGTCGAATTCGAGGGTTTTTAATTCGACCTTTGATAAATCTGCTCCTAACTGTGAATGGGTCACTCCTTACTGACCTTTTTGACAAACAGAACATTATTTGGGGAATTTATCACTATTTTTGCACTGCATTCTTGCATAAACACAATTTTCGATGAATTACAGATACCAAGTTTCAAGATTAAAGAATTTTTCTAGAACTGGACTGGAGAGGGCACATACTTATTTTACACTGTTTTTGGAGTTTGAAAACTTACCCTTGCAGATCGTTCCATTGTATATGCCAAGCCAGAATGGACAATATCTTTCTCAGATGCACCCTGCACAACAAACATATACGCATTGTTTTCTCCAGTTCAATACTGTAAGAATGAGTTATAAACTGCCTAGAACAAGCTTTGTATTAAGGGGAAACAAACATGTACCTACCTGATCTACTTATTGTAATTTATATTATGCCTTTTCCTTGCATTTTAATTGCTTTATGGCTGAAGCTTGTTACCAGAAAGGCAAACTGAAACGGAGACAAGTTCCTGTTCATTTTACAAATTTTTAATTACCATTTCCCTGTTCAGTTTAAATGTCAGGATGTATAATGGAGACTGGTTGCCGAGGTCAGCAATCCTAGCAAGCAGCTTTTCAACACTAAACAAATTCAGCAGAATAAAAACAATTTAAAAAATCAAAATAAAGCATTTACAAAGTGCCTTAGAATATCTCTGTCAATGAAAACCCCAAAAATTTGTTTTTCATGTTTTAAATACAAAAAAAAAAAAAAA
>CM044444.1:36354101-36368949 GCA_024363595.1 Xenopus borealis | reverse complement strand
GTTCCCAATTCAAGAACTGCCCATTCTGATGGACGGGTTCCTGAAAGCAGAGTGGGGGGGAGAAAGAAAAACTACAAAAAGAAACGACAAAAAAACTCCAAATAACTACAAAAACCCCCCCAAAAAATCTTTATTTGGGGGCAAAGTAATTTGTAAAGAGCCTCTGGGAGTGGGACTGTGCAAAACTGTAACAACTGAAAAAAAAGCACAGAAATATAATTCAAACTTTCATAACCTGGCAAATTTTGTAAAATGAACATGGTAATTAGGGTGTGTGGCCACAAAATGGACGTGGGCAATAAAATTGCATGCTGCAATTTTTTAACCCTCTTTCTGTTTTCAAAATGTTGAGAGGTATGTGCTAGTATAACAGTGCTTCTTTTACAACTGTAACTTTTGGTGGTTTGCGGGTGGGGGGGCCCAGAAGCACTACCTTGCCTAGGGCCCCGTTTAGTCTTAATCCGGCTCTCTACACATTAATATCAGTGCCACATCCACAACCTATTAGTGATCTGGCACATGGCATGTTTAGAATGCTTAAATTGTAAAAAAAAAAAAATTGTTTATTGTTAAATATCAATATGTTTGAATCCAGTTAAAGACAATCCTTTTCCTGAACATTAGCATTGCCCATAGGTTTCCAATATATTTTTGTACATTTACTCTGAAGCTGGCCCTGCTAGGAGGAATATGTTAAAGAACATAAGTTGAAGCATACATCTACAACTGATATATTTTGCTTTAAACTGATTTTCACAAAAAATACCAGCAGTAAGTAAATGTTATGGTGTAAACAATATTCCACAAGACCTCTGTAAATACTTGTAAAAAAGACAAAGTAAATATTGTAAAGCACAATATATTAAGTGGACCGTTCCTGTTTGTTTTTATGAGGGTGCAGCAGGCTGTATAACTATAAACCGTCAAAACTTGATCTGCATATAAACTTTTATATATAACAATATATAAAAATGAAAAATAGAAACAACTTATTCCTAAGTGTCCCAAGTTCACAATGTTGGTCCGAAGATTTCCTGCCGTTTTCTCCGCAGTCTCCCCACTGCGTGTGTAAATCCCTAGCTTACTACACTATATTGCTTTTCTAAAAATTTCCGTTGCCCTAGGCGCTGTTTTCTATATAGGAAAATTTCCTTTTCTTCGTTGGCATAACAATATATGTAATATAGGTATATTTAAAATAGGTATTTAAAAATCTGAGCTGTCAATCATATATTGCCTGCCCCACCTCAATGCCTTAGGTATAGAGGCGGGGCAGGCAGTTACTTTCCTTTGTATTCTTCACTTGATACATGTCAATGCACCACTCGCCTTCCCTGTGTAGCCTGTGACTGGCATAGGCATTGGGTCACCCATTCTGGCACATACACAGGATTTTGGGATGATGCAAAGATTATCTTAATAACAGTGTTCACAAAATGGCTCCTATTGCGTAAATAAAATTTATTTTGCTCAACTAACATTATAGAAAAGGACTTGGAATTATTTCTTATTCCCCCTTTAATTTAAATTTTTTGTATATACTCTGAATAAGAAAACTATATGTTTAGTTTGACCTTTGTTAATGAACCATGTCATAATAATTATGTACTACAGTAGATTAAAGGATCTGTTCAGTGTAAAAATAAAAACTGGGTACATAGATAGGCTGTGCAAATTAAAAACTGTTTCTAATATAGTTAGCCAAAATTTTAATCCATAATGACGGAAGTGACTGGATGTGTAACATAACAGAACTGAACACAACTTGCTGCTTTTCAGCTCTCTTACTCTGAGTTAGTCAGAGACTTGAAGGGGGCTCACATGGGACATAACTATTCAGTGAGTTTGCAATTGATCATTAGCATTCAGCTCAGATTCAAAATCAAACAGTTGTGGTCCCCCTTCAAGTCACTGATTGGTTACTGCCTGGTAACCAATCAGTGGAAACCAAGAGAGCTGAAAAGCAGGAAGTAGCGTTCTGTCTATTGTTAGATATCCAGTCACTCCAGCATTTATACATTACATTTTTGGTTAACTAACTATATTGTAAACATTTTTTATTTTCCACAGCCTATCTATTTACCTATTTTTGATTTTTCACTGAAAAATTCCTTTAAAAGAGTACTTAACCTAAAATTCTTTTCTGTGCAGAACAATGGATTAGGCTAATTTAAATTACATTTGAAGGGTTCCTCCTTCCTAAAAACTCTTTTTTAATATAATGAAATAAAATGCAATTCTAATCAACTTTTAAATCAAATATGCACTAGCAATGCGCCCTCCCCCCCGCTTACTCTTTCGCTTGGAAAGGTAAGCACTGAATGTGGGGGGGCCGCACCTCAGGTGGCGAAAACCCCAGAAACGCCCTTGGATAAAAACTATTTTATTATTGTGTGTGAATGTTATATCACGGACTCAAGTCACGGACTGATATGAATCATTCATAAACCATGTAAAGCTCAGTATGCGACATGAATAAAGGATGATAATATGATAATAATAAAAGTAATAATAATGATACAATGCTGCTAATTCAATAATAATCAAGGTAAAAACCTTGACACTATCAGAGTTGGATTCTGCTGCACAAAAAGGTTCAAACAGATACTGCTTTCAGTACTATCTAACACAAGTAACTCAAAACAACTGGACCTGCTGAGAAATTTTCACTGCTCATCCGAGCAGCTTCTTCAGTTCAACTGATTGGTGTAGGGGAGTTCTCGGCATATAGACTCATAACAATCCAATCACAACGGCACATTGGAACTCTTCAGAGAGGTGACATCTGAAATTCACAGAGGTGTAAAACTTCTTCATTAAAATTTCTCAGCAAGTCCAGTTGTTTTGAGTTACTTGTGTTAGATATACCATGACCTGGATGAATGAGAATCTTCATAGTCATCATGCTTTCAGTACTCATGATTTTAAAATAACCTGAACATTTTTCATTATTGTTTATTTAGAATGCTGCTTAGAATTATATTTCTTAGGAAAAAATGTGATTTTGTTTCAATTAGGTTTCCCTATAAAGTTTGTGCTGCTGTAGTCCTGTCCCGTGCACCCCTCCACCCTTCCTGTTTTATACTTTCTCCTGCTCTTCCCCTTTCTTGACGTTACAGCTTATTCTCCCTTCCTCCCCACTGAATTATATCTAGTCTCAGCTGTTTCCTTATGGCTTAAAAAGGGCAAATGGTCTGTGAATGTGATGCGCAGCTGTATAACCTTGGTTATTATATATAATTATTATTGCTGAGAAGGCATGTTTAAATTAGGGATGCATCAAATCCAGTATTTGGTTCGGGATTCGGACAAAATTTCAGCCTATTTCAGGAATATTCAGATTCGACTGAATCCTTGTGTGTGATCGAACCAAATTCTAATTTGCATATGTAAATTAGGGGTGGGAAAAGCAATCACATGACTTTTCATCTCAAAACAAGTAAAACATTATTTTTCTACTTTTTCATTTCCCGCCTTTCACAAAGGATTTTTTGGCCAAATCCCAAATAGTGGATTCTGTACATCCCTAGTTTAAATCTCAAATACAGATGTTAAAATATCTCTCTATACATGTGATGATTTTTTGGGGGGATTTGGATCTATTTTCTGAAAACCCATTGTTCCAAAAACCCAGAAATATGGCATCACCATTTCCCTTAGAGTGCCATTTAATGAAACAATTATTTAAACTGGTTGATGGTTGGGTTTTTTTTTTTTTTGTAGATGAAAAAATGTGGTCTCCCAGACCAAATTTCATCCTTGTTCCTGCATGTGAAAAATGGATTATGGATTATAGCTGTAATTTTCCACCGTCAGAACTGGTTGGTTATACAGGTGTTTATTTCATGCAGCCAGAGTACATATTCAGTGGCAGTTGTGCCGGTATGCTAATAAATTGATACATTCAGAACAAATAAATGTGTTATACTTTTTCAACTCAACATCAAATTAAGTTTTGAATGATGTATATTTTGGGGATATGGGTTAAAAAGCTAAATTCCTGGCTCAACTGCACCAATGGCACTGTATTTTTTTCTGTGATTTCCATGCAAAACATTCTACTGGATTCAACAGCATGGCAAATACTGCAAAAAATACTTTGGCATTGGTTACTTTGGAAATAGATATTTATCTATGTGTTAGCTTATATGTGCCAGTCATTGCCATACTGCTTCTTACAGGAGTTTCTGCCATTGTTTGTAGCGAGACTGCCTCTGATGGATACATTATTGTTAAAATCATATATTATTTACATAGCTTTTCAAGCAATAAAATTTGTATGTATAACATGGGAATGTCTGTGGTCTATATAAGATCAGTGTCGGACCCCTCTCCCCATCAAATGGTAAAAACAAAGTACTCGTTTGGCGCCTTACAAGCAGGCGTGCGTGGCGCCTTACAATTTATGATTTCTTAACCATTTTTTAGCGAACATGAATGATAACACAAAAACTTTTCTTTCACTCATGGTTAGTGGTTGGCTGAAGCCATTTATTGTCAAACAACTGTGTTTACTCTTTTGTGTTATCATTCATATTCTCTGAAAAATGTGTTATTCATATTCTCTGAAAAATGGTTAAGAAATCATAAATTCTGCCAGGGAATGTAAACTTACGAGCACAACTGTATGTTGGTCCTATAAAATCGCAATTAATATTTCAGCTATGAACATTCTGATAAACCATGTTGGCCGTATAAATTGTGCATCAGCAAATGAGGAGGAAACAGCAATTCCTTTTAATTTCCTGTAGTTCTGATCAGAACAATAAAACGTTGGTTCTGCATCAGTAGTGCAGAGAGAAGGCTTTCCAGTGTAATTGCTGGAATATTGTCTCTTAAAGGGGTGCTGCAGCTTAAGACAAGATTCTCACCTTGATTCATGGTATATGTACAACATCCATCATGCAACCCACAACTGGTCAGATACCGTGGGGACTGGCTAATGTATGGTCACCTTATTTTCGCTTGCCCAAGCTGGAATTTTCCAGTTGAGGTTTTTTTTTTTTTTACAAGTGCAAATACATTCGACTGAACACTACTTCCTTCTGCCCTCTTGCTACCTGGGGTCTGCGCCCCCCCCCCAGGTTCGGGTTGGGATGGAAGAACACTGGGAAAAAAACAGTAGGCCATAGTCCTTGTGGCTCCACCAGCCCAGACCCGCTCCTCACAGGTAGACACTCCTGTGCTCCTTCATGTCCGCCCTACCTGAAAAGACGCTCAAAAAAGGGTACATGCCGGAGGGGGGTAAGTGGGACAGAGGGCGATATGTGGCGGGGTCAGGGGGGCCTGGTGGTTGGCCTAATATGGGAGCACAGATGGGCCCAGACCTCTTCAATCCAATGCTGGGGACTCCACACCGCTCTGCTGACCCACCCCCATGCCAACTGAGGGACCAGTAGGAGGAGGCTGCATTTCTCCCAACCTGTTTGCCCCCCACCCCTACTGCTGGCTGAGATGTCAACATTATAGTTGCATGATAGCAAGGGTATCCTCTAATATTTGCTCACTAAACCATTTAAATAATAAGGCAATCGGGCGGTAAATATGGGGCACATCTCATGTAAATTGCTTTCATTTGTCCTAGACATTCTTACAATCGATACTGTCATATGCATGCAAATGGAATTATAAGCAGCAGGTGTGGGCCATAACTGTATGGCACACTAGTCACAATGCTACACATCCATCATGCAGTTAATTCTATAGAAATAAAATGGACACAAACAAGCAATGCAAACATTTACATGTTTTTGTTATCTCCACCTTATTATATGGATGCATATGACTGACCCAGCTCTAACACATCCCTGTGCAGTAATATGGTACATTGCATTGTGACCAATGCCTTTCTTCAATTATCTCACTTGCAGTTTCTGTCATGAGCTATACTATACTATAGCTGTTTCATTTATTGTTTTCCCAACAGATTTTCACATAACCCCCAGCACTCTGCTCAGAATCTCCCTTCTGTGGATATATGGCATGTACTAAGGTACACTACTCTTTAAGAGTGAACAGTATTTTTCTCTCCTCTTTATCCAATGGCATTCCTTCTTCTGCAGACAGTACGTGGCAGGTCACACATATTCTACTGCTTTCATCTTTGTTCTAGGTTATTGTTGAAGACAGAATCAATTATAAACCTTGTTTAAATTCTGTATAGTGCTTACTGTTTGTTACTGCCAACTGCTTATGCTAATAGTAGCCAAGTTGGCTGGAAATGTCTGCTTTCAAGATAATTTGTTAATTTAAGAAAGCAACATCTATGTTGTTTTCAATTAGTCAATGAAAATATTCCATCCTGCCTTTTAAATGTGTGTAATACACAATTTCAATAGAAAATGTTTAGTATTTTATTACATTTGCCCTAGATACTTCCACTTTTTTTGTTTCTTGCTTCCAAACTTTTCAAAAGAACTACAGAAAGAGTTTTTGTTCAACTGCTGAAAGTTCTCCTTGAGAACTGGGTCATAGCCCATTATTTGTTCAAATCCCTTGTTGCATACCAACATAATAATGTTAATAGTTCCTCAGTATTCCTTTCCAATGGGTTCAGGCCTCACAAGATAACAAGAAAATGTTTTGGAAACACCATTTAATGGCTATTTTAATAAATCATGACAATTATATTAAAAAATAGGCTGAGAGGGAAACTATTTGCTGATGCTGCTCATTCTATTTTAAAAGACCTTTGACACATTCAGACTCTGACCAGCATCAGATAAAAATGTCCCTGTATAGGTTTGTTGCTTGTGACTGCTCTTTTCTAAATGGTAATAAAAGTAATCATTAACCCAACTGATGGTAATAACAAAACTACATTCCAACTGAGGGAAATAAAATGGGATTATACTTTTGATTTCAGATTTTGACCTGTTTAATTCAACAAATAACAAAAAACAAATATACATCAGCGCAACTGAACTAATGTTGAAAAGGTCTCTAGGCCGTTAAAGCATCAGTCCTAATATTATACAACAAACGAATGGACATCACCAGGAAGCTCTGAGGGCTGAACATAAAAGCAGACACTATTGTTATGTAATAGCTCACTACTGAATAAGGTTTGAGAATTCAAGACACTATAGAGACTAATGCTAACCAGCTAGAAGCCACTATTTATTCATTGTTAGTTGTTGAAATACATGCACAAGAGGCCTGTAAAGCTGCCACAGAAACCAAAATCAGGTTGCTATTGTAAGGGTTCCTGCTAATTTCCATCAGCGCCGGGCTGGGCGTGTCTTCGCCGGCGCACGTCGCGGGCGTAATTGCGCAGCACTGGACTCTGGTTTACTGTCCGATTATAGGTTCACTTTCGCTGTTCCTGGCTGCGCTTATCCTGTTTTCTCTACGGACTCTACTCGTGTATGACCTTGCTTTGTTTCTGGACTACGACTCCACGCTGCCTGAACCGAGCCACTGCCTGGACCCCGACCACGTCTTGCTCCTGTACCTTGCCTGTACCGTGTACTTTGGACTGGTGCTTGGACTGTTGTTTCCTCCTTGGTCCGCAACCTCGGTCCTTACAGCTATATACTTGCAACTACTAATCCAGGCCATGACTGAAAAATCGACCCTCCAAAACCTGGCAAAAATAACTACTTGCACTATTGCTTTTAAATCCCTTAGTCATTATGCCCACCTATTTGGATGATGCTGTTATTTTTAGCACTGATTGGAAAGGACATCTGCCTAAAGTACACTACATACTCTTGTAATGCTTGCCATCAATGTGCTTTTCTACTATCTACCACTACATATTTTAAATAGTTATTGGAAATATCTCCCTCTATCTCATTACATAGATGCATTCAGTGTCGGACTGGGATGCCAGGGGTCACCAGAAAACCTTAGACCAGGCGCCCAACTTTCCAAACTATTATTCCTTTTCTCCTCACTTAACCTCTTTATTCTCCTATTCTTTTAGATCTACTTACTATTACTCCATTCTTACATTATTAAGCCTCTTTTTCCACATAAAGAAATAGGGAATGAAAATGAAATAGGCCAAATTGTTAGAAGCAAGAGGCCCACTGACACCTTGGCCCACCGGGAGTTTTCCTGGTATTCCCGTGGGCCAGTCCAACACTGGATACATTGCCTTGGGGCTTGTTGCTTTTTTGCAGGTCCTAGTTTAGGGGGAAGTTTGTATCTTGTTTCTTACAGAAGGTTTATGCCAAATATTGCAACTGTTAGCAGCACAGACTTTAAAAAAAAGCTGCTTTTGTGTATGTGTACCAGTATTGGTTACACCTGAATTAGGAAACTATATTTGGTATAATAGACATTTGATATGGGGTTAGGCATGCACGGTACTGTCACAAGTAATTAATGGAAAGGAACATCTCATTTTGGTTTAGGCTGCGCCAATGAGGTGAGTTGAACAACTTACTAGGGATGGCAAAATAAACTAATTTCAGAACCTTTAACCAGAACGTTGGCTCTTCTAGTACAAGATGGCACAATTGGTCTCAGATGCCCCCCTGGACCCTTCCAGTGCAGGAAAGGTGAGTACTGGGGTGAGGGGCAGCATTGTAGGAACCACTAAGACAGCTCCTGTCCCAAAAATAGCCCTGCCTACCTGAAAAAAAAATAGGATGGGAGTGCTTAGTTAAGTGGGTATTCTGTTGGGTCACCACTTCAACCTATTTACAGATCATGGATGAGTCAAACTAAGGAAAGCAACACAAGAGTAACCATTTCTTTAATTTCACAACACTTTAGTTTCACAGTTGAACAAGGCAGGGAAGTTTCAACGGAATGCCAGTGCCCAAAATGGATTGAGGTGCCCAAAATTGACTTCAAAGAACAGGTTTTTGAGATATTCAGGCTGCTAGTGGATCAGCCTGTTTTGGATTCAGAATAATGATCTTTGCATATATCCTGTGTAAAAAAAAAAACGTGCATACCAGCTGAAAATAACACTTACATTTGAGTACATTCCTGCAAAAAATATATCTCTACCAGAATGATACTTAAAATGGTCATACATGCACAGGATAATCGGTTAGGTAACATACAAGACTGGCCACTGTATGTTCGCTGTTGTAATAAAGACATATGATCCAGGCCATGGAAGTTTTTTTTGCTGGTTTGTTTTTGTCAAATCTTATAGTATATCATCCATAATATCTGAGAAAGTCTGAATGAAGCAAATATGTATATCAATATTATGTTATCAAGTACTCTGAGTAATCTTGTTGGGCTACAGTTTATCTTTTAGTCTGTGCTTTTTAACTGATAAAATGCATGAAGCAATCTGAGAATAATACGACATTTGCTTTGTATGACTGAATTCAAGTTAAATTGATAAACTTTTGCTCCCACAGCATCAGTGAGCAAACCTGATATAGCATTAGTAACCCTCTGCAGAATTTGAAGTTTTTATTTTTATGATTGGTGGTTACATTAGGGGGCAGATTTATCAAGGGTTGAATTTTGAGTTTATGGGAATTTCTAAAAACTCATAAATGCTAATTTTTTTAAATTTTAGTGCATAGAATTGACCTGCAAATTCAACTTAAATTTAAATCAAATTCAATTCAATTTTTTTCCCAAAAATGTTTTTCAAAAGTCCCCCAAATGATTCCAAATTGAATTGTAGGAGGTCCCCCACAGGCTAAAACACAAATCTGGCAGGTTTTAGATGGCGATTAGTCGAATTTGAATACTTAAAGGGACAGTACATAATAAATTTCAAAATTGGAATTTCCATAATTGAATTAAATTAAAATAAACCTGAAATTTGAATTTTCAACTTGACCCTTGATAAATCTGCCCCTAGGTTTTTTTGGTTGTCTTTCAGCCACTGTAAATGAAACAACACTCCAATGACTGGTAAAACCAAGCTTCATGAGTTTATTCTAACTTGCGTATGAAGTACTCTGTATTATACAGAAAAAAGGAAATCATTTAAAAATTGTGAATTGTTTGCTTAGAATGGACTTAGGCATGCCAATATAAATCTAACTTGGTTAAATGAGCAACACCCATTTTGAGGGGGGGTCCAAATGCAAGAGCTCTAAGGGAGCAATACTCCTTTATTGCTCATTTAAATCTTGGGTTGTCTCTCTCTCTCACCGAATCTCTTTCACAGAATCCCACAAACAAGCATGCAAAATAACTGCAGATCTTGCCTTTGGTTGAATAGACTGGCATCTGACTGACTGGCTGCATTTTAGTAGGGGTATATTATCCTTGATACATCTTTTTTGCAGTGGTCGACTAATGACATGTGGGTCCTTTAAGCTAAATGGACAAGTCCCCCTTCTTGGCTATTGCTGGATCTGGATGCATGCTGATCCAGGCACGTGAACACTTGAGCACTCTATGTCAGGTTGAGTTCACGTGTGCCAGGTGAAAAGCTCAAGTAAAAATAAATATTTGAAGAGGAAAGAGAAAAAAGCAGGACAGCAGTGGAAGATGGACGACAAGACTAATAGCATGAAAAGAATCTGAAGGGAAGGAAAGTGTCAGTACAGCTAAATTCAGCAATTCCATGAAATAACTGCAGTTTCTTATGTACATATGTTATTAATGAATACTTTTGAATGAGTGTTATTTTTCTTACATTTATACCAATAATTTATCCATAAAAAAGTCAGCTAAAGAACTACAGACATTATGTTGTTTGAGGACTATTTTTAACAGAGGACTGAGGGCCTTACTGGGAACCCCAAGGTTGCTTGCAATGTGTGTGTCCTGTGTTTTATCTGTCATCTTTGCCTGCTTATATGTGTGCCCATTTACTAAAAATGCAGCTTACATTATATGCATCTACCTTGCAAAACTGCATGACATAATAAAAATGCCTGTTCAAGTTCAGTTTGTAACTGTTAGCAGATTATATAAGAGGTGTGTACTGTACATGGAAGGAACATGAGAGTAGAAGGAATGAAAAGCATTACACGCAAATTTCTACTTTATCTCTTTGTACTTTGCCTTTAGTGTTAAAACCTGCCTTATATGGGGTGTGTAGTTTTGCCTGGAAGATTCCTTGAACTTATTCCTTTTGTGTAACATTTTTCAAATTGCTGTTTCTGAACTACAACTCCCAGCATCACAATGATAGGCAGCATAATCCTACACAGGCCAGCTGATGGAAACTATAAGTAACACGTCAGAAGCCAGAGATTATCTGTCCTAGTTCTAGTCTGAATTGCAGCTGCTAATGAGTCACGTGTGTGCCTCAAGGTTATTTTTTTTCAGCACAAATTCTGCTAGTAAATACCAAAGATTACAATGAAAATTTGACAATAGTAGGGGGAGTGGTGGAATGCTGTCATTGGAGCATGTCAAAGTCACAAAATTTCACTACAACTCCCAAGACCTTCAGCCAGGATGTTGCAGTTTATAGGTTGCAACAGTAGAAGGACAGTGAGTATAGGCTATATGTCATCATTAGCCTCACAGATATTTCCTCTTATGGCTCAGAATGTCAATGCTTAACCACATGTTCAAGAACTACAGCATAATTTGGGTTATTGCTCTTAAGCAGCTGAAGTGTAGAATATTGTGTAACTCGCTATTAAAACAGTTTTCTAGTGTACATACAGTATGGAAGGTTATAAAACACTGTAAGTTCTCTTCATGGATGACCAGCTAGAGATACACACAAAACATGCATATGCTATAGAACTGAACAGAAAAACTATTTTAACCCATAAAAATAGAGCTGGGCATATCATTGAGTTTCTGTGAATGATGAAACAGTACTATATAAAACATAACACTGTATATTAAGTATTAAGTAGAAATTTGATATAAGATATAAGAACCCAAAGAGGAACCTCAAGCTGGTCTGTAGAGGTCCTGTACAAGTAGGACAAGTAGACTAAACCATGGTGTGCTTCAGACAGAACAAAGCAACTAAAAGCAGAAATACTGCTTGGTGCAAGAACAAACTTGAACAAGGACAAGGAGTGTTGAAAAAATGAATCAAAGAAAGAGCACTAGGACAAAACTGATGTATAGGAAAAATAACATAACAGCTAGAACTGTCCTGTCTTTGTATAGCAGTGTCCATTCTCCATGTAAATGACATTCAAAAGAATAAATGGTAGAAAACCCAGTACTAGCAATTTTTACATGAGCTGAATTGCAACATTTCTGTGCATGGGCCATTTGACTATGGGCGATATTACGCCCCTTAATGCTCTTACACATAGGCGGATTTTCATTAAGGCTTGGGGAGGCTAAGCCTTCCCAAAACTGTTTGCATGAAAAATTTAAAGAAAATTTCAAAGAAA
Source organism: Xenopus borealis (assembly GCA_024363595.1). Taxonomy (NCBI): domain Eukaryota; kingdom Metazoa; phylum Chordata; class Amphibia; order Anura; family Pipidae; genus Xenopus; species Xenopus borealis. Next base: position 36,356,701 of record CM044444.1, on the reverse strand, counting down.
AAAATTAAAAACCTCTGACTTTGAATTTGTCTGGGGGAGGGGCAATGGGTGCTGCTGGGGTCAGGGCCAAGAGACAAAGCAGCTTCTAATCCTCCTTTTGCTTGTTTGGTATGTGGGGAGTGTTTCATACTTACATTACACAAAAAATAAATACCATCAATGGTCAATGGTAGTTCCATTGATCGGTTCAGGTAGGTGTTATCTGAAACTGGAAAAGGTATGAAGGTGTGATGTAGCCATTATATATATATATATATATATATACCATTGTGACCAGATCTCACTTTCACACCTCTGTGAATTTTATTCAATTTTATTCAACACCTATTTGAATAGTTCAATTGAACCATTGTGATATTGGTGACTGTTTCTTTAAAGGCGATGTTCACCTTCCAGAATGTTAAACAGAAATCAAGACTTTTTTTTAATTGTATTCCTTCTTTTACTTTTTACTGTTTTCCCAAAATTGAAGTATAAAATGTAATGTTCCTGTATGTGGGGTTTCAGTCTGGCAGCTCAGTGATCCCGGAGCATCTGAACTGTAACAATCTGCTACAATTAGTTAAAATGTTTATTAGCAGTATATGAGGAATATTAGCAACTATTGTATCAATTCAATTAACTTTTCTCTGGATCAGCTCACAGATCAGTTTGGCTACTGTCACTTACACACAAATGAAATAAATTGGCACTATAGAAATACACGTTAATAATATTATATTGTGTTACTTTGATACTGCAGTAAAAAGGCAGCTGCTGGTTTTTGTGAGGGGACCAAAATAAATCTGCATTATACTTTGTATGTATACAACCTCCCATAAATGACAATTAACACATCCCTTGTGTTTTATGTGAAAGTAGACCAATAAACATGCTTTAATGTTAAACAACCCAATCATTAGCCCTGATTTCCAGTAATGTGGATGAACTGAACTTTTTCTATAATTTTGATAATAAGAGAGTGCTATGCATATTATTTTCACAATAGTCTGGGCTTTATATGCAGCTTGTGGGCCCATCAGTTAGTAGCTCGTAAGTCAGACCGTGTATGGGACAGATTTCAGATTGTAGTGCATATTTAGACACAAATCCTACCTGTGTGTTCACTGCTCAGACATATGAATTACAACTGTTGCCAATGCTTATAATATAGGATTGAATCAGCTGTTTCTGCCAGTGGAAAATCACTGTTGTAAAAACTGTTGAAGTAACATTAGGGCTCTTACACACGAGCGTTTTTACCTGCGCTCCCCTGCGTTCCATTTTGCTGTGTTCAGCCGCAGGGGAGCGCAGGTATAGACGCACTTAATGCTTTTCAATGGGGCTGTACTCACACGAACGCATGTAGGCGCCAAACGCAGGTTCAGATGCAACATGCTGCATTTTTCCTGCTTTCGGCACCTACATGTGTTTGTGTGAGTACAGCCCCATTGAAAAGCAAAACGGAATGCAGGGAACGCAGGTAAAAACGGTCGTGTGTAAGAGCCCTTAGACTTAGCCTACCCAAACAAAAAAAATCACCCTCCGCCTATGCTCTTACACCTGCATGCAGGGCAATAGTAATGAGCTGGTCAGTGTTTAAACTGTAGGCTACATCTATATCATATATAGGCATAACCAAGGTCTATGTCATGCGGATAGATGCAGCCAAACTACAGAAAGGCTGCTTTGAGTTGCTGGCTTTTAAAAAGAGGACTAGATGTGCTTGAGAGTGTATTGGGTATTATGATGTGTGTTTTTAGGAAAGTTATCAAAATGGCTGGAGCAGGCATTGCTTGATTTCTGGAGTGAAGTATTAAACTGAGCATGAAGTGTGTTTGAACATGTAATGTTTCTCAGCAGAAAATAATACACAGGCACTCATTTAATGTAAAGTATCACTAGAGCTGTAACACATGGCAACTACTCATATATTTGCTTTTACATACAGCATAAGACCAAATGTAAGTACTTTATGCAGATGTATACCACATAATGCAAAATTAAACTGATTTGTTAGCCACATAATGTAAATGATGTTGTTCATATATTAAACAAGCTTATTAAACTTTAGTGAAGCCTTTTTCTTTGTTACTGCTGGGTGTGCAATTCATTAGCTCACCTATGACCTTTTCATTTATTTCTTTACAATTTTTGCACACTCCATTCTACAGATACTATTAATTTTGTCTTGTGACAGCTCCTCTTCTTGTGTTACACGCCCTCCCCCCTCTGATAGGTTGTTGTTGAACATCAGAAGGAGAGAGCCTTAGCTTTGGCTGGGATTGGCCAACTGCAGCCAACACCCTCTGCTCAAAGTAAAAAAAAATACATGCATGCATTCCTACACATGCCTTGCAAGTGGTTGAAGCTGACATGTTAAAATAAACAATGATATTTCATGCACACACTGCTTTGACCTTTGCTAGATCTTCTTGTACAAAAGTGGCAGTACAGGACCAGTGCAAAACGTACCAAAGAGCACAACGTACTGAACGGAAAAACACAAAGATCAATAAGATTTTGCAATTCACAAGGGTTGTTTAGTTTTCTTCTTCTCTTGATTGTGTACCTGATTCACATGACACTTTGGGCTGTATTATATTTATATATATATATAT
>CM044444.1:36340439-36353426 GCA_024363595.1 Xenopus borealis | reverse complement strand
CAAGATGCACAATAAGGAGGCACTTGAAGAAAGATGGGCTACATGGTCGAGTTGACAGAAATTACTACACAAATGCCACAAAAGTATCCAACTTAAAATATGTCAAACAGCACAGAGACAAGTCTCAAGCCTTCTGGCACAAAGTTATATGGAGTGATGAGATAAAAATTTTACTTTTTGTCCACAAACATAAACGCTACATTTGGAGAGGAATCAAAAAGGCCTATGATGAAAGGTACACCATTTTTACTGTGAAACATGGTGGTGGATTGCTGATGTTTTGGGGATGTGTGAGCTACAAAGGCACAGGAAATTTGGTCAAAATTGATGGCAAAATGAATGCAGTAAGTTATCAAAAAATATTGGAGGAAAATTTGCACTCATCAGCCCAGAAGCTGCGTATAGGAAGAACTTGGACATTCCAACATGACAATTATCCAAAACATGAGGCCAAGTCGAGCTGTCATGGGCTACAGCAAAATGAAGTGAAGGTTCTGAAGTGGCCATATCAGTCTCCTGAGGTCCCCTCCACACCACTAGACCACCAGGGTAAGCTGTTCCTTACATTACATCCCCCTCTAGGAGGGGACACTGGACCCTCAATCTTACCAGGAGACCTAGGATGGGATAGTCTCCTAGGGCAGTCAACCCTGGCATCATACTTGACCAGACACTTTAACACCGGAGAACAGGATTGCAGGTGGAGCTGTGTGGCAGGTTGGGTAACTTGATACTAAGGACTAAGGTTGAATTAATGATCTCTACTACAGGGTAAGGACCAATGAAACTGGCCCGCTGCTTAAAAGATGGACTCAAGCTTAATATTCCCTGTGGCAACCCAATCCAAGTCCCCAACCCGATATTTGGGTACCTCCCCATGGGGTTTATCAGCCGCCTTTTTCTGAGTGGATGGACCTGCCGGTGGAGAACTATGTAGCCCAGAATGGAACTTGGAAGCAAACTTGACAGGAAGGAGTCTGAGGAGGATGTTTCTCTAAGGAAGAAGCTGCCAGTACTAATGTGGAAGCTAAACAGGAATCTCTGCACCCTTAACCCACTGAATAACCTCCCCAATTACCCAATCAATGTGGGGGTTGTATACCCATAACCATGGTATCCCTAAAATTAGAGGAGAAGATATAGAACCCTCAATAACATGGAAGGATAACTCCTCAGAGCGGGAGTTGTTAACGCACATGGTCAATGCCACTGACTTTTGGGTTACCAAACCTGACCTCAAGGGACTTTTGTCAATAGCCAAGATTCTCACAGGAGGACTAAGGGGAGTTAGGGGAATGATACACGTTACTGCGAAGGCAGCATCCAAAAAATTCCCCACCGCCCCAGAATCCACAAAAGCAGAAACTATAACAGAGCCTGTAGGCCAGGTTAACCTTACAGGTACCATGATCCTAGAGGACATTTGGGGAGAGGAAGCTTCTCAACCCAAATGGAGCTCCCCTTCTCCATCTAGGCTTTGAAGTCTTCCCGGCCTCTTAGGACAATGGTTGAGAAAATGACCCTTGTCCCCACAATAGATACATAGACCCAGAGATTGCCTGCAGGCCTTTTCTTCAGGAGATAGATGAATAGTACCTAATTGCATGGGTTCCTCCTGAAGCAGAGGCACTGAGGGTTAACACTAGTAAACTCAGGAAGAAAAGAAGTACCCTTTTCAGCCCTTCTCTCCCTTAGTCTTATATCAATTTGGATGGCTAATGTAATAAGATCATCCAAGATATCAGATAGGGGGTAGTTTACTAGGCTATCTTTTACAGTCTCTTACGGATTTGGCTACAAAGTCATTCGAAAAGGTCTCTACAAATCACTTGTGGAACTCCTCTACGGCCATTTTTCCCTGGTACAATTTACGAATCGCAAGAAGCACGATCCGGGTCATACCAAAGGATAGCCATTCAATGGAAAAAGGTTTCAAGGGAAAAATGGTTAGGGTCAGGGGGAGATAATCTTAGCGCCCATACTTGTGGGTCACCCAGTAATAGGGTCATTATGAACCTCACTTTATCCTCCCTGGTAGAAAAAGAGTAGGGATACAAACTAAGATATAATTTACATGTCTCTTGGAAGACAAAAATTGTTGTTCAATCCCCATTAAACTTATCGTGGAGAAAGGAATTTTGGGTTCATGATTGTTACCGATCACCAAAACAGGAGGTTGGACCACCGGACTGGATCTCTGATCAGAAGTATCCAATCTGCATGACAGGTCAAGCACATTTAGCACCAGGAAATATATATATATATAAATATATAAACAAATAACTACTGAAAATCCTTATAAAGACCGAGAGCAATAGTATGCAGAAAGACTGACTAATGATTAACAAATAATTATGTCATGATACAAATAAACCTCAAATAGGGTCCAGCAAGTAAAACAATTCTTAATACTAATGGTAGATATCAGAGATCTTTTTTTTTTTGTTTTTTACATAGTACATACATCACCTTGGTTCACAGATATTGATAACAGTTAACACTTGGTGTTTCCTTTGCACATTCAGATCTTAGACTTTTAACAGAAAAGTTACATTCATAACCATCTACATCATATGCAACATAAGTTGGTCGTACACATATTTGCTATGTTCATGCAAGCCAACGATTAGATCAGTGACCCCCAAGCAGTAGCTCGTGTTACTCTTCAACCCATTGAATGTTTCTCCTAGTGACTTCCAAGTAGCTGCTTCTTTTTGATCCCCTGGCTTAAAGGCAAGCGTTAGTTGAATAAAAAAATGTGAACTGCCAAACAGAGCCTCCTGTTGACTGCAAGTCCACATAGGGGCTACCTATACCCAATCACAGTCCTTATTTGGAAGCTCCGGGAAATTTTTGCATGCTTGTGTTGCTCTCCAATATTATCTTATACTTGAGTGTTGCTCATGGGTAAAAAAAGTTGGGGACCCCTGGATTAGATCATAACAGAGGGCTTTGCCGGCTATCAGGAAAGGACCACATCAATTCCCCTAAGAGATCCTTACACTAACTTTAGGCAAGATATTTATGGGGAAGGAAGTCTGAGAAGACCCATACTTGGACAGATTAACTGTTTAATTGGCCTGAAGATGTCACATTGGAAAATTAAAAAATGCTCATGTATTGCCAGTGTGCACATGCACAGAGTGGATTCCAGTTTGAAAATGCATACATCCGGCATTTCTGTGCTGAAATCTACTTCATTTCTATGCAGGTACACCACAAAGTGGTCAACATTACATTATATCACATCTGAATTTAACATGTGTTATTAGCAATATATTCCACACAGCAACTAAACTCTCCTAGAAAAGTGTGGCATGCATTACGTTCAAGCTCTGACATTCTTCCTTATATTTGATTTTCAGTAAATGACCAAATTGGGAACACCACCCCAATTTTTCCATATATACCTATGTTTTGGAATAGCTCACAGAAAGGGGACCATTAAGAAATATACTAGGGCTAGCAATCATTCATCAGTTTGGGAGAAAGAAGGATGAACACAGCAAGGAGGCTTCAACAAATATACAAACATAAAAAATTATTATATTGAAGCCTATATTGACAATTTGCTTTTGGTCCCCATAACCATAGATCATTTTCAAGTTGGATGGAAGCTTAAATGTGTATAATTCAAACCTTTTACACAATAAATCATGAAAATGAATTGCTCAGAAGACGTTTTTCTACAACATACTTTCGCTTTAAGGGAAATTAAACCCTACATTGCTAGTTCTGTCTGCTGTCTGCACTGTATGGAAAAAAAAGAACAGATATTGGCACACTTAATTAATGACTAAGGTTCATGAATATAATGGACTCTAAGGTCCAAATTCACTTAAGCACGAAGTATCTAAAGCTAGCTCTAATTCGCCAGCGTGACGTCATTTCGCAACTTCGGAAATTCACTAACACCGACTCTGGCAAATTTTCCCTAGCAAAGTAGATAGACTTGCGCAACTTATGCCAGCCGAAGTTGCGCACTGACAAAGGATCGTAATTACGCAAATTCACTAAGATCAACATTTTCGTGAACGTTACCGCTTACGCTAGACTTTACTTCGCCTGGTCAGACCAGGCAAAGTTCAATACAATAGATAGGAGTTTGAAAAAAAAAATGGGACATTTTTCTAAGTCCCAAAAAAACAATGGCGTGTTTTACCATTGTAGGGTGATAGTCTGAAAAAGATTGGGTTTGTTTCCCCCCTACATTTCCTAACATATGGCAACACAACTATACAGGGGGCACATGTAGGGCAATAGGACAACTTTATTTTATTTATTAAAGGTTTCCTGGGCTTGTGTAATGTAGTGGCTGTAACTGTGCTTTGCCTGGGGAAGTAACTCTAGCGTAACTACGCTACCATTCGCCAACCTGAGTGTAACTTTGCACTTTAGTGAATTTGCGTAGCACTGGTGAAAATTCGTCCTGGCGAATTGCGGTGACCGCTAGCGAAGCCAACGCTAGCGAATTTCGGATCTTAGTGAATTTCCCCCTAAATCCATGGGGCAGAGTTATTAACAAAGATCTGAGCTTTCAAAACTGTTATTGGTATAATCAAGCTTTATGCATTGTGTTCCATTTGTGATTCATTAAAACACCTTCTTTGTGTAATAGATATATATATATATATATATATATATATATATATATATATATATATATCAGCAATATCTAAAGATATCAACCTATGTCTGCATACATCACTAGCTGCTGTAGAACTACAAGTTTCCAAAAGCTTTAGGCAACAAGAAGGTTTTGGTAGTTTTAGTTCAACAAAACAATGTAGGTAAACAGGTTAGCATTCCCAATACATTACAAACACATATCACTTATCATTTCTCCAGTCACATATTTTATCCATATGGGACTGGGGCCCTGAAAATGCCCTGCTTAACATCTGCACTAAGAATGTTTAACTTTAACCAATATATATTTATATGCTATCTGTCTGTCTCTTTACCCCAAAATGGTTGTCTGATTATTCAGAAATTCTATTTTTCCTGTGAATTCTAAGACATCCTGTGCTTTAGGGATCAAACAAATAGCTGATGACTTTGGGGCCCAAATTACCCCAGAGGGTATTTTTTCTTTTGTGCTGAATGTTTCCTCTGTGGTTATCATTTTACTGTGGTCATGCTGATGTCAGCATGTGTTGTAGTGTGTTTTTAACTCAGAAAAAATGTCATGCTCAGTTTCCACAACAGAAGAATTTTTAGACAGTTCCAGCTTAAGTAAGTTCCCTCTAAAGGTTCAATCAAATGAAAATGTAAGGTCCATCATATGCACCGTTACATACAAAAACCTTTAATTGTAAATTTCTTTTTGCACATACTGCCATCTTTACTGTTTCTACTGTAGAAGGATTTTGTGGTAAATGAAATGATGAGGGGCGTGGTCTGGTCGCGGATGTGAGCCCACGTCTTTACAGGAGCTCCGCCAAAAACCCCGCTATTATCCTGAATTAGCAGCTATAACATTTAAGCTACGGAGTCTGTGGACCTTACCTGGCAACCCTTACCCCAGAGGCAAGTTATGGGGCATAGTAGAGCCCAAAAAAGGGTGTCTGAGGCAGCTGCTCGACTGGAGAAGTATGCCCGCGAATCTACACAAAATGCAGGAACAACTGCAATCGGCCCCAGCTCTCCAACGGGCCTGCCTGTAGATAGTGATGGGGAGGGCCCATCCAAAAGCACATCGCAAGACCCTGAAGTGCCCACAGCAACAGCTGAACCTACACTGGGTGACGTTCTTGCAGAAATAAGAGCTGCAAACACGGCATGCTCGGCGCTAATCCACTCCAGGACAGAGGTAATTAAGATAGAACTCTCACTAATTAAGGGCGATCTCCAAAAGTTAAGAGAGCGAACGAATGAAGTTGAAGCAAGGGTGAGCAGACTGGAAGATAGTACATGCAGCGACATCCCTGACCAATATTGCACAGTGCATAAACTTGTTACAGACTGCCAGAGAAAGTCGGACGACCTGGAAAAATCGGCTGCGCCGAAACAACCTAAGGTTTGTGGGATTCCCGGAACTATCTGAAGGGAGTGCCCCTGAGTCCTTTTTGGAAACCTGGCTTAAAGATACCTTTGGCAGGGAACACCTATCCAGCATGTTTGCTATTGAAAGAGCGCATAGAATACCTACAAGACAGTCTTCACCCGGTGCTCCTCCCAGGCCGTTGATTGCCCGACTTCTGAACGCAAGGGACCACCATAAAGTCATGTCGCTAGATAGAACAAAAGGCCCTCTACGCCACCAAGCAGCCAGCATTTCCATCTTCGCAGACTACTCGAATGGAAGTCCAGCACCAGAGAGCAGCCTTTCAAAGTGGCAAGAACCATCTGCGGGGCTGACATTTGCTATGCAGTACCCGGCAGGTTTGCGGGTGCAAGCGGATGGCAGCTGAACTCCTGGCTTGACGCTAAAGGGATCCCAGCATAACCTACCCGGAGGCTCAATTCAGACTGGTATAGTGTGAGTATGAACTCTTACAAACAAACTAGCTACTTGTAAGCCTTACATGCCCCTGCAAGGATGAGCCAGAACAGGCCGGATAGGCTCTTGATATAAACCATGCTAAAAAGATATAGTAATAAAGCCTCTACGGGCATGCCCCAGCATGTCATTACGTTCAAATAACTGTTAGCCACTATCTCAATAGAGCACGGCTGTACTTGTTGAGCGGGACAGAAACACCAATCCTTGTCAAAGCAACACAGCAAGGGTTAAAGGGTTCTTTAGCTGCAGACTTTAATAGGCCGCAGGGGACACTGGCGGTCCTTTTGTCAACAAACCTGAATACAGCCAAAAGGGCTAAATAAGGATACCCCACTATAAAGGCTCACTATAGTGGCACGACTTGCTCCCTATGATGTTATGGTTTATGACTGTTAAGGGACACATTCTGCCCCCGGTTGGGAAAAGGACGGAAGGGGAGGGGGGACCGTTAATGGCGAAAGTTAAGCCACATTTTTGGTTTGTTACAAATTTATCTAACAGGGCAATGGCATTTTATTTAACAAGCTGGAATGTTAGGGGGCTTAATAACCCTGTTAAGCGCAGATTGGTTATGGAATATCTAAAGTCCCACTCTACAGCTATCACTTTTCTACTGCAGACCCATCTGGTAGGATCCAAAACACCGGCCCTAAGGAAACCCTGGATAGGGTGGGCGTATCATGCTACTTATTCTACACACTCCTCAGGAGTCTCTATTCTGGCAAGGCAGTCCCCTTTCGGCTCAGTAACCTCAAAATCGACAGTAGGGGCAGATATATCTTTCTGCACTGTCATATATACTCATGTGAATTTTTACTGGTTAACATATATATCCCACCTCCATTTGATCCAGAGGTGCTATATATATATTAGCAGACCAAATGACACTATACCCACATGCCCTATTACTTATTGCAGGTGATTTCAATGAAGTATTATCCCCACACATAGACAGGATGCAAAAAGTAGTGAATAAAACCCCAACTGGTGTCAACCAATTAACTAGACTTATGTCATCACTAGCCCTCATAGACCCATGGAGACAAGCTGATCCAGGGGTACGCCAGTTCTCCTGTTTCACCACGTCACACCTAGCCTTATCAAGAATAGATATGGCATTCGTCAACACTGCTATGATACCCTAAGTAGGAACGGTCACTTAATTACCTAGGGGCATATCAGATCACGCCCCACTGCAATTACAACTAAAACTTCCATATAAATTAGAACACCCTAGACTCTCAGTCAATCCAGGATGGCTGAGGATACTAGATAATTTCGACTCGAAGGATACATTATAGACTTAACAAACCTTAACCAGACCCCAGGCCGGATACTTCCCTTCTGTGATTCCCTGAAGTCCTACCTATGTGACTCCATCACTGCTGAAATTACCGAGCCGAGCAAGCATTAGAAGCACAGATATGCCATTAAGACATACAGGTGGCTATTAATCCATCAGCCGAAGCCATGGAAAGGTTGGAGGAGGCGCAAGAGGCCTACTCAATGCACCTTACCCAAAAGGTGCAACGGCAACATTACTTATACAAACATGGGGGCAAATTCACTAAGAGGCGCAAATTCGCTAGCGTTGGCCACACTTTGCCAGGCGAATTTTCGCCAGCGCTATGAAAATTCACTAAAGTGCGAAGTTACGCTCAGGTCTGCGAACGGTAGCATAGTTGCGCTAGTGTTACTTCGCCAGACAAAGCACAGTTATGCTAGCGATGCCTAATTTGCATACGGCGGGAACTTAAACATATAATAGAAGTATATGTTACAGCCACTACATTCCACTACACAAGCCCAGGAAACCTTTAATAAATTAAATAAAATTGTCCTATTGCCCTACATGTGCCCACTGTATATTTGTGTTGCCATAAATTAGGAAATGTAGGGGGGAAAGAGGGTAACCCCCCCCCAAAAAAAAAATCGATCTTTTTCATCACCCTACAATGGTAAAACACGCCAGTGTTTTTTTGGGACTTAGAAAAATGTTACCATTTTTTTTTTCAAACTCCTATCTATTGTATTGAACTTCGCCTGGTCTGACCAGGCAAAGTAAAGTCTAGCGTAAGTGGTAACATTCAGAAAAAAGTCGATCTTCGTGAATTTGCGTAATTACGTTCCTTCATCAGTGTGCAACTTCGCTTGGCGTAAGGGTGCGAAGTTGCGCAAATCTATCTACTTCGGTGTTAGTGAATTTGCGAAGTTACGAAATGACATCACGCTGGCGAATTAGCGATAGCGTTAGACACTTCGCACTTTGGGCCATGGCCATGGTCGCTTATTAGCTCACCTGGCAAAGGCCAGTCCCTCTCCCCCAGCTATACCTGCCCTAAAAGACCTCCAGGGTACACTACACACAGACCCAGTTCAGGTAAAAGAGCTGTTGGTCGGATTTTACAAAGAGCTATATGCCACTAAGTTAACAGCAACAAACAATAATATCAATACATTCCTAGCCTCACTGTCTCTCCCCACACTCCCACAAGAACTTAGAGAATATATGGAGGCAGACTTTACAGGCATTGAAATACAGGAGGCTATAGACTCTTTCCCGAAGGGTAAGGCTGCTGGCTCGGACGGTATCCCAATTGAAATTTACAAAAGGCACTCCATAACTTTAACACCAATATTACATTTACAACCATGCCCATTGCAAATAACTGATCGATTCACATATGTGGGTATCCAAATATCTCTGCCCCTCTCCCATTTCCTGGAGCTGATCATTGATCCTTTGCTGCAGTGGACCCAAGACAAGTGCAAAGCCTGGAGTGCATTGCCAGTGGGCCCAGCAGGCAAGATACATCTAATAAAAATGTTCATGCTACCTAAGTTACTTTACACTATGTGGCACTTATATATATATATATATATATATATCAAAAATAATGTTCTCCAACATCAACAAGATTTTTAATAAGTTTATATGGGGAAATTCAAGAGCCAGATTATGCTTTACAACACTAATGAGGCCAAGGGATGGGGGGGATGGCACTACCAGATACATACTTATACTACTTGGCAGCGCAACTCACCCATATTTCACCTATGATGCACCAGGACATATCTACACCCTTCTATAACCTATGGGCAAAAGTCTCAGAGAGGGAAGATTCCCCATGGTTGGCCCTGTTGGTCAAAAGATCTGGTAGGAAAACCCAGTCACTGGTGGCACTTCAGGCAAAAATCCACCAAGCTATTGCATACAAGCACTACCTACTACAGACACCAATATGGAGAAACGCTGAGTTCTCAGGTCTAACCCATGTAAACCCTCCACAGGTATGGCAAGCTATGGGCCTCACTGCTTTGGAGGATGTTTGGGAAGAGAATCATATAATACCCCTGCAAGCATTGCATAGTAATAGGCACCTACCCCAAAATCAATGGCTAATTCACCACACATTATCAGTAGGGATGTAGCGAACATCGGAAAAAAAGTTCGCGAACATATTCGCGAACTTGCGTCAAAAAATGCGAATGGTTCGCGAAGTCGCGAACCCCATAGACTTCAATGGTAAGGCGAATTTTAAAAGCTAAAAAAGACATTTCTGGCCAGAAAAATTATTTTAAAGTTGTTTAAAGGGTGCAATGACCTGGACAGTGGCATGCCAGAGGGGGATCAAGGGCAAAAATGTATCTGAAAAATCCATTGTTGACACAGCGCTGCGTTTTGTGCTGTAAAGGGCAGAAATCACACTACATTTCTAAACCTGTGTAATAAACTGCTTTAAAACGTCCGGCGTCTACATGCCAATCAAGTCGTGTAAAGGTTACAGCCTGTTCACACGCAAAGACGAAACGCGGCGCTTACTGCAACGCAAAAAAACGCAAAGAGCTTTAATGAATGATACCGTCAAGTGAGCAAATAATAGTTGTTAATTACTAGTTGAGCTTGTCACCTCCAGGATGTTCGTCCTGTTGGTGGCAATATTTCTGTAGTGGTGTGTTTAGCAGTCACCGTGCTTGTGCGCACGTGCACGGTCAGGCAGAGGTAATTCAATGTACAGTGAAGTGAACAGATTACTAGCCAGCAAAGCTACCTAACCTAAAATGTCCCTCAAATCCCTGCAGACTTCTGTCCCTCCAATACAGAGCAGTATCAAGTAGATTACTAGCCAGCAAACTTACTATCAACTGTCCCTCAAATCACTAACAGCTCTCTCCCTACACTAGCTCTTCCAAGCACACACAGGCAGAATGAAAAAACGCTGCAGGGCTTCAGTTTTTATATGGAAGGGGAGTGGTCCAGGGGGTGTGGGGGTGGTCCAGGAGGGAGAGCTTCCTTATTGGCTGCCATGTATCTGCTGGTCTGGGGTGAGAGGTAAAAAAAAAAGCTCCAGCTAAGGCGAACCCAAAATGGCGAACGTCGCGCGACGTTCGCGAACATTCGATGTTTGCGCGAACATTCGATGTTCGGGCGAACAGTCCGCGACATCCCTAATTATCAGTGGCATTAACTAGACATTTCAATAGTAAAGGAATTAGCATCTCCAATTCACCAATTGTGGATTCACTGCCCAGAAAAGTAAAATATCCACCCGTATAAGCTAATGTATAAACCCAAGTACAAAGACTCTAACATTCCCTCCAGGGAGGTGTGGGAGGGAGAGGTTGGCATCATCACGGATGACCAGTGGGAATGGGTGCTGGCTACGCCGCTACTGGTTTTTATGTCTCTTAAGAATAATTTGCTGCAGCTATATCTCATACACAGAGCATATTATACAGTGCAGAGGCTGTATGTAATGAAAGTGGTACACTCCCCACTGTGTATGAGATGTAACAAGGAGGTAGCCTCCCTTGAGCATACCCTGTGGAGTTATGAAAAGCTACAACAGTTCTGGGCTTGGGTATGTGATTGGTTGACTAAAGCTGTTCCGGGGTGGAGTAACTGTAGTGCCAAGGCATGCCTACTAACACTAGATCTGAATATCACATTGGACTATCATACCAAAGTCTTTATAACCAAAGCGTTGTTCCAAGCCAGGAGGCTCATCACCCTGCATTGGAAGGATGTCTCCCCACCAACAATACAAGAATGGTTTAAGTCGATGTGGGACCTTGCAGTATTGGAAAAAACTATAATGGACAAAAAAGGTTGGTTTGACAAATACAACCAAATTTGGCACTGCTGGATAGACAGAGACACACGACTAACCAACCCTCCCCGGGCAGCACTAGATCAAAGTTAAAAAATAAGCTGTATAAAACTACTATTTTTGAATAACAAGGCATTTTGGGTAACAGCCTCGATTAGCTATGTTAAACGGTACCTGTATGCAAGTTGTAATAACTATTTTGATGTAAGCCACTGATACACTTGTGGATATGTTCCTGTTCATGATTACTTAAACTGAAATAAAAAGAACACTCTTAAGCAAAAAAAAATAAAAATGAAATGATGCACTGTAGGGCAATATACCTCCTTTAAACATGAGTTTATTGAATAGGGTTTGTGTTGAAGATACTTTTTTCTATTGGACAAGAAGGCAAACTGAAACTAATCCATGTTTGGTCCTTTCAAGGTAAATAGATTACTAGTAAACAACTCCCTGTTTTAATTGCTTTGCAACTGTTTTGATATGCACAGGCCTCTCCTGCCATGAGGCAAGGTGAGGATCTTGATTCATATTGCAGTGTGCAGCATATGGTAACTTTAATAGGCCTTACACATATATGGTTATTCATGAGTCCTACAATGGCAACATTTTAGGTTAGGGTGCGGTGCAAGTTAAGGTTTTGTGGGTTATGTTGGGTCGCAAGTTTTTCTTGACCCACACATCACTAGCACTTACATGGACTTGCAAGAGACAAATTTACATTTTATTTTAAAATAGAAGTTTAGGTTCATGTAGTTCAAAGAGAGCACCCTCCCTAGATCCACTCTGGCATAAAAGAGGTCAATGCAGTGCATCCACCTCACAAGGACCAAACGTGGAATAGCTTTGATTTCAATGTTAACCAGTTTAGCCTAAGAAATAATTAAAACACATATTGTACTAATCCAAGAAACCCATTTTCAAGAAGGGAAAAACCCTAAACTCTTAGTTAAACAGTTTCCTACTATATACATGAATAATAACCCTTCCAAGAAAAGCTTAGGTGTAATGATTATGATACATAAAGATGTTCCTTTCCAACTTAAAGATACTCTGGAGGATAAAGAAGGCAGACTGCTTTGTGTGAAAGGGCTTATAGGAGACTTAAAGGTCACATTGATCAATATATATATACTCCCAACCAAGGGCAGTCTACCTTTATACAAAAGACACTCCAGACAATTTCTACATTTGCAGAAGGGCTTCTTATAGTAGGAGGTGATTTAAATGTAACAATTAACCCATTGATTGATTCATCGAAGTCTAAGACAAATATATCTTATAAGGGTTTAAAGGGAATTAAACATGCTTTAAATTCCTTGGGTCTAGTAGATATATGGAGGATTTTTAATCCAACCAAACGAGATTTTA
>CM044444.1:36285271-36322839 GCA_024363595.1 Xenopus borealis | reverse complement strand
ATATATATATATATATATATTTTTTTTTTTTTATTATTATATATTTTTTTTAAAGTAAGTATTAACCACGATGGAGGAATGTATTCGCAAAGATAATAACTGCTAACTTCATACCCCAGTCCAGCCCTCATAGGGGTGCCATATTTGCCAATGGTTTAAAATGGGCAAAAGGGTACAGACTGGTGATGTTAGGGGACTGACATTGGAGCCACGTATGGTAGGGTTTTGTGTGGAGCTGGGCATGGTTATTGCTACAGTCAGATGCAATTTGGTGGATGCCTGTCCAGTTTTCATAATGTTGAAACCTATGCTAAAAATTTTGACCCAGACAGCCCCTTAAAAACCATGATATTTGCTCCAAAACAGAACGAAAGGCAACTCTAGGCCTAGGACAGTATTCTAGTGAGCGCGGACATCTCATGTCCCAGGGATCCCTGGTGGCTGGTTTGGACTGTGAGCATGCGCAGTAAAGTGAAAAAACAACTTTGCATCCCCCTATGATTAAACATTTTCTTGTCCTTTAAAATCTGCTACGTTTTTATACCTGTGGCAAGCACAATTTTCTAGTGACATGCATAAAATACATCATACAAGCACATTGTTGCACACTTCAATTCATGTGAACGTATACATATGTTTCCATATACAAACACATACACTGTGCGTGTACATATAAAATTCATATATTCTTATAGTGTATTGTGTTATGCAGAAGACATTCCTGTAGAGTTATGCACAGTGATTATACTGCATTACAGTATTGGTCTGGTCACCTTAGATATATGCTAATAAATGACTGTAACTAAAACAGTTTTGTACTACTACATATTAGCAGATATCACTCTGGTAAGAGAAATATGAAAGCTTTGCATGCCAAGCTTTATAGGTTCTTTATAGCTTCTTCCCTTCCTGCATTTATGGTTGGAACATGTGTTGCAGTATAAGCAGAGTCTAACTGGATTTTGCTGGTTCTCACACACAGTTTATTTAAGTCCATCCTCCCTGCCTCGGCCTCTTTCACATGCATGCACTGCATTATTTACCATCTGAATTGCTCTTTCCTGAATTACTCAAAACACTTATCCTTCTGGTCTCCTTAGCTGATGACCTCTAGTGGCAATTGGATATCAGTTACTAGATATTTTAACCAGAATTATTATTCTTTATATTATGAAAAATTAATTCTTATGTATGTTTTTGGAGTGTGGAAGGGAACCAGAAGAAACACACAAGCACAGCACTGCAAACTTCTTACCATTGTGATATAGTGCTGTTAATTTTGTTTTTATGGTGACAACAGATTACCTAACATTTTACATCTGAAAATACATTTCAGTCTCTGCCCCAGTTCATCTTACAAACTAAGGTCCCTATTACATTCATACAACACAAACTAGGGGAAATTTCAACAAAGAATAAAGAGAGTTGAATGGGTCCATAATGTTTAATGCAAATTACACCATTCCTTTCATTAAAGCACGGCATGGCAACAAAAAATATGCACATTAAAGATATAAGACACCCTTTCCTGTTGGTGCTTTAGCAACAGGCAACATCCTTTGAATGTCAATGAGTGTGCAAAGGCCTGAAACAAAAATAAAGTGTATCTACTCAATAGGAATATATTTAGTGGCTATAAAGGCTAGGACCATCTCTGGCTGGAAACTGCCCTCATTCATAAGAGCTTTAAGCAATAGCAACCTGGGGACTGGGGCTAACCTACAGTAACTATAGCATCATCCTCAGAAGTATTGGCAGTCAGTATAACAGGATCACTAGTCTGTATCACATCTTTTCTCACTTACTGTGCTTAGGGACCGAAACACAATATACTGTATATAGAGTATGTATAAGGCTGATCAGTGCATTAAGCACCAGAATTTAATAATCAGCTTTGTAGCATCAGTTTATATTACAGACGCACCTCATCCTGCTTGATAATTTGCTATGGCCCCTAAGTTTAGCTTCAACAGCTGCTCAGAGCCCACTGAGCATGTCAGTGTTGCACACTCTTTACAAGATGCTGATACCCTGTGACAAGTTTGAAGTCTTGGATCACTGTTGCTATTGAGAAGCTGAAACTTTAGGCTCGTGCAATAAGTTTAGTATATAAAATATGGCATTTTTATCCACATTATTTTTTATGGTTTATTTCTCCTTTAATGGCAACATATGGGACAACAAAGCATTACTTTACCCATGCTTCCATTCAAAAGGTATATTGCAACCTTATACAAAGGTTCGTGCTATACAGGTACCATTTTGTCTTGAAACATAGATAAAGTGTTGAAAGCAAATGGAAAAAGTGTGTATAATGTGGTTTATGCAAACATAAGTATATCAAAGTTTTAATGAAGTTAAAGAGATTTTCTCTAAACATGTGCCTTCCATTATTAATACCAATGGCAATAATAAAAAATAGGTAGAAAAGAATACTCAGTGCCGGATTTCCCAGGTGCCCCTAGGCCCAGATGCACTACCTGCCCCCCCCCCCCCCCCCCCCCCCCAATAGACGCATGAAAGCAAAGGAGCACTGGGGAGCTACTCCCCATAGATCTGCTGGGTGGAATGCCGCCCCACCAATAATTTGCCACCCTAGGGCATTTGGGTTCTCCCCACAAATCTGAGCCTGATAATACTACACCTTAGCATGCTGAGTAAGCTTCCTATCATTGGCTGGGCCCTCCAAGAGGCATTGAGTCAAAAGAATTATTCTGCCCCTCCTGAGTAACCTTGACCCTTAATATGATCTACACTTTTTGGATGAGATTCAGTTTTCCACACAGAAGACTCTTATTTAGTAAAATGATTATTTATTCAGCTACTGGGACCTAATGGTGCTACAATATTCCAATAACAGATGCAACAAATTATCTGTATGCTATATTACCTATTTAATTTCAGTTATTCAGATTAAGAATAACATTAACATTAAACAAATTATATATACTGTGTTTAAAATGTAGATTAGACTAACTTTAAGTAGTAGGTAGTATTATGCTCAAAAAGTGCATTGCCATTCTGTTCTATGCTATTCCAACATTAGTAACAACATTAATATTTTGGCAAGCATGTGTACAAAACAATATGAAGCAATAAAAATCAATGTGACTGCAAAACATTCCATTAAATATTCAACATCTTTTTTAGTTTACTGAAGTCATGTTGGGTCATTTTTATACACAAGAGGGCTTATTTATGAGCACAAGTACACTTGAGAATAACAATTAATAATCCAGTTTGGACTGTGTTTAGAAGTGCTAAGAAATACAACTACAAAAAGAACCTTCTTGTAGTACAAGAGATCCTAAATATACTGTCACGAACAGGATGGGGTACCCCTCATAAAAATGTAAAGGCTATATAAAGCCACCTTTCAAATTAGTAACCTAAAAGCTTTGGGCTTTATATGGTCATAGAATGTCTGGATGAATAGAATTTCACTATCCTCGATGTATTAAATATACATTTTAATATTACTAACATTATCAGTAAATTGTGCAGATTTATGTTACATGGCAGATTAGAAACCAGTGTACTGACATCAGCTACTATGGCAAATTTTGATGATTTCTGACAACCACTAAGATGAGCTTCCCAGCAGCTGAAAGCACACTGAGCATGTACAGTTTGGATTAATGCATCCCAAGATAGGGAACTGCTGTAGACAGCTCTGAAAATATCAAGTTAGGAGGCGCACACCCTAGGAACCAAAGGAGGCTCCTCATGTGGGGATTGCACACTCAATTTAAAAAATAAATAAATATTTATTACATCAAAAAAAGGAAAAAAGTTACAAAAATACCAAAGTAGGTAGTGAGCCCAACGAGTTTCAACCATGGTGGTCTTCCTCAGAGGAACAAATAATATATATACTGTATATATACTATCTGTTTTATAATCCTGTATGACCTTTAACAATTTCTTTTTAAAGGCAAGTAGATCACTTCTACATACACCAAGTTTCTCAATCAATTCAGCATTAAAAGTTTTCTTGGCTTGAGACTGGTATGTCCTTTGACAAAGGATAATACTATCAGAATCATTCAGACTGCATGACCTTACTAAAGATCTAGAGAGATTAAAAAGAAAAGAATTAGAACTCCACTTACATGGGGTCTCATTAAGTGAATATTATAAATAAAGACTCATTCCTCCAGTCTTCAGGATTTTTAATATACCCACCACTGGTCGAGATGACAAGGAATTTTGTCAGAAGTGGTTTACTATCCTGTATAAGGCTTTGTTAGATTTAAAGGTATTGTTGACTGAACATACTGTACCATCAACAACTTAGCCAAAATTCGTATTGAACTTGAATTTTGAGATATTTTTAATGTTAAATTGATTGAGAAACTTGATGTATGTAGAAGTGATCTACTAGACTTTAAAATGAAGAAGGTCATACAGGATTACAAAACAGATAGTACATATAGATTATTTGTGCCTCTGAGGAAGACCATCAAGGTCGAAAAGCATTGGGTTCATTACTTACTTTGGTATTTTGTGTAACTTTTTTCTTTTGATGTAATAAATATTTTTTTATTTTTCAAATTGAGTGTGCAATCCATCCCTTGATTTTTGTGGAGAATGCTGAAGACAGAAGGCAACTCTGAAGAACTACTAATGTTCTGGATTAGAAGATTAGAATAGTAAATTCAGCACTTAAAATACACAATTCAAGATATATCTGTTTTCAAGATTTTTTAAGGACCAGTAACAGCAATTTGTTTGTTATCCTAAGAGCTTCTTTCGGTCATCTTTTATCTGTTGTCAGTGGACCTTGAAATCTTGGAAAGATGGCAAATGCTGACTGCAATATATTATATTGTATTTTCATATACTATTTAGCTTTGGATCATATACTATATCAACTCAATAAAATATTGCAAATATACTGTATATTACAACAAAAGTACCATAGCTCCAACACTCCAGTCAGTGGTAATTGTGGTTGGTACAGCAGCAATATGTGGTATGTACAGTGTAGTTTGCCCTATTTGGCATTTTCCATGGGTAGGGGGTGACTGTGTTTTGTACTATAAGCAAAATCAGTCATGCCAGGTTTATAAGCATGTTGATATACCGAAGCAATGTCATTTGATGTCATGTGGTTAAACATCAATTAACTTAATCTGTTACCTAGTTGGTCCTCCAGTTTCGCAATCAAATAGGCTGCATACAAGATGCCAATGCAAATTAGTATCTTATTACAAATATAATTAAAAATAAACAGGGCAGTTAAGATATGGTCCTTCATTATCCAGCTAAGAAGCAGTGATTTGGGACATTAATTTCCCAAACTCAATGCTGCATGTACAATGCAACACAAACTAAACAAAACACATTTTACACCCTTGAGTTTTCTGCAATAAAAGGATAATAAAAATGCACGTCATGTGCAGGACATTCTGTATATTGGTAGAATACTCTGATTTTAATGTATTGAGGAAACATTTCTATTCACAGGATATACAGATTTGTATAAAACAAAATGAAATGTGCTTTTAGATGCATATTGGGGCACATTTTTCAGGGGCTGTAGTAGGTAATTCTGCCCCACTGTTGTGCGGTTTTATAGTGCATTAAATTCCATGGATTGTGTGCTCATGTGGGCACTATAATTACCACTTGCCTATGCAGGCAATATTTAAAGAACTCCATATGCAGGCAATGGGGGTTAGGATATAAATGTTATTAGGACAATAAAATAAAGCAATTTATTTTAATGGTGCTTTTTTGGTGTGAAGACAAAAGAGAGGTCAGACATTTTACAATTGCTTTATTGTACTTCATTTGCTTCACAAAGTCTCCTTTTTATACTCAGAGTATTGACAAATATCAGATTAAAAAAGTAAATGTTTATGCATTAAAATATGCAGCTAAAGGTGAGGTTGAAGAAATTATGTTTGCCAGCAATTTTCAGTTAAATAGGTGCCCATAAATACAGTATTCACCTTTAAGTTACCTTAAGGATGTTATATTTATTAACAATTTTTAAACTGGTCTTCATTTTTATTCTTTTTTTAATTATTTGCTTTGCTTTTCTGATTCTTTCCAGCTTCCACATGGGGGGGGGGGGTCACTGACTGCCAGCCAAAAACTACATAAAAACTAAATAAAATTAAATAATTAGGAAAACACAAATAATACAAAAAGAAGACCAACTACAAAAGCCCCAGCATTCTCTGCAGCATACTAAAAGTTAGCAAAAATATGCAGCCCAATTAATTCCATTCAGTATGTGGCATCCTTACAGCTTGATCTGGGCAATCTGGGAAGCTAAGTGGCTGGTGACATTCAACATTGATAAATGTGTTTATGCACTTATGCCCTTAAAAAGACTGACTTTATGATAGAAAAGGACATAGGGGTACTTGAGGGTAATAAACTTGGCTGTACTTACCTGTGTCCCTCCATTAAAGTCTAGTTGCTTTTATTACCTACCTACCATAGTTTCAAAAAGTATGAAAACTTGCCCCTGTATTCTTCACTCCTCAGATTTAGACTGTAAAAGCCCTGCATTGTTCACATGCATGATGCCATGTATTGTAAACACCTATAAATCCTGTATTGTTCAGACCTCTAAGATTAGGGCCACATGACATTGATTCTCCACCTGCAGAGAATCTGCTGCACCACTGCTCCTCTGCCGTGTCTGCCTGCATTCAAGTGGAGGTAATGATTCTGGGTGCAGCCAGCAAGAGCAGTGGGGCAGCAGATTTTCAACCTGCATTGCTCTACAGGCTGAGACCCATGTCTTGTGGCACTAGCCTTAGGACCTGCATTGTTCGCATCTCTGTCAGTGCCCATATTGTTTACCTGTTCACCACAAGATTGTCACTGTACATTACATATTGTTCAGAGTGGTCATGGTTTCCCTGTCTCCAACCCTGTGTGTCAGATCCACTTGTTTGGACATATCCAGAAAACCTCAGATTGTAATATTTGATCCCTTACATTCTGAACCCCTTTCATCATATGCATAGAGTAATAACAGTACTAAACAGGCCAGTTTGCTTGATCTTCCCGTTGGTGGTAATTTTATGGCTTGGATTGTTCTAATGATAAAATGGCAAATGTTTACAGTAGAAAAACACCAAGCAGTACCATTCATTTATGCACTCACCCTGGAAAAATTAGCATTCAGAGCCTCTGCAATCAGTTGTTTGTCTTTATGTAACATACTTGAATAGACTGGAGAAAGCAGAAGGCAGCAGTATAAGTCAAGACTGGTTTAAACCAAGTACTTTCATCACAAATTAACAATAAATCATTGCTCTGTAACCTCCAAAAGAATTTAAAATTAATTAGCCGTGCCTTTGCTTGATTTTTTTTATTTAATATCCAGTTCACTCACAGAGTATAAGAGCCAAGTGTAATTACAATCTGCCTTGTGCAATGAAATAAGTTTGGATACTGCTGTCTATTCATTAAAGGGGCAATCCACATTAAATTCATTTTACTATGCTGTAGAAAATGATATTCTAAAGATGGCCATGCAGATATAACTTCGATGTTGGACGCACGATCATGCGGTGCAATCTCCTGACCTGCCACTAACCATTCAGATCACATAAAGTAGTAAAAGAACAGATCAAACAATGTTCTGCCCCTGACAGCTATCGTACAAAAGTTATGTCTGACAAAAGCTGGTGACCATCTCCCACTGATATTGTCAGATCGGCAATACATGCAGAGATATTATTGGTAGCCAACAGAAATTTTCTAATCTGTCTGATTGGTTTAACTACCTGATCGGCATCACACAAAATGTCAGGACACTCCACACATGGCCCGAAAATCACATGAAATGGAAATTCGTTCAATCAAATCTTTGCGTCTATGCACATCAAAAAAAAATTGTCCCACATCCAAAAAAAATTGTTGCCCATACACTTCAATGCATTTCAACAAATATTCACTGATTGCAAATTTTTGGTGAAGCAAAATGGGTCAGATTCACCCATCACATAGCCTAACAAAAAATATTTGTTATCAGCAAAATTAATTCAGGTCGCTAACCTTACCTTTTTTTGCTGTTTCTTAATATTTTGTATGTTTACTAAAAATACAATAAAGCACTAATTAAAAGAAAAAGTCAGGTGAAGGTTTATTGCACAATTATTGATGCAGCATGATCACACAATGAAAAGCTGTCCTTGGTCCATCACATGTTTTATTGATTCAAACTAAACATGACATTGCTGAAAGGTATTGCACCGGCATAGTCATGTGTTACAATTGGAACTCATACCCATATTACTGATCAACTCAAGTCAAAGTATGATGATTGAGTAAAAATGTTCTGCAGCAGCACTCTTTATTAGGTATAGGTTCAGTCATATGAACTGGTATAACATGCCTTATGGAAACAGTAGTATTTCAGCAGTGACAAAAAGTTTATTGGATTAACAGAAAATATATAATATGCATCATAGCAAAATTAAACAGGCACGAAAATGTGGGCACCCCAGCAGAGATATTACATCACTACTTAATTGAGCCTCAAATGTAACAGCCTCTAGATGCCTCCTATAGCCTTTGATGAGTGTCTGGATTCTGGATGGTGGTATTTTTGACCATTCGTCCATACAAAATCTCTCCAATTCAGTTAAAATTGATGGCTGCCGAGTATGGACAGCCTGTTTCAAATCATCCCATAGACTGTGACAGCCATAGAATATTGTAGTTCTTCCTCCTTTGTAAATTTTGAAGTGTGTTTAGGGTCATTTGTCTTGTTGGAATATCCAACCCCTGAGTAACTTTAACTTTGTGACTGATGCTTGAACATAATCCTGAAGAGTTTGTTGTTACTGGGTTGAATTCATCTGACCCTCAACTTTAACAAGGGCCCCAGTCCCTGAACTAGCCACGCAGCCCCACAGCATGATGGAACCTCCACCAAATGTATCATCAGGCTAAAGCACTTTGTTCCAAAATTACTGTGGCTGGCCTACATGAGCTTTTGCATACAAGTGACTCTGTTTGCGGCATGAGTGCCAGATGTTCTTTGTGCAAACTGTAGAATGATGTACGGATACACCATCTGCAGAATGATGTTCTTGAAAGTCTTTGGGTTGTCTGTAACCATTCCACAATCCTCTGCATATGCCACTGCTGTATTTTAAAGTAACAATTTAAACCTCTGAGATAACTTTTTGTAGTCTTCATCTAGACCATGATACTGAACAATCTTTGTTTTCAGATCTTGTGAGAATTACTTTGAGGACCCCATGCTGTCACTCTTCAGAGGAGAGTCAAACAGAAGCACAACTTGCAATTGGACACCTGCCTATGAAGTTCAAGGCTTAGCAAGATAATCCAACCAATTTGGTGTTGCCAGTAATCAGTCCTGAGCAGTTACATGCATTCAAATCAGCAAAATTACAAGGGTATCCAAATTTGCATAGCCAGTTTTAACATTTGATTTCATTTCATACAGCTGAAAACTGATTCACTAAAAAATATTTGTTCACAAAAGACCTCAGTACTCAGATGTTCCTGGAAAATGAAAGACATACCACTGTTATAATTTTTGTTGAAAGTGGAGAGGGGTTCCCAAACTTTTTCACATGACTGTACCTTCAATAATATGCAGATAATATTCAAAATAAAGAACCTCCAGAAAGTTTTTCAACAGTGCAAGGAAGGAGGTTTGGATTTAGCAACACCATTTTCATTTTGCGATGTTGTGGTAAATGCTCATGTATTGTATCAGTAGTCTTTGTACTTTGTTTTTTGAACTCTGATATCATTGAGGTATTAAACACACATCCATTCCAAAAGCACTGTACTAGTCTGGCTGGGTGTTTTAGCAAAGAGCCAATTTCACTACGGTAATTAAAAAATTGTAAATTTGAACAGGAGTAAAATAATTCTACCCAGCTACCTAAAAGTAGTAGCTACTAAGCTCCCTGATTTAAAAACTTTATAACCATTATTAAAGCAGTTCTGGGCTTTGATAAAATAAAAACACTGTTGGTCACAGGAGGCTGCTCTACCACTAGTGAATTTGTACCGTTTACTGAGAAATTAGTGAAATGGAGAAAAATTTGCGAAACGCATTGAACTCCATGGGCTTCAGCTTTGATGCCCGTGACAATTTATATACGCGCACCTATTTTCTCCAAATGCATTAAAGTCAGTGGGCATCCGAATAATTTTGACAAGCAACAATTTTTATGCACATGACTATTCTGATGCCTGTGAATCTGCACCTGCCAATATCTACCACTGGACTTTCTTGTGTTACTAAGCAGTTTATGGCTATACGTATGTTGTTTCCAGCAAATTTTGGCTTTCAGAAGCTGCTCAATATCTAAACTTAGGTTTGATCAAGCACCAGCTATTTTTTTTTTACACAAGTGAATAGGCCAATGAGTTAGATGTCCTTTCAGTGATTAGTAAGGGTGCCCTGGGAAACCGTAAGGAAGTGAAAGAGAAGGGACATGACAGGGTGCTAGGAAGGGAAATGGAAAAGGTTAATTGACAAGGGGTTGTGGGAAATGTAGTGCAGAAGATGATTGGTCAGATGCAAGAGGACTTGAGGGATAGAACAGGAGTAGTCAGTTGGCATTTTAACTTTGAAGCCCCTTCCCTCGATCCCTTAATGGGGGTGATTGTAATACGCGGAATGTTGAGTCACAGCCAATTGCTGGAATGGTTTAGATCTAAGGCTAGAGGTTGTGGATTTCAGCCGTTGTTAAAAAGGGAGGGGTTAAAGGACTAGGGGCTAACATCAGGCTTTACAATATTTTAAGGACAGGGCATCTTCATAAAAGCAGCTTTAATGGCTAGGGGGTAATCCAGTTGGTATATTATAAAGTTGGTTACATTTGCAAAATGTATATGCATATATTCATAATATATAATTGGCTGTGGCCTGACTGGAGTTTTAATTCCAAGGGTACAACTGGTGGGAGGAAGGTCTGAAACTTGACACTGCCCATGTGGTGTGGTTTGAGTCTGCGTAAATGCATACTGTACTGATCTTACTTGATTGCCTGCTTAACATGTCCAGTTAACATAACGTTGCCAGTATATACTGTACATGATAGATTTGTTTTAATCTATCCCCTGTAAAAATGATATCCAATGTCACCTTCTTCTATTCCCATGAGGGCAATGGACTAAACTGTTTATTATTATGATTTTCTTAAATCTTAAATAATTAACTCTATTATTTTGACAGTTTACTTGTGAATGCACAGTTTAGCGGGTGTGGCATTCATGTATATATAGAAACAGAAAGCCTTGCCGTCGATAACAGAAGTTATCATATTAAATTAGTAGAGAGTTGTCTGCTTAAAGTGGACCCGTCAGCCCAAAAAAAATTCAAAATCATATTTTATCACATTAGTCAAGCAAAATGAACATTAATTACACTATAAAAATTGTTTGAATCTTGTTTTCTTCAGTCTGGGAATTCATAATTATAGCAAGCAGGCAGGAGCCATTTTGTGGACACTGTTATTAAGGCAAGCCTTGCATCATCTCAGAATCTTGTATGTGCACCAGAATGGGGGACCCGATGTCTATCTCCATGTCCTGGCTGCACAAGTAAATGGTTAAGAGAACTGGGGGAATGTGTGGGGAGCAGTGGCATCTAGGAAGTGCTGAATGGAAAGTGAAAGTAATTATCTGCCCCGCCTCTATGCCTAAGGCATAGAGGAGTGTCAGACAATATTTAATTGACAGCTGAGATTTTTAAATGCGCTTAAAGGAAAACTATACCCCGAAAATGAATTTTTTACCAACAGATAGTTTGTATCAAATCAAGTGACATATTAAAGATACTTACCTACCTGGTATATATATTTAAGTAAATATTGCCCTTTTATATCTCTTGCCTTGAACCACCATTTCATGATGGTCTGTGTGCTGCCTCAGAAATCACCTGACCAGAAATATTTCAACTCTAACTGTAAAGGGAAGAAGTGTTGAAGCAAAAGACACAACTCTGTCTGTTAATTGGCTCATGTGACCTAACTTTATAGTTAGTTTGGTATATTTGTGTGCACCGTTGGATCCTAGGATCCCAGGAGGCTGTCCTAATTTTTTAAAATGGCTATTTTCTATTTATGATTACCCAATGGCACATGCTACTAAAAAAGTGTATTATTATGAAAATGGTTTATTTACATGAAGCAAGGTTTTACATATGAGTTGTTTTATGCAATATCTGTTTATATAGACCTACATTGTTCCGGGGGTATAGTTTTCCTTTAAGGCTAAGGCCAGACGGGGAGATTCTGGCGAGGCAATTTTGAGCAACTTTAAAAATCGCGCCGCTCCGTGTGAACAAGTGCAGGCGTTTTTAAGCCTCGCCGGTGCGCAGCGGTGCCTAGCTATTCGGGGAGGTTCGGGGGCGAGAAGTCGCGGCGAGAAGTCGCCAGGCGACAAATCTCCCCCGAATCTCCCCGTCTGGCCTCAGCCTAAAACAGCTATGAATGCTTTAGTAAAAATTTGAAATTCGATTTCATGTTTAATTTGAAAAGGACTTTTATTATACAGATTTTGTGTGTGTGTGGGTGACAGGTCCACTTTAAGACTTCACAAAGGTATTTATTGGCAGGCTAATATTTCGCCATGATGGGTTCCGCAGCCTCTGCAATTTATCTCATATTTATCCTGTAACTGAAAAGAGTACATATAATATAATCTAAATAATGCAATCTAAAATCTCAGCAATTACATTTTAGGATCTTAAAGGGGTGGTTCACCTTCAAGTTAACTTTTAGTATATTGTATAAGGGCCAATTCTAAGTAACTTTTCAATTGGTCTTCATTATTTATTTTTCATAGTTTTTTAATGATGTGCAATTTTCTTCTGTTTCTTTGCAGCTTTCAAATGGGGGTCACTGACACCATCTAAAAACAAATGCTCTGTAAGGCTACAAATGTATTGTTATTGCCACTTTTTATTACTTATCATTCTGTTCAGTCCCTCTCCTATTCATATTCCAGTCTCTTATTCAAATCAATGCAGGGTTGTTAGGGGAATTTGTACCCTAGATACCAAATTGCTGACACTGCAAACAAGAGAGTTGCTGAATAAAAAGCTAAATAACTATAAAACCACAAACAATAAAAAAATGAAAACCAATAGCAAATTGTCTCAGAATATCACTCTCTACATTATACTAAAAGTTAACTCAAAGGTGAACAACCCCTTTAATCCTCAATAAACAAGTAATATGGAATGAGCTGCCATAAATGCTGCCAGTTGATTAATAGTTAGACTTGTAAGAACAGTATTAGGCATACCCCACCCATGTTTGGATCTTGTTGATCTGAGTAATGATCTAAGTAATTCATTTTATGTATCTGTAAATATGCTAACATTTCTTTATGCTTTCTTTGCTCTTTTTAATGGGATATAAGATGTTTGCATTTCAAGCCTCTGAGTTAAATGCAGTGTCTGCAAGTCTCTAATCCAGCAGATTTAGGGCAGAGACACACTATCAGATTCGGGAGATTAGTCGGCCAGTGACAAATATCCTCTTCTTCGGGTGACTAATCTCCCCGAACTGCATTCCCCTGTCTTCCCCGGAACTAGAATGTAAACTGTCGTCAGGCGCATTTTCGTTCAGGCAACGTTACCTCTTTCACCATAGTTTCCTTCACCAACTTAGACCTGGCAAACTGATAAGATGAAGCTACACCCCCTCAATCTTATGTCAGTAACATCATATCCTGCATATTGGAAAGTCATAGAAGTTCTAAAAATTGCTGGCATTTTTTCATTTTTTAAAGAAAGATTTCCTTCAAAAGTCCTAACTAGTAAAGATTTTTGTGTTAATATTTTTTTACAACCATTTAAGGTGTATGCCACATTTGTTTTAGGGTGGAGACATGTCTAGGGCATTAGAGGATCTCTTTTGTCTGGCCACTTCAAGCATTTGCACCAACAACTCTAATAAAGATGTCCATACAACCTATATGTACCTGCCCTATTCAAATTGACCTAAGTGTCAGAGTAATAATGAAGTTTCTCTAGGCAAAATTGAACGCTAGCAAAAGATCACTATGACATGGTTGTGCCAACAAATTAACGCTAGCGAAACTTCGGCTGCTGAGATGCAACTTTGCATTTTCGTCAGCGTACCGGTAACGGATTAGCACCTGGCGAACTGGGGTGAAGTGTAGCGGAAAATGTGCCCTTTAGTTAATTTGCCCCATGATGTTGATTCATGCATAGGGATGTGCATGAGGGATAGGGATATTTATCGATATTACTATTTATTTTATGACACAATTTTTGTGATATAAAGCCTATCCCCTGATGTGGTTGCAACACACAGGCTCCTCTGCCCCCAACTGGATTTAAACACTGATCCTGTTAGTATAAACAAAGGGTTAGTTAGTACATCAATTCACGACTGACTGAAATGGAACACATCAGAAAGGCAATTGAGGGAGGAGGACAAAATGCTCCAAATCCTCTCTACCCCATCTCAATAATATTCAGTCTGCTAGCCTCTTTTCTTGGGCTGCTTTGACAAGTTTGCTTCCTCCTTCAGGTTCTTTCTCACTGCAGAGTGATCCTTTTGTCCAGTTTAGGGAATAAACAGACATGTAACACAAGCATTACAAAGGTGCACTACTGCTACTACCAGTCAAATAGGGAGGTAAGTAGAAATCACTACCTCCCTGTACATTAAAAAAAAGTTCCAGCAACTATCTCATTATTATTGTGAAGGTATAGTGACATCTACTGGTGCTTATAATTATTGCATTGTACTTTTAAAAGGAAATTACATTTTTATAAAACAGAGTAGGATATGCACACAGGATCGAACTGGGGGCCAAAAGCCCACCGGGGCTGCTGTCTTAGGTCCCCCCCCCGAGCCCCGACCCTGTATAATAATAGATGTCCAACTTGTCACTGGATAGTAGTATGTAGCATCCACATCCGACAGTCATGTCGTGCAGGATGGAAAATTTTACATGTAGTACTATACATCAGTCCCATTATATTTTGACTTGTCTGATGTGTTTTGTTGTTCATCATCCTACAAAAGTGCTTAATCAGATTTGATTAGCTATAAAAAGAAAATTGATACTATGCAGGGCTGGATTTACAGGGTGGGTGTCCCTAGACCCACCGCCTTTCATCGACCCCCATGCTCTGTCCTTTATTTGCAAATTTTCATCTTCAGGACTGGATCAATGGGTATTGGTGCATGGGAAATTTTAAAAACTATTGTATCTCCTACGTATCCCCAGTGTTTCTGAACCAATGTGGGTGTGGCTGGGCAGCATGCCTCCCCCCAAAATCCTGCCACCCTAGGCCAGTTCCGGGGAAAGCCCCCACATGAAACTTTAGCTTGTCAGCTCTTGTGTATGGAAGCACAAACCCTTTTTAATATTTACTTTCCACAAATGCATAGGAGGAGGGTGAATTTTTTTGCTTAAAATGGGCCATACATTGGCATAAAAACTCCCTCCCCCCACTACCTCTCAAGGTGACTTTCAGGGAAACTATGCAGGTGGGAGTGATTTCACCCTAAAATGCTAAGGATATAAAAGTACTCTATCATGCAATTCTGTGAGGTCATATAATAGCGGTTTTCTATAGTGTTAACTCTTGTTAACCCTTCTAATAAAGAGGTCATATTTTAGTGGAGTATTAAGTGGGGGCTTTTTTCTTCACATTTTCAAAATTAAAAATGTGCTGTAAAAACTTGGTTGGTATGTATGGGCTCTTAACCTGAACATTGCATCAATAACTATAGTTTCAACTCCAAGGGCTAAAAAGTATAATCGGATGGAATCATTGTGTCCTAGGTATTTTGTTGTGTATTTTATTTTTAAAGAGAGGAAGTCAGTGGGTACTAAGCACCTAGCCACTTACAAGTTACTCCAATTGGGGACCTATTCCTGGATCATTAAATTTCAGCCTTGCATTTTATGACAAATGCATAACATGGGTATTTATACAAATTGTATTTAGGTGGCGTGCTAAAGATACCCATGTACGTAGTTTGATTTTTATTACATTGTAGACGTGTGCTTCATGTAGACATAGACACACCCCGATTGCATGAAATAAGATACTTTTATAATTAACTTATATTTACATTTGATATCTATTTGATCGTAATTGGATAATGAACATCGTGGATGTTATGTCGCTACAGAAAGTACTTTGGAGTGCATTTGCATTCCAGCTCAGTACTCATAATATATATTTCTGCTTTTCACTCCTAAATAGGTAGCGGATATTACATCACATGCCAGGTAGTGATCCCATCCAGAGGAATGCAGCACAGAAGATGAAAGTATAAAACTTGCATGGACATTACAATTGTTCTGCCTTTTTATTGTTTATTGTACTTTTTCTCCTGGTGAAGACCCTATGTTGGGTGAAATTATTTGGATTTTATAACTTTTGATGTAATAAAACTGTGACTTTTTTGACTTGAGTGTGCAATCCTCCTTTTTTTATTTTTGACTATTATCTTTTGGGGACTTTAACAGAGAGCCTCCTCTGGATTAGCGCCTCATATTTGTGACTGTGGGTGTGCATCTTCTAACTATTTATTTCTATTGCCACATCTGAGCTGTGCCTAATCCAGGCCACTGTGTGAACCATGTAGCTACTGCCAGATTGGAGGTGGTGATAGTTCCAGGGTTTACTCAATTATAGACAAGTTGCTACGACTATACTTGCACTTTTTGTACACTGCTTTCCCATTGCCAAAGGAACCAATTGTTCATAAAAGAATTCACGCTGCAGCACTCCAAAATGGTGAAAATTTGAATTTATTAGTGCCAAAGACTAGGCGGTGTTTCTGGGCTCCTGCCCTTTCTCAAGCCTTTCTCAAGATAGTTCCAGGGTTCTCACAATAGCCTGACTGCAGGGAATTTGCAAGCACACAACTATGGTGCAGTTAATAAATAAACTTTTATATGTCTTATGATCTGTGCCATAGGACAATGAAGTATGTGACATAATCTCAGCAATATTTTTGTTTGCATTAGTTAAATTATAAGGTTGCATATTCATCCACATAATATTCAGCATTTTGTCTTTGTGGGGCAGGTTGCAAAGATTTTACCACTGGCAAACATTTTCGCAAAACTGACAAAATTTTACAGCATAAAAACATGACAACAAAGCACACAGACGCCAATGTATTTTGTGTGTATAAAGTACCTGCAAAGAAAAAACTTCAGTGTATTGTGATTGGAAAAAGTCAACCACCTGATGACAATATTCTTTGTGGATTTTCATTATTTGGACAAATTTGCAGCAATTTTGTGATTTGTTTTGCATATTTGCATCAACATACTTACAATATACTATAATATACACTTGCAACAGAATGCTAGGGACCTGGGGTTATCCAAATATGGGATTTTGAGCTCCACACCTTAAAGGGAGAGTAACACCACTTTTTAACTTTAACTAAAACCGTTCAAAATACTTTTATTAAGATATGTCGCATAACAGATTGCACAGTTATACTTTTTTTTTTAATAGGGATGGTTTGAAAAGATGACATGGCAAATACTTAACTTCCGCTTCAAACCAGAAGTTAATTTGCTGAATTCCATAGCCTTTTCAGAGTGCTCCTCAGGCCAGGCCCGGACTGGCAATCTGTGGGTTCTGGCAAATGCCAGAGGGGCTGCTATAAGATGCCATAGAAAAGTCACTATTTAGTGTGCTGCTGAGGAGCTGATTGTGCCTCTCTGTATTGAAATGCCGGTGCCTATTTTAACTCCCAGTCCAGACCTGGTGCTCCTTGTGACTGATTTATGGGTTTTTACATGATTGCCCAGGGACAGGGATGTACATGCCCTTATTTAATTACAATAAAGCACAGGTTATACCCTTAAAAAAATTAAAATTTTTACAGGTATAATGTACAACTGTTACACACTCTACCTTCATCTTATTACCATATGACAACTGTGTGCAGTGTGAAGAAATCCTTGACCAGATATACTGTATAGTATGTTGCAGTTTGGACATACACATGGTATGAGAACAAGACAACTGTAAGAAAATGAGTACTGAAAGTGATAACTATGGTATGGATTTATGAACAAATAAAAAAATTCACAGAAGGCTAAACTATTTGTTAATTGATGATTTTTTTTAATATACTTATGTAGGCAATTTGTTTCTACAGTTCAGGAGCAGGTGTGACTGGAGTGAATCCATGGCTTAGGCATGTGTTCACTGGTCAATTTTTTTACAGGGCCCTCCACTCAGGGCTCCAGGTAACAATGGGGCCCCCTTGGTGGTGAGGGACATTATAATGTAAAAGTGTGGACTCCGTGATTCTTGACCTGCAGTTTTTTAAATCTTTACACTTTGTTTTCAGATAAAACTATAATACTGCAGCATAAAATCACGATTGACAATTCTGTGCTTCATACTCATAACTAGTCTGGAGAAGGCTTTTTTCTGTTTCAGCAAGGCATTTCTACGTGGATGCCTGCCCTGGATTAGCGGTTTTGTGACTAAACATATGGTAGACCACCATTCTTACTGTAAATGTTGTTATGTGTGCTCCAAAAAATTATGAAACCTTCAAGCACTTCTTAAGAGTGCGCAATTAAAATTTGCAGTGCTCAATTAAAATTTGCAACAGTTTAAGGAACAATATTACATTGCAAGATGTGCATTTTTATTCATTAGTGCAAATAGACTTCCTCTTTGCGACTTTAATTACATTCCCCTACTAGAATTTAGTCTCTTGTGTGAGTCAAAACCCCAAATCGATATTGGGTGAAATCCATAACCTTCCCATGTGACACCAGAACATGTAGGTCTATTATACATCCCTCTGATGTGCCAACTGTCCAGAGAACTGAGGAATTTATTTATTTAAGAACAGCAGGGGGACCATTAGATAAGGTATACTTGTCCCCGCCATTAGCTGTAACTGAACCTGTCACTCAACAGACTGTTCTTAATCAATTTATCCTCTCCCCCCACTGTCTGGTCAGCTTACTAGGAAGGGACATGTTGGTGAAGCTTGGAATTGCCCTAGTCCAGGGACCTACTGATATATCAGTTAAATGAATGGGAATAATTGACACACATGTAGTACAGGGAGAAGGGTATTTGACATTCTTCAGGGTTCAGAGGAATGTGATAAGTTTTATTATCGCTGCGAGAGAGACAAGCAAATACAGAAGCAACCTCTAATAATGAATGACTTAATATATCCAGGGAATCTCTACTAGGTTTGAGTTAAAATTGGGTTTCCAGTTAAATGGTTTGTGTGTTTGTACTAAAGATTCTTCCCTGTGTTGGTTTGCCTCCCACCACAAAGTACAGGAAAGTATAGTCTTCCTTACACTGGAAGGTATATAACACCTATTCAGTATATATGCAATGTTCACTGGCCACAGTCTAAAGGAGAACTAAAGCCTAACTAAAAAAGTAGGCTAGAAATGTTGGACTATATGTTTTGGGCTTCTGTACCAGCCCAAGGCAACCCTTTAGCAGGGAAGATGCCCAGTTGATCCCCATCTTCTTTTCTACTGATTCACTGCACATGCTCTATACTGCTTTAATAATAAGAATCATCAGCTTATATATGAGGCCAACCTAATTTTCTGCTTCATAATTTGCAACACTGAGCGTATGAGTGTCACAGACACTTATCAAGATGGTGACTCCCCTGTGACAAGTTTGAAGTCCTGGGTCATTGCTGCTATTGAGAATCTGAAACTTTAGACTGTTGCAATACGTTCATTATATAAAATATGACATTTTTGGCTGTATTAATTTTTAGAGTTTAGTTCTCCTTTAAATCTCCACACGAAGGACAATTTGGGCTACCTATAAAGCAGACTGACCTCTTTGAAAATGCAACAGTCACAATGCAGTGCAATGCTTCCAGTTATAAGTCTGCATTTCCCAGTGTGGCCTTTTTTTTTTTTTTTTAAATGTATTGCACTAATATTTCACGTTACCAACATGGAGTTTGGCCAAATTATCTTTAGATGTGGTTGTTATAAATATACTGATCTTCAGTGTCCTGCGACGTCTTTGACTCATATACAACAATAGAATCATTGCTTCAGTTATATTTATTTAGTTCAGCATTGCATCTAACATAATACTATTGCAAGATTTATCATTTAAAGATTGACATTAAGCATGAATGAATAACATTATCTCTTTAAATGTCTTCTTTTCTGATTTTTATCAGTGCTTTTTACAGGGCTCAGGATGGCACGGCTCACAATGCTCTGCAATGGGAAAATGAAAAACATAAATGAAAATATGATTAGCTTAAGTATGAATGGTCAGTAAATGTTAAAAGCTGACAAACTAGAGATGCTGAAACAGAGACCTACTTTTTAATGCTGCTTTTCTGGTTTATCTGTGAAACATCCAATAAAATAGCCTTATAGTGCTCATTAGCAACACACATTAGTAATTAATCTGTTACTTCTTGGGAGGGATTTGGCATCTTATTTGGAGCCAGTAGGAGCACTCACAGAGAAGCTCAATAACAACTATTCAAGCAATATTTCAGCTCATAGGAATAGTGGGCTGCTAAGGAATGAGATTAAGAGCCCAGCAGCATGTGTATTCCCATTAGCAATTATTTATGGAGATAATTAAGAGCTATATATTTTACAGGAAAATCCAGTTTGTGTAAAATCTTATTCAAAATGTATTTGTTTTTGAAATATATAACCTAACACACACCTAACAGATAATCTATAAAGAGATTTAACACCCTTTCATTGCTGAAATGGATCCTTGGGGGGAAGACAACCAAAGTGATAAGTTAAATATTATAAAAGTTACTTTAAAAAAGTACAGTACAAATAAAATAAACACACTGAAAACTGAATCTCCTGACAGGCCATCTGCTATCATTACTGGGTGACACACATTTTTTGGCGTAAGCACATAATGTATAACAGTCTGAATATTTCAGCACTCACTAGTTGGGAAAAAGATAATGGTAGAATTCTGTTGTGTCACTTATCGACACTGCAGCTTTGGTAGCCACATTTTGCTCACAGTAACCCATAGATATTATACCCTGGATTTAGTCAGTACTACACTGGTCAAAAACAACAGCTGACATTGCTACATGAAATTCTGCTTTGACTGTGACAAATGTTCTCCTTAATTCAATGTTATCACTCATGGGCACATTTACTATGGGTCGAAGTGAATTTTCGAATAAAATTCGAACTTTTCAAATTCTAATTTCAAAGTAATTTGGGGCTACTTCAACTATCGAATAGCCCATAGTTCGATTCGATTTGAAAAAATTAGAATTTCGAATTACTGGCCACCTTAAATCTGTCGAATTGCCATTGTAGCCTATGGGGGACCTCCTGGAAGCTTTCCTGTACATTTTTCTAAATCCTGGAAAATCAATTTTTTTTTTTTAAATCGTTTGATTCGAATGGCCATTTTCGATCATAAAACTTTCATTTTCGAAAATGGCCCCCAAAAAATATTCGATGGTCGAATTTAAATTTTTTTTCATTCGAAATTCAACCAATAGTAAATATGTCCCTCAGTGTTGCAATAACTCTAGCCTGTGCTGCAATACAGCCATATTTAATTGAGAACATTGCATAAACAAAAATTATGTCAATAGCCACAGTTTTTCAAGCGTTACCTGTACTTTAAACTGCCAAGTCAGACTCCATGAATAATTAATTACTAATTCTAAGTGAATAAGAACAAATGAAATGATATTAAATTAGCTTTGTCCTATTTCTGCTTCTATCTTGAGTTTCTACTGATATACTTATGTAGGGGAGTGGCTAAATTACCCCTTTAGCACATGGAATGTTAAAGGAACAGTAATACTAAAAATAATAAAAGTGTATTAAAGTAATTCAAATATAATGTACTGTTTCCCTGCACTAGTAAAACTGGTGTGTTTGCTTCAGAAACACTACTATAGTTCATACAAACAAACTGCTGTGTAGCCATTGGGGCAGCCATTCAGGGCTCAGGTTACATAGCAGATAAAAGATGCACTTTATAGAATGCCATTGTATTCTATTACAGAGCGCATCTGTTTTTTTTCTCCCTTTTTAGCTTAAATGCCCCATGGCTACACAGCAGCCTATTTATATAAACTCTAGTAGTCTTTCTAAAGCAATCATATAACTTTACCCATGCAGAACAAAAGTAGATTATATCTAATTATATCCAGTTAATATAGTTATCTAATTGAATCTGCTTGGGACCTGAGGCATTCCAGATAACAGATCTTTCCATAATTTGGATCTGCATGCCTTATGTCTTACTAGAAAATCCATGTAAACATTAAATAAACCAAATTGGTGGTTTCGCTTCCAATAGGGATAAATTATATTCCAGTTTGGAGCAAGTACAAGGTACTGTTTTATTATTACAGAGAAAAAGGAAATCATATTACAAAAATTTAATCATTTGGATAAAATGGAGTCTACGGGAAAGGGCCTTTCCGTAACTCAGAGATTTCTGGATTTCGAGTTCCTGGATAACGGATCTCATACCAGTACTTTAAACACTACTTTTTATGTGTTACTATTTGTTTAACACCATTTTGAAAGGCCTTTCTATTTCATCAGAACATAACGCTAAAACCATTTTACCCAGTCCCATGTAATTCTTCAGAAGTCTATCCTTCTCTTTCTACCCCCCTTAATGTCTATATTAATAAGAAAGAGCTCCAGGAGAATGTTCTCCTATATTCAAGACTGAAAGGCTTCCTATTTAAAAATGTTATTTGTCTACTGTATGGTTATAATCTTATATATGTTTGTGTGTACATATCCTTTGTGTATTTTTATTTTTTTATATTTTTTGGCTAAGAGAAAATGCAGTCATGTATTGCATACCTTTTTTCTGACAGCATGGGTCCTTGTGGTGGTGCTCTGGTTTGCATGCTACAAGAAATAGAAACACATAGCTCATGACATTAAGAAGGAAACAATGTCAGAAAACTGAATAGGTAGATTATTTTTAAAATACAGAAGATGAAAAACAGAAATGAAACTGAAAAATAACACTGCATTCTCAAATTTGTGGGTGGAAAGTCGTTTTTCTTCAAGGGGAACTGTACATTTAAAGGGGTTGTTCACCTTTTAAATTAACTTATGATATCATGCAGAGAGTGAAATTCTGAGACAACTTTCATTTGGTTTTCATTTTTTTCATTATATGTGGTCTTTGAGGTTTTTTTTTAAGTTTTTTTCAGCAGCTCTCCAGTTTGCAGTTTTAGAAATCTAGTTGCTATGGTCTAAATTACCCTAGCAACCATGCTTTGGTTTGAATAAGAGGCTGGAATATGAATAAGAAAGGCCCTGAATAGAGATGAGTAATAAAAAGCAGCAATTACAATACATTTGTAGCTTTACAGAGCATTTAATTTTTGGAAAGGGTCAGTGACCCCCATTTGAAAGTTGGAAAGAGTCAGAAGAAATAAAAAACAAAGGCCAATTTAAAAATTGCTTAGAATTAGCCATTCTATAACATACTAAAAGTTAACTTAAAGACGAAACACCCCTTTAAAGGTATACTGTCATGGGAAATTTTTCTTTTCTTTCAAAATGCATCAGTTAATAGCGCTGTTCCAGAAGAATTCTGCACTGAAATCCATTTCTCAAAAGAGCAATAGAAAATGAAAAGCAGATAACAGCTCCCTAACACAAGATAACAGCTGACTGGTAGATCTAAGTACAGCACTCAATAGTAAAAACCCATGTCCCACTGTGTACTATTCAGTTACATTGAGAAGGAAAAACAACAGCCTGCCATAAAGCAGTTCCCTCCTAAAGTGCTGGCACAAGTCACATGACTGGGGCAGCTGGGATATTGGGATATTGACAAAATGGCTAGCCCCATGTCAGATTTCAAAACTGAATATAAAAAAATCTGTTTGCTCTTTTGAGAAATGGATTTCAGTGCAGAAGTTTACTGGAGCAGCATTAGTAACTGATGTGTTTTGAAAAAAAAAAACATGTTTTCCCATGACAGGATCCCTTTAACAATGTAATTTGAAAGTTTTCTGTAAATGTAATTACAGCTGAAATTTGTTTATGACTTTCTGTTCTCTGGCTCTGACTTCTGAATCAATCTAGCATGCTAGATGTCCTCCACTTGACTTGTTTCAGGAGCCAGATCCTGAAGTACGGAGTACAGAATATTAACAACCAAACAATTTGGATTTTCAGTTGTAATTCAATTTATAAGTGACTTAAAACTTGCTGCAAATGTAATGTACAGTATATTATTTTGAATTACATTTTCATTGCAATTGAGCAATTGGTTTTGAAATTTTTAAATCATACAGGTATGAGATATCCATTTTCCTGGCATCAGGAATACTCTAAAAACCTGCACCCAGAGAATTTCCCAAGCTGCTCCTAAATCTGGAAAAATCCAGCAACCCCACTTGCATTCTTTACTTCCTCTTCCCTTCTGGCTTTTATCATTGTTAAAGCAAAATGTAACTTAACATGGAACAACACTTTAGAACTTGGCATATTTTAGCATAACATTTCAAATTCTCAAAAAATCCCTATCAATCAAGCTTAATGTCTCCTGGATTCCAAATAATGGATCCTATACCTGCACAATTGAAGCAAAGGTCTAATTTATTGCTTTGGTTAACTGCAGTTACCCAGTGTGGCTGAGACTTAAGAGTCTACCTGTTTTACTTCCAGGAAAGCTATACAGAATATACTTACAGGGAAACTATCACAAAAATGAAAATTTTATATAATCTTCAGCACACCAAATTTTTGCTATAGTTTGCTATATGGTTTTGTTCTACAATTCAAAAATTACTTACGGTCATGACATTCACTTTTATGGCATGGTTCATGGCAGGGTTCATGCTTTTGACAAGGATCCTTGCAGGGTTCCTGACAGTGGGACTTTTGCTGGTGTCCTTTAGCTCCAGACATGACTGGGATCTGGCTGTGCTAGATTTGAAGCTGAAACAACTCAAAGTATTGAGGAATATGTGTTAAAGCAGAAGGGAAGAACTGCTCTTATATGTCCATTTGGAAGTGTGACGCATGCTTCAGTTACGACAAAATGAGCAGTTTTGTATATAACTTTTTATGATTTTTACATTCATCATACACTGGGTGTTACCCTATAAAACACCTCATGCTCTAAAATATTAAACTTTATATGATTTTTTTAATTTAGTACTTAGTTGTCTACAAACCCCACTGAATTAATGTGTTGAAAAGAGGATTTTAGTCTATTGTGGGTTGGATAAAATAAGCAAAATATAAAGTACAAGGTGTTATTGGGGTGGGACATTTTATTCTAACATGCAAAATTAGACAGACATGAAAAATTTCAGTAAACAAATAAACATTCATATAACAATGTATTGCATTCACAATTCTGAAAGTAAAAGAAAAAAAAAGTTGGGTTTTAATCTATGAGATTAGAAGCCAACATGGTACAGTCCAGTATTGACCCCAAATACAGTATTTATACAGACTTTCCTAAATCACTAGAACATACATGAGCCCTGAGCAGGAATCTTGGCTCCTTAGTCTAATTAGAGTTAGAGAACAGAAATCGTAGCCACAGAAAATACAGCAGATTTTAAACACTCAAGTGACTTTAGGTAATGTGAATATGGGGAAGAATTTTCTTCCCCCCCCCCTTCCGTGCATATGCAAAGTTAGGGTTCGAATTCCGTCTGGGAGTCAGATGAATCCTTCCTGAAAGATTCAGTGATCAGCTGAATCTCAAAAATAGGGATTTGGTGCATTCCTAGTAGAAAGTCACAGTGACATGGTCCAAACCTTTCTGTGGCATTAAACGGGACCCGTCACCCAAAATAAATATTCAAAACCTTATTTTATTGCATTAGTCAAGCAAAATTAACTTTATTTACACTATATAAATTATTTGATTCTTGTTTTCTTCAGTCTGGGAAGTCAAAATTATAGCAAGCAGGCAGGAGCCATTTTGTGGACACTGTTATTAAGGCAAACATTAAATCATCTTAAAATCTTGTTTGTGCACCAGAATGGGGGACCCAATGTCCATCCCCATGCCCTGGCTACAGAATTAAACAGTGAATAGAATGGGGGAATGTGTGGAGAGCACTGACATCTAGGAAGTGCTGAATGGAAAGTGAAAGTAATTGTCTGCCCTGCCTCTATGCCATTGGCAGACAATATTTGATTGAAAGCTGATATTTTTAAATAAGAGTACAACAGCTATGAATGCTTTAATAAAAAATTGAAATTGGATTTCATGTTTAATGTGAAGAGGATTTTTATTATACAAATTTTTGTGTCTGTGTGACAAGTCCACTTTTTTTTTTAAAGATGCATAATAATTTTATTCAAATATGTAGCATAGTAAAACAAAAACATGAAATAAACTATGAAAGGCAAACTAAGCCATACAATGAAATGCATTGGAGCACAATAAGTTTGCTATGAAGGTGATGGAATGTGTCCATAATGTAATAAACAAATTTGCATTGAAT
This sequence comes from Xenopus borealis, assembly GCA_024363595.1. NCBI lineage: Eukaryota > Metazoa > Chordata > Amphibia > Anura > Pipidae > Xenopus > Xenopus borealis. Next base: position 36,296,374 of record CM044444.1, on the reverse strand, counting down.
CCATAAAAAAATATTTTTAAAGCGGCCCACTTCCCAAAAATATTTTTTTCATAAGAAAATGGAATTGTAATGTAAAATGTAATATTTAGCAACTTTCCAATACATTAATTGCACATTTTCAATGTTTTGGGTGACAGGTCCGCTTTAAGGAAAAAAAAACAGAAAGTTTTAAACACTGCTTTCAATAGTAGTGATGGGCTAATCTCCCCAGTTTCGCTTCGCTGAAAAATTAGCGAATTTCCAGAGAAATTAGCAAATTGGCGAAAAACTCGCGAAACGAGTCGTGGCACGCTTTTGAGGTGCATTGCGGCGTTTTCGACGCGTCACGTCAAAAACGACGCGTGACTCGTTTTTTTTTCGCCAGGCGAAATTACGCTGGCGTTTCGCGAATTTATCGCCAGCGGCGAATCAAGGAAATTAGCAGCGAATTCGCCCCTGGCGAATAAATTCGCCCATCACTATTCAATAGCAATTACAGTTATCATTAAAATTGTAATGGATATATATGTATATAAAGTAGTCCAAAAGATGAAGCAGCACTCTCTGTTGCAAAAAAGTGTATTAAAATTTCTTTACATCACATAGCAGCTGCTATGTGATGTAAAGAAATATGAATACACTTTTTTTGCAACAAACGAGTGCTGCTTCATCTTTTGGACTACTTTATTATACATGGGGATGAGACAGCATCTCCTTTAGGAGCGAGCACCGGGATATTTGCGCAAGTATACTGATAAGAGTGCTGGGGCATCCATCCAATATTGTCTATATATGTATACCAGCCAACATCTTTTTTCTTACATTTTCTATACAGTATATATATATATATATATATATATATTTATCCCCTCCACCCACAACACATGTGACTTCCTGTGACATCATATTAAAATTTAACCCTTCAAGTGGCCATTGTGCGGCTTAATAATAATGATAATAATAATATCTTAATATTCCGTGAGGATTTTAAAAATTATTATCTTTGGTATATCTTTAGTGTATAAAACATTAAAAGGGTGTATTAAAAATTATTAAAAAAACCTTGGCCTTACTTGTATTCTCGTGAATGTATTACAGACTTTAGTTGAATCTAACCACTTAGCTTAAGATTTAAAATGTTGCTAAATGCAATTAGTATCAAAATGTTGATAAAAAACTAGTAGTATCAAAATCTTTAAGTGAGTTAGATGTAGCATAAATATTCGTTACATTGTTCCTTCAATCACTTCTATATTTTATCTTATCTTTTACTTAAGAAGGCATTTAGTTGGAGAGTGGAATTCAATCCCCTAGGGGCCACACATCCCAGTTCAAAAGTCCAAAAGGCCTCTCTTTGTAAAAGGGTCTGATCCACATCCCCCCCTCTGCGTGGGGGTTTCACTTGGTCGATGGGCATGCACTTAAATGAAGTTATCGAGTGTTTAGCTTTAAGCCAATGTTGTGCTATCGGCTGTTTGGAAATGTCTTGTTTCACCTTTCGGTCTGCATAGTTAATGTCCAATGCAGCTCGTATAGTGGACCTGTGCATGCTGATCCTATCCCGTAATTGTCGCTTAGTTTTGCCGCAGTAAGTCAGCCCGCAGGGACATTTAATGATGTAAATCACATTCTCTGAGCGACAAGTAAGTCTGTGTTTAATCCGATATGGTTTACCACTATGTGGGTTGTGAAACTGATCCCCCAGGATTAAAGTATTGCACATCACGCAGTTATTGCACTTGTACACGCCCGGCTTAAGGGCGCCCCCTCCCGTATTTGTTACATACTTGTTAATCGGGTCTGCCGGGGTGAGTAGTTCCCTCAAATTTCTGTTGCGTTTATAGCCAAATCGTGGTTTTTTGTTCACCAGTTTCTACAGGTCCGGATCTGTGCTTATCAAAGGCCAGTGCTGTAAGAGAGATTGTTTGATTAATGGTGTACAGGGCCCATATGTACTTATATGGAATAAGTCATCCTGAGTTGCAACACTTTTTTTGCTTTTGTTCAGTAACAATATGGATCTATCCAATTTCTGGGCCCAAATTTTAGCCTGTTTAATAGTTTCCACTGGGTATCCCCTTTGTGCGAAACGTTCCGACATATTTTCTAGCTCCTTAGCCCTTTCTGTAGGATCACTGGTTATTCTAACTGCTCGGAGCATTTGTGACTTGGGAAGTGATAAAACCAAATGTCTTGGGTGGCTGCTTTTGTAGTGTAGCAGTGTGTTCCGATCCGTCGGTTTATGGTATAATTTCGTGTGTAATTGTTTCGTTGTGGGGTCTTTATATACAGTGACATCCAGAAAATTCATGGATAGCTTATCAAAATTCAATGTTAGTTTGACTGCTGTTGTTGCTGCATTGAGATCATGGGTGAATGTCCCTAACTCCTCTGATGTGCCATACCAAATAAAAAACAGATCGTCGATGTAGCGCCTGTAATAGGCCCCACAGCGACGAAATAAAGGATGTTTCAATAAATTCTCATATTCAAAATTATACATGAATATATTGGCATAGGTAGGGGCCACATTTGATCCCATGGCCGTCCCGGACAATTGGATATAAAATTGATCCTCAAACTTGAAGTAATTATTGTATAAAATAAATTCCAAAAGTGAGATGATGAACTCAATTGGAGGGCCCTTGTAGTTGTCACTAGCAATAAGTAAATCTCTCACTGCTTGGAGTCCCAGTGTGTGCGGGATGCAGGTATATAAACTTTGCACGTCCATTGTTACGAAATAAAAGTCCATGTTATCCCCTTGTATGCTACCTAGTAGCTGGAGAAAATCATTAGTATCTTTCAAATATGTGCTTAACCCCTGCACCACTGGTTGCAGCCACTCATCCACATATTTGGCTATATATTCTCCCAGGGATCCCCTGGCTGAGATTATTGGCCTTCCTGGTGGGTGGGTGAGATCCTTGTGTACTTTTGGCAAAGTATAGAAAACTGGTCTTACCGGTTGCGTAACATACAGAAAATCCCTGGTTTCTTCCGAAATCCAGCCATGCATGACCGCTTTGTCCAAAAGGCTTCTGATCTGAGATTGAAATTTAACAGTGGGATCAAAAATCAATGGCTGATAACATGTAACATCTGACAACTGTTGCAAAATTTCTTGGCGGTAATAGGCATAATCTAATAGCACAACCGCCCCTCCTTTGTCTGCTGTTTTAATAATGATGTCCCGATTCCCACTTAAATCCTTCAATGCTTTTCTCTCCTTACTCGTAAGGTTATCTCTAAATTTGACATCTTTGGTCATGGTCAGTGTATGATCATTAATCACTCTGGTAAAGGCCTTGAGTGAAACATTATTGGTACTCGGATCAAACTCATTATTCAGCTTAAATTTATTATGCTTTGGATCCATTGCATCCGACTTGGGTCTGCTCACAGTGTTTGCAAAATGTTCCTTCAATCGCAGCCTCCGTGTAAATTTGTAGTTATCCACCATTATATCAAAACTCCGTCCCTTGCTAATAGGTACAAAGGTAAGCCCCTTAGTTAAAACGCTTACCTCTGCCTCTGTGAGCTGGTGTCCAGAAATGTTGATAATTATTTGTTCCGTGTCATTCTCCCACCTCTCCGAGGTGGTTTGCCTGCAGTCTCCATTCTTTTTGTGCTTCCTGCCGCCACGGCGTTGTCTGGCCCTCCGGGGTCTAGGATTTCGGTTTGTCCCTGCGCTAAAAAATCACTCTAATGCGTTAGGTCTGGAGCCGCTGCTGCTGTGTCTCCGTCAGAGTCTCCGCTGCTAGATTGGTATCCGGCTGGTTTCCTGAACTTCCGGAATGGCGGTTTGCGTCTCTGTGTGATCGCACTTGTTCCATGTCTCCAGCGGTACACGTTCTGTTCCCTGTAATCCTGTGTAACCCGCAGCAATTTGGATCTTTTAAATGCAAGTATATCCGTTTTGTACTGTGTAACTTGTTCCTGCAATCTTTTGAGCCAATCCGTCTCCTTGTCTTGCATAATTGTGGTTAGGTTCTCTGCTTCAAATTTATGCATGTCGCTTCTCAGGGTTTTGAGTTCCCTGCCTGTTTCCTCTATTACCAATAACATTAATTCAAACGAACAGCGGTCTAATGTTGCACACCATTTGTTGCAGAAATTGGGATTGGCCCGACCCATGGTCGGAACATTATTAACGCGGAATCCTCTTGGTATTTTGTGTTCGCGGTAGTATTCGGATAACGAGACCCCATGCAGGTGCAACTCCACCTCCCTCCTTCTCATGCGTAACAATTCGTGAAAGGTTTCACGTGGGCCTAGCTGGCCAAATGTCTCTTGGAATGTTTCAGGAAAAAATATACGATTCACCTCCTCCGAGGTGTGTGGTCTGTATACTTCCGAGCTTTGCGTCTCAGGTTCCATATTTGTTGTGGGGTTATGGTAGCAAAAATAATCCTTGGTGCTAAAAAAGTGTGTTGTATAGGGTGCACGTCAAAAAGCAAAAAATTTCTTGTCATATATATCCTTCTGTAATTCTGGACAGCACCTCATCAATCCATTATATTCTGCCCTTGTGCAAGGTGATATTAAATGTAGAAAAACAATAGAAACCAGCACAAAGGGTCTTATGGTGAAAAAAATCCTGTTAGTTTTATTTTCTCATGTGCAAATACCGACGTTTCGGTCCCCATTGGGACCTTTCTCAAGGTGAGTGTGCACATACAAAATCCAAATTTATCCCCTCCACCCACAACACATGTGACTTCCTGTGACTTACTGCGGCAAAACTAAGCGACAATTACGGGATAGGATCAGCATGCACAGGTCCACTATACGAGCTGCATTGGACATTAACTATGCAGACCGAAAGGTGAAACAAGACATTTCCAAACAGCCGATAGCACAACATTGGCTTAAAGCTAAACACTCGATAACTTCATTTAAGTGCATGCCCATCGACCAAGTGAAACCCCCACGCAGAGGGGGGGATGTGGATCAGACCCTTTTACAAAGAGAGGCCTTTTGGACTTTTGAACTGGGATGTGTGGCCCCTAGGGGATTGAATTCCACTCTCCAACTAAATGCCTTCTTAAGTAAAAGATAAGATAAAATATAGAAGTGATTGAAGGAACAATGTAACGAATATTTATGCTACATCTAACTCACTTAAAGATTTTGATACTACTAGTTTTTATCAACATTTTGATACTAATTGCATTTAGCAACATTTTAAATCTTAAGCTAAGTGGTTAGATTCAACTAAAGTCTGTAATACATTCACGAGAATACAAGTAAGGCCAAGGTTTTTTTAATAATTTTTAAAATCCTCAAGGAATATTAAGATATTATTATTATCATTATTATTAAGCCGCACAATGGCCACTTGAAGGGTTAAATTTTAATATGATGTCACAGGAAGTCACATGTGTTGTGGGTGGAGGGGATAAATTTGGATTTTGTATGTGCACACTCACCTTGAGAAAGGTCCCAATGGGGACCGAAACGTCGGTATTTGCACATGAGAAAATAAAACTAACAGGATTTTTTTCACCATAAGACCCTTTGTGCTGGTTTCTATTGTTTTTCTACATTTAATATCACCTTGCACAAGGGCAGAATATAATGGATTGATGAGGTGCTGTCCAGAATTACAGAAGGATATATATATATATATATATATATATATATATATATATATATACATAGCAATAGAGTCATTGGGTCATAAGCAAGTTAAACAGAGGGGAGTAGAAACTGGCTTGGCATGTATCTCATCACAATGAAAAAGGAAGAAAGAGCTAGAACTCATTTTAGGTGACTGCACATTTTTACTAATAAAAGGCAACAGATGGTTGCACAACATTATCATTATGGAATTATACTCATACTATAATTAAAGATTAAGCACAGTGTTCGTAATGTAAGAGCCACATGTTTTGATGGCAGAGACCTTTAAGATCCCAAAGGAAAACCACATGCAAAATGTCTGCTTTTAAGTGTTTGGTATAATCCCCGCTTGGCTCCTCTTTGTGTAGCTGAGTGGAGGTGTAAACTCTGCAGTTTTACTTTGTGAGGGAGCAGATCCACTTCTCTAAGCCTACAAAAAACCACAGGCATGCAGATGAACTGGTTAAAGGGATGGAAGATTTTAATTATGAGGGTAGTATAATATCCAAGTCTACAGTGATACTAAAATCTGCAATTAATATTGATATTGGTATATGTAGTTCAGGGATCCCCAACCTTTTGAACCTGTGAGCAACATTCACGAGTAAGGAGTTGAGGAGCAACACAAGCATGAAAAATGTTCTTGAGGTGCCAAATAAGTGCTGTGATTGGCCATTTGGTAGCCCCTATGTGAACTGTCAACCTACATTGATGCTCTGTATAGCAGTGCACCTAGTTTTTATACAACTAAAACTTGCCTCCATGCTTGGAATTTAAAAATAAGCATGAGCTTAGAGAGCAACATCCAAGGGGTTGGAGAGCAACATGTTGCTCACGAGCTACTGGTTGGGGATCACTGTTGTAGTTGAATACTGTATGTGAGTGTACGGAGGGGTTGGTGTGAGTATGTGAATGTATGATGGACACTGGGTTTCATTTGGATGGGCTTTGACCTTTTTTCATCCCATATATGTAACCCATATATGTAACTATGTAAGGCTGAGATCAGCAGTGCCAATGATGTGTGCCCTCAGCCTAAGCCACACAGTAAAAATGAACAGGTGAGTGTGATGCCTCTGAACCAAAACATTTCACTCATGAGCTTTGGTTATTTTAACTGAGCTAAAAATCTCTGAACATTGTTCTGAACTCTCGGACACAGGACTGAAAGAGATAATCAGCCACAGTGTCCACTTGGAATGTATAACAAATATTTCTGTGTAGCCCATACAGTTTAAATAAGGAAACTATTTGATATCCAAGGTTGCATATCTTCCCTGTGTATGTCCAAAAAACATTATTATTTTATTTGAATTTACTAGTCGTTTTTTTTTTGTGGTAATGCCTACTGCTTTTTTTGGAGGGCTAGGTTGTTTTCTTATTTCTACATTCAAACCCCTAGCTCATAGAGTTTTTTGATGCCAATACATCTATGTACATTATGGCAATATTTATTACTGTGAAAGTATCAAGGCCAGGAGATCCATAGACAGTCACTATGTGTGAGCTATCATCAGGAACCTGATTATGATCCCCTGTGGAACTAAATGCGTAGATATTAATATGAATGAATACAATTTGTTGTACAATTCTACTTGTCATGAGTTCTTTCTGGTACTGGACTTTATTTTGGTTATTTTGCACTTTACATCCTTGCCTTACACAAAGTAAATTACGCCCTGATTGTTTCAATAATTGCATCCATTTGAATTTTGTAAATCAAATCAGAGACAACCAACAGGAGACCTGAGGGCTCTAACCCTACAAACGTCATATTTTTAATAAGTAGCCCACAGCATATAAAAATCACCCTCTCTGCCTTTCTCATGTGCCCTCTGGAATGCACGGTCAATCTGCAACAAACTCACAGCAGTCCATGATCTCTTTATATCCAAATATCTTCACCTTTTGGCTATCACTGAAACATGGCTCTCTTCCATTGCTGCTTCGCCTGCTGCCCTCTCCTATGGCGGTTTCTCACTAAGTCACACCCCTAGACTGGATGGCCGTCATGGCGGTGGAGTTGGATTTCTTCTCTCCCCCAAATATAGGTTTCAAAACCTAACCACACCAACTTCTCTCTCCTTCACTTCTTTTGAAGTCCATAGCATTCGTTTGTTTTCACCAATCTCTCTTTGTGTCGCTGACATATATCGCCCCCCCCGGTCTCTACTCTACTTTCTTTGATGCTGTTTGGCTTCCATACTTTCTCTCCAGCGAGATACCTGCTCTCATTTTAAGTGTCTTCAACATTCCAATTGAAAACTCTGCTTCTCCTGTTGCCTCTAATCTCCTCTCTCTAATAACTTAATTTGGTCAGTCTCAGTGGCCCGACTCACCTACCCACATGGAGGGTCATGCTCTTATATTCTGGCACTCGTGCCAGCCATCCAACCTTACTAATTCACCTTACCCCCTATCTGACCATCACCTACTCTCCTTTCAGATAACACTTTCACCTGCACTATCACAACCATCTCTCTCCACCCACACATACCGAAACCTTAACACATTTGATGCACAACAATTGTCAATAGTATTAGTACAATCCATCTCTCATATTAACAATCTTTCCTGTCCAAATAGGGCAGCTTCTCTCTACAACAATGCTCTTTCAACAGCTCTTGACTCCCTTGCTCCTTCTACCACCTGTCACAGCTGACCAGCTAAACCCCAGCCCTGGCACACTAGTGTAACTTGGTACCTCAGAAGATGTAGTAGATCAGCTGAACAACGGTGGAAAAAATCACAAACTGATGCTGACTTCATCCACATCAATTCATGCTTTCCTGCTACAATTGAGCTCTAGCAATAGCTAAAGAACAGTACTTCTCCACTCTGTCCTCTAAACTGCAGTGACTATGTGCCACATTTAACTCACTTCTATGCCCCCCCTCCACCCATTAATATAATGGCTCAAGATCTTGCTAATTTCTTTAATGAAATGATCAACCTCATTAGACTGAGCATACCATCTGACAACAATCTCAGACTAACTTGCAGTCCACTATCATCCAATTTGCACTCCTTCAACCCCGCAACACTAGACGGAGTTAGCAAAGTTCTAGCCTGCTCAAAACCCACAACCTGCTCCGTTTACCCCATACCCTCTCGCCTCCTTTATCCAATCTCTGATACACTCTCTCCTGCACTTACCCACCTATTTAACCTTTCACCCTCTACTGGTACTTTTCCATCCTTATATAAACAAGCACCTCCTATCCTCAAAAAAACGTTTCCTTGATCCCAGCTCTCCTGCTAACTACCGTCCAGTTTCCCTTCTTCCCTTTGCATCCAAATTACTGGAAAGGCTTGTTTACAAATGCCTGATCCAGCATCTCACACACAACTGCCTTCTTGACCCCCTGCAATCCGGCTTCTGACCATCACACTCAATTGAAGCTGCACTCACCAAAGTAACTAATGATCTTTAACCGGCTAAGTCTAAAGGTCACTATTCCATACATCCACTATTCCTTCTAGTTCGCTCTGCAGTCTTTGACGCTATTGACCACCCTCTTACTCACTGGCGACATTGCTCTCTCATGGTTTACATCTTATCTGTCTGACCGTTCCTTTAAAGTTACCTTCTCTAACTCTACTTCTACTACATTCCCTCTCTCTGTCGGAGTTCCTCAAGACTCTGTTCTAGGCCCCCTGCTGTTCTCGCTCTATACTACTTCGCTACGAAAACAAATTCAGTCGTTTGGTCTTCAGTATCACCTCTATGCTGATGACACCCAACTCTACTTGTCTAGTCCTGATTTCTCTTCTTCTGACCTTTCCAAAGTTACAGACTGTCTCTGCTGTCTCCTCCTGGATGTCACAGCACCACCTGAAACTGAACCTTTCAAAAACAGAACTGATTATATTTCCTCCAAGATCTTCCCCTGTCCCTCAGATATCACTCACAGTAAACAACACTACCTTTCATTCCACCACACAGGCACACTGCCTAGGAGCTATCCTAGACTTACATCTGTCTTTTTCATCACACATTCAAACGCTTGCAAAATCTTGTCGTATTCAACTGCGCAGCATTGCCCGAATTGGTTCAGAATTGACCAAAACACTTATTCAGTCTCTTATCATCTCTTGCCTTGATTACTGTAACCTACTCCTTGCAGGTATTCCTACAAGCCTCCTTTCACAACTCCAGTCTGTTCTAAATATTGCTGCTAGACTAATTCATCTATCTAACCGCTCAACATCAGCTACCCCCAAATGCATGTCTCTTCACTGGCTCCCAATCTCCTCTAAAATCAAATTCAAACTACTCACACTTACATTTAAGGCACTTAACAGTGAATCCCCTCCCTATATTTCATCTCCAAATACACTCCTACATGCAACCTTCAATCTGCTTCTGACCTTCGCCTTGCCTCTCCTCTCAAAACTTCTGCCCACTCTCGTCTACAAGACTTCTCTCGGGCTTCTGCTTTTCTATGGAACTCTCTGCCTTGAGCTGTTAGACTTTCTCTTTCTTTGCAAACTTTCAAATGCTCCTTAAAGACCCACCTGTTAAAAGAAGCTTATTCAATGTACCTTAAGTAATCAGTCATTGCTGTATCATAGATCACAAAATTTTTCTAAAATCCTAATGTCTCAATGGTACCCTAACCTTTAGTTTGTAAACTCTAATTTGTAGGGCCCTCTAATCCTATTGTACTCTGTAAACTCTTGTTTGGTATTCAGCATTTATTACCTGTTTGTTATAACCAAGGTAAAGCACTGCGTATCTTGTCGGCGATATATAAATAAATGATGATGATTATAAGTAGCCCACAGCATATAAAAAAATCCTGGACAGCACTGCTTAAGATCATGGTAATCACCACACGAGGTCACTATTGGATCATTATAACAAATATGTTTTGACACAGTTTCATGGTAATGTATTTTCACTAGAACAAACATTTTTCAATATACATTCATACATACATTCATGATTATAGTTGGGTATTTGACCACTAGAGGTCACATTTGGAGCTTCCACAAATCCCATTTTAATTGTGTTTATATATATATATATATATAATCCAAGAGAATACCGGCACTCTCAATAAAGTCCAATAAATTGCAGATTGCAAAGTGCAGATTCAATAAATATTCATTCAAACATCAAAAGGAGACAGCACTCTCAGGACTTAAAATAAACTTTTTTTATTTAATAAAAGCTATAAGATGACATTTCGGCCTCTCTGAGGCCTTTCTGAAAGAATAAAAATACACATTGGAATATGTCTTATATTAATACACTGGCAGGAAACAGCTTAGATCAGTGCTGTCCAACTTCTGTGGTACCAAGGGCTGAACATTTTCTGGCTTACGAGGTGGAGGGCAGATAATGGAAGTCAGTGTTTACCACTCCCCTTTTAAACCTCACCTACTGTAAACCACACTCACATTACCACAAGAACTTTTAAGATCATATCCACATTAATGGTAGTAGCACATTAAGTCAGCCATATGCCTAATCCTCCCCCTGGATAATACAGA
>CM044444.1:36251057-36284355 GCA_024363595.1 Xenopus borealis | reverse complement strand
AGTATGACACACACAAGCAGCACTGGGCAGGCAGAGTATGACACACACAAGCAGCTCTGGCCAAGCAGAGTATGGCACACACAAGCAGCACTGGCCAAGCAGAGTATGGCATACACAAGCAGCACTGGACAAGCAGAGTATGGCACACACAAGCAGCACAGGGCAAGCAGAGTATGACACACACAAACAGCACTGAGCAAGCAAAGTATGACACACTCAAGCAGCACTGGGCAAGCAGAGAATGATACACACAAGCAGCACTAGATAAGCAGAGTATGGCACACACAAGTGGCACTGGGCAAGCAGAGTATGTCACACATAGGGAGCATACGGAAGGCAGAACAGAGCAAGAGACAGGGAAACCCATCAGGACCACTCTAAGATGTACTATATACAGTGACAAAGTGCTGGTGCCTAATTAGCATTTTAAATAAGGTGAAAAATGAGGGTAGTTTCATTCTGGGTCTCAGCTGTGAACAATAGAGGTGTTACAAGTGTGAGCAGGGGATTACAGGTGTGAATACAGGGGATTAGTCTGAATTTGAGGTTTAAACAATGCAAGGGCCAGTTAATATCTGTAGTGATAACATTTAAATCTTACAAATGGTAAGCAGACACAGCAGGCAGGCTCTCATAGAGGGCCACACAAGGTGGGGTCGTGGGCTGCCAGTTGGACAGCCCTGGCTTAGATGATAATAACATGTAACTCTTGTCAGGAGCGAGCGCAGTTGTTATAACTATCACTACGTCTATCACAGTATCCATTAACATTATACCATTATATCTATAATGCTCGTCAGTTTTTAAAACAAAAAACAAAACAACATGTAATATGTAAAACAAACATTGCTAAAATAAAATACAAACTGGCATTGTTCTGATTATAACATATACTTTCTATTATCTTATCTTAATCAGATCATCACTTGTTACAAAATATGTGAAAGTCATATCAAACTTGAGAATGGCTCAAAGTGTATCCTAGTGGGTCATTAGGTCGATATCTATCAATGATAATCTAATCCTGTATTACGGGACAAACATCTATCTGCCTTACAGTATATTGACATATGCTTAAAAACCTGTTTGATCCTATAACCTAATTGACAGCTCAAACTAGCTAAAATGGAAAACCAGTTACTAAGATCGCCCTATACGTGAACAATGTTATTAAAAACTTGAAACCCCATGTTAGCTATACCTAATTGGCAGTTCATAGTAGCTGGGGAAGATAGACCGATTTTATAACCCCCACCTTTTACTCATATGGTTGTTGAAAGCTCATACTGGCTAAAACATTGGCAGGGGAATGTAATATAAGTCGGTAACGCAAAAAACTATTCGCAATGCGAAAAGGTAAGCCTTTGCGCGAACAAATTCGGCTTTGCCCGAATGCAATATACCTTTTGCGAACCTGGAAACTGTTTAGCGACCACTTCTGCCAGCGGAAAGCCGTTTGAGAATTTTATACTTTCCACTAATGCTCTGTCAATGTAATAAAACTTCTTACTGAAAAAGTCGCAATGTTTGCTCCATTACAACACCTTCAAGCACTTCGCCGTGCGCAATAATGATTCACAATGCAATAACCGTTTAAGGAACAATATTACATTACGAGATGTGGATTTTTACTCTTATTGGTGCACAATGTTTTGCTCTTAGTGACTTTAATTACATTCCCCCTTGAAATTTTACTATTCGATCGTTCGACCAATCGAATTGCGGTAAAAATCTTTCGAATTCAAAGGATTTTTTTCCCCAAACTATAAACCTCGAATTCGACCCTTAATAAATCTGGATCAACTTGTATAATGAGCTATCTTCCATAACCCTGTATTCCCTCACTTGCTAAAAAGTCATCCAACCCCTTCTTAAAGCTATCTAATGTATCAGCCAGTACAACAGTTTCAGGGAGAGAATTCCACATCTTCACAGCTCTCACTATAAAAAACCCCTTCCGAATATTTAGGTGGAACCTCTTTTCTTCTAAACGGAATGGATGACCTCATGTCAGCTGGAAAGACAATATAAAGGGCAATATTTACTTAAAGGACCAGTAATGTCAAAAAATTGAATTGTTTTAAAGTAAAAAATGTTTAATGCAGTGTTACCCTGCACTGGTAAAACTGCAGTGTTTGAATCAGAAACACTTCTATTGTTTATGTAAATAAGCTGTTGTGTAGCCATGGGGGCAGCCATTCAAAGGAGAAAAGGCTCAAGTTACACAGCAGATAGCAGATAAAATCTGTAGAACATAATGTTATCTGTTATCCATTACTTATCCTGTGCCATGTAGCCATTTTTCAATTTCCGCCATTGCTATTCAGCAGTTTGTTTGAATGAACTATAGTAGTGTTTCTGAAGCAAACAGATCAGTTTTAACAGTGCAGGGCAACACTACATAATATTTTCTTTACTTTAAAACACTTACATTTTTTTGGTGTTACTGTTCCTTTAAATATATATTCTAGTTTGGTAAGATTCTTTAATATGTCACTTAATTTGATGTAAATCTGTTGCTCAAGTATTCATTTTGGGGGTATAGTTTTCCTTTAATGAATATTGTTCTTTTTCATGCTTGTTTAGGCAACGACGGTTCAAGGAGAACCAAAACGTGTGAAAAAGGGGGATCTTGTTAAAACTTGAATAAAGTCACATGAAAATACAGGTATGGGATCCGTTATCTGGAAACTCATTATCCAGAATGCTGCAAATTACGGAAAGGCTGCCTCCCATAGACTCCATTTTATCCAAATAATCCAAAATGTTAAAAATGTTTGCCTTTTTCTCTGTAATAATAAAACAATAGCTTGTACTTGATCACAACTAAGATACAATTAATCCTTATTGGAAGCAAAACCCAACCTATTGGTTTTATTTAATGTTTAAATGATTTTCCAGTAGACTTAAGGTATGAAGATCGGAATTACGGAAAGATCCATTATCCAGAAAGCCACAGGTCCCCATTCTGGATAACAGGTCCCATACCCATGAGTGATGAGGTATACTCACTCATGGGTATGGGACCTGTTTATGGGGGGAATTAGCTTAGAGACAGGGACACGAAGGTTTAAGACAAAACACAGGTTTATTTAGCACTGGGCATTCACAACAAAAAGGCAACAGAAAAAAGCTCAGGTTACAGTTCAACAGCTTCACTGTAGACATGCAGTCTACAGTTCAACAACTACACTGCGAAAACATGCAGGGTTTTTATATATATATATATATATAAAATATATATAAAATATAACAAAAATGTATATATATATACATATATATATATGACAAAAATGTAGACGACCTGACACTATAATGTATGTGTGTATATATATATATATATATATATATATATATATATATATATATATATGTCTTTAGAAGTGTCTTGAGAAATCTCCAGAACAGGACCGAAACATTGACAATAAATTTTCCTGGAGTGCGTCAATTTTGGGCTATTATCTACTGTATATAATATATGTGACAGCACCCAGGCATGAAGAGAACACTTTATTGGAGTGCACCACAGCAGGAACTATATATATCTTAACCAAACTATTACACATAGGGGCAGATTTATTACACAAAAGTGGCGGATTAATTCACCACATATCTTCAGGCATCATGTAAAAAATGGCATAAATGGCATAATTTCATTACCTGTATATAACAGAAATACATTTATTTTACACAGCTTTTTATGATTTTCTGGCAAATTTAGCTTTACAAAGCATAATAAATAGGCCCGTAGTAGCATAATACAGAGGACACTATGGCTGTGGTGGGGTGGGGGGGGTGACGTAGAAGTTCACATACCGGAGACCACTTGAGGTAAAAAATATAAAGTTAGATAGAGATTTTATAAACTTGGGAACCTATGATATAAGGACTTACAGGTGTAAAAGAGCATTAGCATTGTGAGAGCATAGAGATGTCGCTTCATAGCACAGAAAAACAAATATTTCTCAAATAACCAATGGGATGAGTCTTCCTTAAGATCAAGGTGATAGCTTGAGAACAGAATCCATCAGGGGGCTCTAGGGAGAATCTGCATACATAGAATGTTATTCTTTATCAGCCCTCCCTTTTGGTTCTAAGGACCATACATATATCATAGTGTAGTATAATGAGAGGTCTCAAAATATAAAATCACCTAATATGGCATGATTTACACCAGCAGTAGATACAAAGAATGATGAGCATGACAAAGGCATTAATGTGTGCAAGAGAACAAAATTACCATTGAGCTGAACTTCTGGCATGAATTCTAACCATGAACATATTTAGTGTACTTTGTGAGGAAACCCCTTTATATGCTTTGTTTTGTCTGTTAGTCTACTGCTTCTTCTACTTTTAAGTGTCATCAATGTACTTACAAATATTATGTTGCATATAGTACATAAACCTTCTTGGCTGGCAGTGAGATAGTCTATCACTAAGGGTTTTTTATCAAAGGTTGAATTTTAGAGTTACAGTATGTGAATTTTTTAAAACTTTAATACATTAAATTGTATTCACAATTGAATGGTATGCTAGTTATGAAAAATTTGAATGTCTAAAAAAACCTCTATTTTTGTGTGTCAATTTTTTTGAACAAGCATCGATTTTTCCCCCATTGGAGTCTATGGGACGTCATTTTCAAAGTGAAACTTGACAAACATTTTGATCATCACTATTATTAACATCTTCAAATAGTTCAAGGGAGCTCTGCCACTGACTTGACTTCTATATGAACTTGACAATCAAATTAGAATAGGTTTCTAACTGAGATGTGATAAATCTCACATTCTAATTCAAATTGGAGTTGGTATTTTAAATATGTTAGTTTTGACCCAAAATTTCTAATTGGAATTTGGCATTGAAACCTTAGAAAATCTGCCCCAAGTGCTGCATAACTTCTTTCTTGAACTACTAAAGCTCATGACCAGTTATCTTTATACTTATTACTGGTGCTGTTAAGCAACTTTGCTGGCATCCTATCTAACTAAGAGGTGTGCAGGGATATGTCTGCTATAACAGAGTGGTGGGAGTGGTATTATACTGATCTAATGTAAGCATAGCTCATTCACTATTTCTTCTAGAGTGAGATATTCTGCTTTGTAAGGCATGCTAAAGGTAGGAAAGGAAGATTGCTTGCATGTGCAACAATTAGAAATATATTGATATTCATAGTAACCAGAGCATTATGACATGGATTGGCTAATTTAGCATATACCTCTACTGTCATACAGTAGCTTTATCAAGAGAATGGTACCATGATTTCTGGGTAATTTTGATGGTACAGCATCACTTGGTTCCTGAAAGAAATTAGAAAGAAGCACAACAAATAAAATAATGACTTTGATAAATAAGATGCAAAGTAGTCTTCACTCGACAGGATCTACTGCCTTAGCATCAGAGGTACCTGGGACTTAAGTGTTGCAATAACAGACATCTTATTATGTCCACACCTACCCCACACTTTCGATAGAGGTGGAAGCTGTTATTGCAGTGGGGTACTGCATTTTCTGTGGTTAGCAAGCTTTCATGTAGTGCTTCCCAACACAGCTGGAGGACCGTGACAATATGCCATCAGACTCAATCATCTGTAGCAAGAACATGAGTTCCTGTGACTAAGAATGCAGTTTTGGTCAGTATGCTTACTCAAAAATGCAATTTATCAGTTTCTTGTCTAACTGAATTGCTATAATGTGATATACTTTCATATACTAATGTACATCATAGTCCACATTTCATATATAGCAGATCAGCAGGTGTAAAAATACTGGGCCTTAAGTGCCAGTCAGAGAGTATCTTGTGTGATTACAGCATTTGCCTTTGCAGTGTGCCTCCTAGACACGAGCAACAGGCCAAGAGCTTCAGGGCAAACAAGTTTAGTCTCTGCACCCACTTTGCTGAGTCTATTATATTAATGACACCATGTAACCTTTAAACTTCCAGCCAGCTTGAAGGTATGGCATATGATATATATTGATTTCTTTGCAGATTAATTGCACTACCTGTCCCGTGTATGTGTGCCTTTATCTAAGGACAGTTTCTCAAGTCCATACCTTTACACAATCTCTGCAATCAGCTTTTTACAGTAGCTGTAGATTCTGCTGAAGTCCTTAACACTGGCCATACTAATGGTCAACCAGAGAACTGATCCAAACAACAAGTGCATACTTATCTGTGCCAGATTTTGACATATGAATATAGTCTTAATACATTGCTTAGGCTTGGGTACATCTGAGTTTGGGACATTGTACCTTCCTTTCATGTACAATTTAGCCCTGAAGGGCTGATGAAACAGCACTAGAGGGAACAGAGAGAGCAATTCATTTTAAAGCAATAGTTTTGTAGATTATTTAGTACAGGAATGGGACCTATTATCCAGAATGCTAGGGACCTGGGGTTTTCCAGATAAAGGATCTTACTGTAATTTTGATCTTCATACCTTAAATCTACTAGAAAATCATATGAATATTAAATAAACCCAAAAGGCTGTTTTTGCTTACAATAAGGATTAATAATATGTTAGTTTAGATCAGGAACAAGCTACTGTTTTATTATTACAGAGAAAAAGGAAATCATTTTTAAAAATTTGGATTATTTCATTTTAATGGAAATTATGGGAAATGTTTATTCTGTAATTTGGAGCTTCCTGGATATTGGGCTTCCGGGTTATTGGATCCAATACCTGTAGTGCTTATGTAGATTCTGCAAAGTACATTACCTTGCAATGATGTTAGAATGCCCATTGTGTACCTGATACTTAGGGGCACAGGTAAGTATTGTGAATTTTTGAATAAAATTTGAATTTTAAAAATTTGAATTACAAATTAATTTTGCGCTACTTCGACTATTGAATAGCCTAAAATTCTATTTGAATTGAAAACATTTGAAAATTCGAATTTCAAAGTACTGTCTCTTTAAAGAACTTCAAATTTTCCACTTCGACACCTTAAAGCTGCCGAATTGCCATTATACTGTATCCTATGGGGGACCTCCTGGAAGCTTTCCTGAAATAATTTCTAAGTCCTGGAAAATTCAATCGAAAATGGACCTAATCAATTGAAATAGGTCCATTTTCGATCGAAAATGGCCCCCCAAAAAATTTGCTGGTCGAATTTCGAATTTTTTTCTATTCAAAATTCAACCAATAGTAAATCTGCCCCTAAATGACAACAACTGCAGATGGAAGCAATATAACTTAGAACAGGTTACATTTGTTACATTTTGTTACATTAGCCGTTTCACTCACTACATGGATCACTTCACAGTAAGTCTAGTCTATATACTGTATTGATGGGTTTGCATGTTGGGCTCATTACCATGCATGATTATGAGGCTTAATAGTATTCACGACTAGGGGGTGGTGACATCATGCTGATGTAACTTGCACTGGGTATTTAGATGGTTGTTTGCACACTATGAGGCATCTTGATAGGTAGATTCATTTTTTTAATGTCAGCAGTTCATAGTTTTGCACTAATACTTTTGTGCATCATGGCAGTTTTCAACAACATTATTTGTAGACTGAGTGTAGACTGATTTTCAGTCAAATTCCATATTAAGTTACTTAAAGGAAAACTATACCCCCAAAATGAATACTTGAGCAACAGATCAGTTTATATCAAATTACGTTGCATATTAAAGAATGTCGCCAAACTGGAATATATATTTAAGTAAATATTGCCCTTTTACATTTATTGCCTTGAACCACCATTTTGTGATGGACTGTGTGCTGCCTCAGAGATCACCTGACCAGAAATATTTCAACTCTAAGGGGCAAATTTACTATTATTCCCCAAAATTAGCTCGATCAAATTCGAAATTCGATAAGCATTCGACCATCGTTTCAAGTAGAAGAAGTACAATACAAAAAGATCTCAATGCTCATTATTTAATGTAGAACAATCACCAAAAAACAATTGCAAAGGATATTCAGACAGGTAATGGAAAGATGTAAAACATGTCTTTCTCAAGAGTTTTGCTTGTTGCAGCTTCAGTACTTTCCCTGACTCTGGCAAGGATTGGGACAGCAAGGTTTACAAGGATCTGAGTGAAGACAAAACAACTGTTAGAATATGGAACATTTTGTTTTATAATTGTAATCTGGGTAAAAATTAAATCTATACTCTATTCTTTAAAATATATATAGGGGAATGTAATATAAGTTGGTAATGCAAAAAATGATTTGCAATGTGAAAAGTTAAGCCTTTGCGCGAACAAATTTTGCTTTGCGTGAATTCAACCTTTTGCGAACCCAGAAACTGTTTAGCGTCCACTTCCGCCAGCGGAAGACCGTTTGCAAATTTTATACTTTGCGCTATTGCTCTATCAATGTAATAAAATGTCTTACTGAAAAAGTTGCAATGTTTGCTCTGGAAGAATGCGCAATAATGATTCGCAATGCAATAACCGTTTAAGGAACAATATTACATTGCGAGATGTGGATTTTTACTCTTATTGGTGTGCAATGTTTTTCTCTTTGCGATTTTAATTAAATTCTCCCCATAGATCCTTATCAAGCATGACTGTTAGCTGTTCAGGTGATCTATATAATATATAATACCCTGAGAATCTATGGTAGGTTCACTGCATCAGTGAGAGAAGACTTAAACAGTTTTTGTTAAATTATTTAAATGTTAGTTATAAACAAGGGTGGCACCAATGTAATAAAAATATTGCAAAACAAAAAAAAATAAAACCTAAAAACTTTTAGGGCATTAAGGTCTCTTCTTTATTCGGAAGGAGATACATCCAATTTGTGAAGTTTGGCATTGTAATATTTCTAAATTTCTATCCAGTCAAATTTATCACATGAATGTCATCTACTGAATAACAGGGCAAACAAACTTTTCTTACCTTGTTTATGTCCATGGCAATGCTGTGCAGGCTTGCATGCTGATAAACAGACAAAGGAAAATCTTAATATAAAGCAGTTTTGTGCCCAGTGCCTCCATATACAGTATTAGTGGTGACCAAACTATGAGGTTGGCCTTTATATTAGTTATTAATATGGTAGTACTTTCTTATATCTGAAACCTTGAATAACTGGCTGAGCAAATATTGGACCACATTGAAGGTTTTAACTGAAAATTATTTAATCCCTACTACTATGTATTTTTTCTCCCCTTGTCCCAAGCAGTACTTACGGTCTTGGCAAACATTTTGTTTTTGGCAAGGATCACAACACTGAGATTGCTTTTGACATGGATCATAGCACAGAGTTTGCTTTTGGCAAGGATCCTGGCATTGGGATCTCTGGTGTCCATGTCCTCCTTTGACTCCAGACATGATGGCCTTTGGATTAGTAACCTTTGCTTCCAAGATAATTCAAGTTGAGAGAGTCTCTGAATGGGTTTAGTTGTCTGAAAGTTCTTTTTATATACTATAGCCAATACTGTGACATGTGCTTCTAGTTGTCATAGATGAGCAACAAGAGTTTACAAGATGGTTCTGAATAGAACCAATTAAGTTAAGTGTAGGTGTTTTCACAACAACTATAATAAGTATTAACAACTTCCCTGTTATGCAGAATGCAGTAAAGATAAAACATGTATTAATACAATTGTTACATTCTGTGTGACCCAGTGCTATTATAACAGCTATAAAACAGTACATTTAGGTCCTCATTAAATAAGAACACATTTGTATGAATGCTGTTAGCTGAAATGGGAACTGTTATGATGAAAACACTTAAATAGTTTTTGCATAGCTGGGCTTTATTATTTATGTTTTACAAGCAAACACCCTATTCATTTCCTGCTGCAGTTTTGAAAAAATAACAATTGCAATTGGTTGTATATTAGACTAAAGGAGCATGCTTTCCCTGTCCATGTTTGGTATTTAGGCCAGGTCAAGGGACTGGCCAATTACTAAATAAAATAATTAACTTTATCTACAGACCAAGGATAAGTATAATAAAATATCCTTTTCTACCATATTCAGTTTGTCATACTGTCCCTTAATTTTTTTAATTAACTTTATAAAAACTGTAATCATCACTACTAAACAGGGCCCACTAAGTTCTAGCATGCAGCATTTATTGTTATATTGAACCATAGAGGTCAGGGGTTTGGGAGCTTATTAATGAGTACCATTTCCTTTGTGGATTGCTATGCAAAAGGGTGAATATATTTTAAAATTAATAATATTTTATTTTAAACCAAAGATGGTAGACATTACAAAATTGATTTAGTTTGGACAATGATTGCAGCCAGTGGGTGTGTATATGTATAGTTCATAGGAAGGCTATTACTTAACTAAATCAAAGAGCAACTGAGAAATGTAAATATAAGGTGCTTGCAGTTGAGTCTCTGACATCCAACACAGTAGATTTTACGACAGATTATACAGCAGAGTAGCAAGTATGTGTTAAACATGCCCTTACCAAGCTTTTTAATACAATTCTGCTACAATATTTATATTATCCAGTTGCATCAGGGTAGATATTTAGTAGTATGGATTACAGCTTGGTACCATGCTTTTAAGTTAAATAATTAAGCCTGGTTTATGGTTGGTCCCCACAGGTAAGAAAATTGATTGCACTAGACTAAGTACTACGGGAAACCTATAATATATCTATAACTAGTTTGGGATTAATTCATTTAAAACCAAATGATCAAGCTACAAACATAACTGAGCACTACACGTCAGAAAAAACACTTTTAAATGTATATTTTAGTTTTGATACCAAAGGGTCTCCATGGAGAATTGAAAGACAAAAATACTGTAGGCTTTAAAATTTTTATTTTATTTTACATTTTATTCAAGACAATGAATGTGTTGCAATTCCTGCTTTACTGTTGACTGTTTCGTAACCATCACAAATACTATATCTAAAAAAAACAAATTTTCCCACAGGAAAAGAAAGGTACCCCCCAGATACTATTACTGTTTAAATTAGATCACATTAACCTTTACCACCTCCCACCACTAAATTATAATTTAGTAAATTATTTTTAGTATACCTAGTGGTCCAATCTGAACCATTAGTCACTGATCCCGTTAGATAGATACAAATTGATGGTGGGAGGTGGTAAAGGTTAATGTGATCTAATTTAAACAGTAACAGTATCTGGGAGGTATCTTTCTTTTCCTGTGGGAAAAAATTTCAAAACTTGCATTTCTGACCTAGATCAGACCTCATCAAATACTACAAGATAAAACAATAGTAGTAAGCAAGAGTACTGGTTCTCTTCTTTTTCCGAAAAACTGTATCTACTAATGAATCACAATCTAACAATAAATGCAGTGAGTATATCCTTATGTGGCCTTGATGTTTCATGCTGAATACAAATTAATAATAAATATCCATTAATATTCTAAACAATTGTTGAAGCTATTGAAACCATGTATTTGTGTTGCTCAATGGGCACCATTATCTTCACAGCCTATCTATTCCATGTATTAAGTGTTTTCATACCATACACAATCTGTTCTCAGAACCTCTCATTTGCTTCCCTTGACTTTTATATTTGCTACACATTTTGTGGAGAATCTATCTGTAAATAAAAAGGGCTTGCTTTGGCAATACTTTGGTTTGCATTCTAGTAATTAATTGTATATGTGTGTGTACATATACACAAAATTAACATCAAACAAGAAAATATAACCAGTTTCTTTTTACTATTATAGACCGGAGTTATTATGCCATGTAGACTGAATTTAATAATATGTCTGGCATGCTGATGATATAAAAGGATATATACTAAGATTCTAATGAAATAGCACCTCAATGGGCCCATTCCTCGTAAAAGATGATTTTATATGTTTGCCTTCATTGAAGCAATAGATCTGTAATAAACCTTCTTACATTTGAATGGCCTTGTTTTCAGCAACAAAATCCCATGTGGGAGGTTGTATTTATTTTAAGCAGTAACAGGTTTGCCTTTTCCATTATCCTATAGCAATAAATTAAATGTTTGATTGCACAACTGCACAAAGTCAGAAAAACCTAATCATACTGATCAATGATGGGTTTAGTTTCACTAAAGTAATAAACATCTGATTGACTATACACACTCACAACCAGAAACTTTTGATTTATATTCATAGAGCACAGAGAAAAAAATACTCTAGGCTCTACTTTGCCTTAAATTGAGAATATCACTCATGGAAGTTGCTTTGTTCAAAGTAATCAGGGGGATCCTTCAACCTACATATGCTAAACAAGCTCAACTCTATAAGCATCATTTATGTCCACAGGTGCACTTGCACAAGTCAGTTACACACACTTTTCCTGCAGGATTCGTCCCGAATCCTTGTGCCTGGCCAACCTGAATCGGAATCTTAATTTGCATATCAAATTAGGGGCAGGAAGGTAAATCACATAATTTTTTGTCACAAAACAAGGAAGTAAAAATGTTTTTCCACTTTTTACCTTCCTATCACTAATTTGCATATGCAAATTTGTATTTGGTTCGGTATTCGGACAAATATTTCATGAAGGATTTGGGAATTTGTCTGAATCCCAAATAGTGGAATATTATTATGATAATGGTTTATTTACAAGAAGCAGGGTTTTACATATAATCTGTTTTATGCAATATATTTTTATAGAGACCTACATTGTTCGGGGGGTATAGTTTTCCTTTAATACTTGATACCAAAGGACTCTAAGGGGCAGATTTAGCAAAGGTCAAAACTGTCAAAATCGGCTAGGGAGTTATTCAAATTTGATTCGAGTTTTTAAAAAATACTCTGGCCCTTTAAGAACTCAAATTTGACTATTCACCACCTAAAACTTGCTGAATTGCTGTTTAAGTCAATGGGAGAAGTCCAGGGATCAATTTGGAGTTGCCTTCCTGACATTCAAGTTTTTTTTTTTTTCAAGATTTGAGTTTTCGGGTTGATTCAATTTTTGAAAATTCGATTTTATAAATAAATTTCGATTGGTCAAATGTTTAATTTATGGGAGTCTAGGGATCACAAATTCAAATTTGACCTTTGATAAATGAACCTCTCCATATTATATATTTATAGCCATACTTAATATTTTTATTAATTGACAAGATGAAAATATAGTGTTACACGTGCAGGGGTGGAAAGATCACCAGCCCTGGGACCAAAGAAATTTGATCTCTCAAAGATGCTACATTACAAAGGAGCCAAAACACACATATATGATTTATAAGATTTAATTAAATAAAATTTAATAAAATGATGCCAGCCTTTGGGTGAATATTTGATAGTCATTACCTCCCTGCTAATTACTGGTGGTCTACAGAAAGCTCAAACATTAGTCAGGACAGGAGGAATCTGTAAGATGCAATATACCAAAATACCTTTACATTAGCTGTTAATTCTCTTTATATAATATATAAAAATGGGATTGGATCTAGTACATGGAAACTTATCCAGAAAGCTGTAAAATATGGCATTTCTTGTTTAAATAAGCAATGCTTAATTTGCATTTTCTTTGTATAATTACATCCATTTTAAAATATTTAAATATTTGTAGTAGCTGTAACAAAGAAGTGAATCTTAATAAAGAAGTACTGTAGGTAGGGATGCTGTAAATTATTTGTTGGGGTTCCGTGCCAGCCAAAGGCAACCATAGACCTTTCACAGTTAAGATCTGTGCTTTGAAGATGCCCCAGTATCTCCCCATCTTTTATGCTGATTTACAGCACATGATCTGTGCTGCTGTCAGTTACCTGAACTCAGACACAGACTCAATATATAGTACATACACAATATTAAATTCATTATATAGGGTGCATTAGTAATTTATACACAGTAGCTAAGAAAACAGTGCAATTTGCCTCAGAATTTGTAACATCAATTTATATGAACAGTGAGCCTCATTTTCTGCTCAATTGTGTGCAACAGTTCCTAAGATTAATGTCCACATAGGTACATGCAGATGCATGTGAGCATATCTTAACAAACTCTAAGAAGGCTTGACTATTTCGGTTATAGAGATGATGAACCTTTAGGCTGGTGTAGTGTTAAACATATAAAATATTACATTTCCAGCCAGAATATTCTACACAAAGCCAAGTTCCCTAAAATACAATATGGGGTGGCTTATTGCATATAATTCTACTCCAGTGGCAATTGTTAGAAACCATCAGATTTTTCTCAACAACTCATATTTGAATGAAGGACTGCTGCGTTCTGCGACATTGAACTCTAATAAATACCTCTTCAAATGAACATGGCATAAAAAGGCATAATAAGCTATATAGTCAAAAATAACTACAACTATCAAAAGTATCAAATTACAATCTGTCTTTTGGAATCGGTCAGCACAAGGACTATTTAAATGGAGTCTGGGTGTTTTAACATTCAGCCCCATATGAAGTCTAAATACATAATGCTGACAGTAACATTTGGTGGAGGAGGAAGAATAATGGTCAATTTCTGTCTTCCATGGTTTTGCCAAGGGCTCCTGTTTTGTTTGAAAGTAAGGCTTAAGGCTACAATTTACAATTAACAATTATGTGCCTTCTACTTTGTTGCAACAGATTAGGAAAGGCTCTTTGCCCCATGCTGGGGGCTACACTCCTGCGTGTGTCCATTCTTCAGAACTCGTACCCGACCCCTACCTGCAATCCACAACACGGACCCTACCCACTGACCATCAAGAATCAGGAAGTGCTGTCATTGTAAACTTGAAGGGACATCATCGGAAGTAGGCATAATCAGAAAAAAAGAGTAAAACACCTTATTGAGAAGACCCACAATCTGCCTGATCTGCCACCCGCAAACCTAGAAATCCTCCAACCCGCATCTATACCTGCTTCCGAAACTTCTACCTGCAACCTGCAGGGCACAGCAGCTTTTTGTGGGTAACCCGTGGGTACCCGACCCGATGTAGGACTCTACTGGGGGCTAACTTGGTAAGACACCATCTTTTGATAACATTTTGCTTTTTCTTGATTCTGTATGTTTTATTACTTTATTTGTTTTATTTTTGATATTAGACTTTCACTTCAAAAAATGGAGTCACATACCAGCATTTGCATGTATGAGTGTGTAATTGTTTTTATTATGCTAAACAACAGTTATCAATAAAATACAAACCCAACTGCTTGGAAGTGAAGCAATTTAATGTATTTGTAATATCCACAAAAGGACAGATAAATCCAGAATACAAGCAATTTGGTGCTAACAACAGAGCTATGACAGATTAACAGTAGAGGCTTTGAAGAAGTGAAGGGATATGTTGGTTTTAGGTCCTGCTCAAAAGGAGGGAATACTTAGTGCTTTCGATAGCATTGGCAAGGATGGCAAGGGTCATAGTGAACTGCAGAAAAATAAAACATAATTCAGAACACAATACATATCATATAAATATTTATATATTCTGGAATTTAACTACAGCTATTATATATCTATATTCTGCCACACATACATTTTCTTACAGACCTGAAATAAAGAATTGAAAATGACTAATGCAGAAATATTTCAGTATTGAGGGCCTTAATTATTAGAGAGGCAGCATTTGTAATATTTTACAGTCTGGAATACTTCATAAATCGTCCTTATATAATGTGTAAACAGTATATTATGTGTATAGTATTGTGTTATCACAATTAAACTTTGAGTTGTTGCAGAAACATATAGAAAATATGTTGACTGGCCTTTTTTGATGGATTTTATAAAATAAAGTTTCTATCCTCCTGTTCTCCATTTTCAAATTGAATTACAGTAAAAATTTGAATACATGTACATTTATTGGTTACATTAAAACAGGCCAATGTTTCAGTCTCCTTCTAAGACCATTCTGAAGACCAAGGTCTTGATAATGGTCTTAGAAGGAGACGAAAAAGTTGGCCTGTTTTAATGTAACCAATAAGTGTATGGATTTCTACAAAATCCTTTTTTGTGAAATGGTGTGCTATAGGTCTATGAAGTGTACATATATATATATATATATATATATATATACATGGTGCATATTTACCTTTTTGGGTACAATGGTAATGTTGGGCAGGCTGGCAGGCTGAAAAAACAAAACATTACAATAAAAAGAGATTCTACTGAGTTTATAATCCTATCTCAGTTTAATAGCTTAACTGCTATGTTCAGGCATATAATTACTTTTATTAAAAGATCCAGTAAATTTGTAGTTATGGTTAAATAAAACTTATAAAATAATATCGGAAAGCAGTTATTAACTTAGTGGAATACTAATATTTGCATCTTCTGTTCTGTCAATAACATTTATTTGCAGGAGAGGTACAAACCTATGAGAAGCACATTCACTGGCAAAAAATCTTTTATTGCCATTACTTTACCAGATGAGATCAGGACAGTCAATTTTAGGGGTTCATTTAGTTCAAATGTTTGATACTACATCCCCACTGTGTGCAGGTCATTTGAAAGAGAAGGGCATTGCACTGCATTGCATTGACAGTTGTCATGACTTCTGACATTGAATTGTAAAACAAAATGGCACAAGGCAAAAGAGTGGAAGTTTACAGAATTCCAGCAGCTGTTTAGCCTTACAGTGCAGTTTGGTTTCTGTCTTCTTTTATACCTAAATTTTATTTGTAAAGAGTGTAATTCTATATCTTTCTTGTCTCAAATTGGTCACTTAATAAACCCAGAAGTAGTTAACACATTCTTAGCAAAAAGAGATCATAAACATCAATGCAAAGCACATGTATGTGTTTCTTGTTTTTTTAAGGCCACATATAACAAATTGAACTTTTCAATAGTATAAGTATGGGACCTGTTATGCAGAATGCTTGGTACCTGGGGGTTTCCAGATAATGGATATTTCAGTAATTTTGATCTTCATACTACTTCAGACTGCTAAAAAATCATGTAAACATTTAATGAACCCATTAGGCTGATTTTTCTTCCAATAAGGATTAATTATATCTTAGTTTGGATCAAGTACAATGCACTGTTTATTACAGACAAAAAGGTAAAGGAAAAAGTAATCTATGGGAGATGACCATTCTGTAATTCTGAGCTTTCTGGATAACTGGTTTCCAGATAATGGATCCCATACCTGTACTGCCTTTGAATATTACTTACGTTCATGGCATATGGTTAGTTGGCAAGGATCTTTGCAGACAACTTGAGGCTGGCACGGATCTTTACAGACAACTTGAGGCTGGCACGGATCTTTGCAGACTACTTGAGGTTGGCATGGATCTTTGTAGACCCCCTTTGGCTGGCATGGATCTTTGCAGACAATTTGTGGCTGACATGGGTCTGGACAGTAAGTCTTCTGCTGGCACTGGCTGCGACCGCCTTTGACTCCAGACATGGCTGCTGTTTTGTTCAGTAGTATCTTCTGAGGCACTTGGATTCCCTGAGATTTGTTTGTTTGATCTGGAGCAACTTCTTTATATATATATGAACATATACAAATTCTTCAGCTGTATGTAAAATTAATCATTCAATTTATAGCATCATATGCATTTGTTTGTGTAAATGTTTTACAAGAGAAATAAAGGCAATAAATATAGGGGTAGTTATTTAAACAAAAACATGACTAAGTTCTAAAACTCCAAAGGAATTATTAAAATTCTTGGGTGAAAGATTTGGTTAAAATATTGTGTCTGACATACAGTATGTGAAGACATAATGGAAAAACAGCAAAAAGAAGTATTTTATTAAAGCAGCTGTAAGGACGGATTCACTAAAATGGATGCAATTGTTGTATGTATGGAAACTATTCATTAAAGGTCATCTATAAATGCAGCAACAGTGTTCAAACACAATCCAACATTCAATTCCAGCATAACTGTGGTGTGCAAACTTGCACCCAAGGTGTTAAAAAGTGTTCACCTGTGGTTACACATTTTTATAAATTGGACACAATTGTGACCAATATTCACAGAGTAGGGGCTGCATCATTTCTGGTGTGCAGCATTTTTTAAGGATGTTTATGTTGGATTCTTGTACTGCTAAGCCTATTGATGCACCCTGCTCTGAAACCCTGGAAACCCAAATAAGTTGCAGAAGCACACTGCTAGCCAGTCAAGGATGTACAAGGTGAATCAGGAGTATAAAATCCAAATTTTATTGAAATCACTGGATTAAAATCATGTAGCAAACACCTAGATGTAGTCAGGCAGGGGGAAAGCATGGCTTGACTATCATAGTCACTTCAAGAAGCCAGGGAAGCCCACCAGGGTATTGATGCATTAAAACAAGTTCACAATTTAACACGGACATCACGATTTAATCAGATTTGGAAAAAACAGGAAACAAAATCGGGCAAAAAATTGAATTGTTAGATTTTTTTCAGGCTTTTTCTGAAAATAACTCCGTTAATACTGTCATGGGAATTTTTTTTTTCAAAATGTATCAGTTAAAGGACCAGTAACATCAACAAATGAAATGGTTTTAAAGTAATAAAAAGATAATGCAGTGTTGCCCTGCACTGATAAAACTGCAGTGTTTGCTTCAGAAGCACTGCTATTGTTTATATAAATAAGCTGTTGTGTAGCCATGGGGGCAAAGGAGAAAAGGATCAAGTTACACAGCAGATAGCAGATAAGATCTGTAGAACATAATGTTATCTGTTATCCATTACTTATCCTGTGCCATACAGCCATTTTTCAATTTCCGCCATTGCTACTTAGCAGCTTGTTTATATAAACTATAGTAGTGTTGCTGAAGCAAACGGATCAGTTTTAACAGTGCAAGACAACACTACATGATATTTTCTTTACTTTAAAACACTTTCATTTTTTGGTGTTACTGTTCAGATTTCAAAATTGAATATAAAAAAATATGTTTGCTCTTTTGAGAAATGGATTTCAGTGCAGAATTCTACTTGAGTAGCACTATTAAAAAAAACTCCCCACCTAACATCCACCCTTTGCCTGTCCACGTCTGTCCACTCTCCATTCAGCACTAGAGTCTCCTGCCTTAATATTCTTACACAGGTAAGAGGCAAGTCCCAACTACACACACCATAGATATGTACATAAAGGCAATAATGCAACAGAGTTAGTTAGAAATAAATAATTATGGCCCATTATAATCCTGGAGACCTATGCGAAAGAATCAGGTAGCAATCTATAATACACCTCAAAGCTAAAAATTACATTAACAATGAAACCAACAGAGGGTGGATAATTTAATGAGGATGTTCGTAAAGACCTAAAGTCACTGCAGTACAAGCAATTATGTATAAAGATCAGTCATGTGGCAAATAAGGTTGGAGAGCAGCTGTTAATAGTAAAATTCTCTCTTCTCAAGGCATTGATCCTACCAGGGAATTTGTTTGAATCAGCTTTAGAATAAAATCTTTGTGAATAACAGCAAAATTAGTTTGCATATGTGAGCTTCTCTTATGTGTTCAAAATATCTTTAAAATCTGCTAATTTGGTAGCTATATTTCACATAAACATTTGCCAATTGTATTTATTGTGAATCATTTGTATAGTTTACTACATGATGCAGTTTTTGAGGTATTTATCCTTAAGTGATCACATATTTGTATTATTTTTCAGTTTGCATACGTGAAAAAATGGCATAATCCAAAGAAAGCCTACTGTAAATCATTATTAAGCTTTCTTACTCTACAAGGTTTCTTGTGCGTGGGAGAGTTCCTTGTGCTAAAGCCATAATTCTAGTGCAGCTGACTCTGCAATGTTGCTAACAAGGCAGTGCCTTATGGCAGTAGTAACATTAGCTGCTACTTCCTTTCTTATCCTCACAGATTGTTGCAGAATTTGACATTGTGTTTGCTGTTCCTGTAAATGTTCAGAAATCACCTGTTTCTGTTTGACAGGACATCATTCATAAACCTGCACCTCATTCTTCTTTTTTTGGTATAACTAGGGACAGGCTAAACTGAGAACATTAACTGAAGTTATTTTATTCCTTTAATTCATAAAGCATTTTTTTCTCAAAGTTTAATATTAATATTTATTAATATGCCCCTAAATCCAATTCGGGTCTCATTGGCAAAAAACTGTCTCAGCCAATGAGAAATGTGAAAAAACTGTTTTCATTTCTTCATATTTTGTTTCTGTTTAGAATAGTTCCACTAGAATGCCTTTCAACAATAGCAATTTTACTGTTTACAGAATGGTTTGCATGCATATTGTGTATCAAAAGTGATTTTAATATATTCCAATTATAGTATTACATTATAGTATTAACATTTTACTCTTGCTACACATATTAGATTAGGTCAGCATATACTGTTTATTTATCATTTACCAAGTGTATAAAAAATTGACTATGTTCATGGAACATTCACATAGATGGGTGACACTCCCTACCTATGGTTCATGCTGACTTTATGGGGCAGAGATCATTCAGGAATGTGTATTGAATATTACAAAGGGGATCCCTGCCTAGCAGCACCAACACCTGCGCAAGCAGTGCATGTTTCAGTCACGTGATTACTCATAACTCTGATGTTATGGCAGAGGGTGAACTAGGGAAAATAAGAATATTGGATAATTCTCTGCTTTAAAATGTATTTGGCTTGATTTACAATTATTGGAAAGAACTTATGCAAGAGCTCAAAGCCACACCAGTCATGACTATGTCAGATGCGTCTACAATTTTGTCTAAATTTTGTCTAAAATTGCCACTGTATATGGCCAATCTGTTTATTAAATTAAAACATACAGTACACAGCTAATGACTGTGTGCAGGGATGTAACCCACATTCAATTAGAAGGGGCAATTTATTAACTAAAATTGCATTTCAGTAGTTATTACAGTTACGGGCCCAGATTATCCAGAATGCTCGGGACCCGGGTTTTTTGGATAATCATGCAGATTTATTCAATTTTTAAAAATTTTGATTAATTATATTTTTATTTCATCAAGTACAATGTACTGTTTTATTGCTACAGAAAAAAGAAATCAAAAATTTGGATTATTTGGATTATTAAGAGTCCATGAGTGGTGGCTTTTCCATAATTTGTAGCTCTTTGGATAACGGGTTTCTGGATATTGGATGCCATACTTCTACTTCTATTTGTGGATCTTATACAGTATATGTGTATATAGAGTGCATATTATTTAGGGATGTGATCTATTACTTGTAAATTTTCAGTAAGATGTTAAATATGGCACTGACTCCTATTTAATCAAAACATGTATTTGCTTTTTCTCACTTTTCATTTTTTACAAATATTTTTGAGGCATGGTCCTCCAAATTATGAAAGAACACTATAAGACCCTAAGCATTCTATATAATAGAACCAATAAATAGACATTGTTTATTGGATTATTATTACCATTAACGCATATTTTTCAAACTTCTATATGTTGTGCTTTACATTGAATATGAGACTAAACTGAACATCTAGATTTACTTACGCAAATAACTAATACCCTATACAAAGACAAGCTTACAGCGTAATATTATAATTTTTCACCCTTTTGTTAATTTTCTTTATAGATTACACATGTGTTAACAGTGTATTGGCACCACACAATATTTCAGCCAAAGCAATTGATATATTTATCAAGAATTCTGGTATGTGTCTTCTGGTTTTTAATGCCAAGTCATTGTTGTGTTTAATAACTACTCATATATTTATAAAATGTATTTCTCTTGTAAAACAATTGCACAAACATCATATGAAGCTGTAAATTAAATGATTAATTTTACAGACAGCTGAAGAATGTGTATATTTTTATATATAAAAGAAGCAACTTCAGATCAAACAAACATATCTCAGGAAATCCAAGTGTCTCCAAGTGTCTCAGAAGATACTACTGAACAAAACACCAGTCATGTCTGGAGTCAAAGGTGGCCGCAGTCAGTGCCAGCAGAAGACTTATTGCCCAGATCCATGCCAGCCACAAATTGTCTGCAAAGATCCATGCCAGCCACAAATTGCCTGCAAAGATCCATGCCAGCCACAAGTTGTCTGCAAAGATCCATGCCAGCCTCAGTTTGTCTGTAAAGATCCTTGCCAACTAACCATATGTCATGACCGTAAGTAACATATATACCTGTAGTACCAATGGGAAGTTCAATTATTAGTATTAGTAACCTGAGCATTATACTGATTTTCATAATATTTGTCAGGTTACCACAAGGCCACAGATGGAGATAGAAATTCAAACTGTGCTGTAATGATAACCAGCTGCTTGAAACAAAAAAATGCCAATGCTTGGGCTGATAATTGTTTTGATCAAAACTGGGTTTATTATGCTTTCTTCTTTCCCTCTTTGCTGTCTGCAATCTCCTGCCCTGTCCAATTATTATTCTGTGTCAAGTCAATTTTAGGGCCAAGTTTGGACCTTATATTTCAAATCTATTGGACACAATAGGGATAACATTGCCCTGGGCAGTGTCAATGCCACCGTACCTACAACTTGTCAATTAACCCGCTACCTACCATAACCACATTTGGAGCCCAGGATGGAGTTTGTAATGTATAATATTAACCCCAACGGAAATGAGCCACCGCCATGCCGGCCACCCAAATGCACTTCACCTGGGTTAGCAAGTAGGAGCAAATGGCCTCACTCAAAACCCTTACCCAATATGCGCAACTACACTCTACTGCCCTAATGTCCCACTCTGAAAAGTATTTCCCAGCCCACCTACAGTAGCTGCTATGGCAGCATACTTACAAATGACCAAACCATACCACATGGATGGGAGGGCAGGAGGCTGCTCCCACCAGTGCTGACAGACTTAAGGGATTCCAGCTCACGCTGCTGCTGTAAGGTAAACCACCCCCTTTCTTATCTAGCAACCACAATCCTCTACTCCCTTTAGCCTTGCTAACTAGCTCAAATCTCTCCACCCTCCACTATGGTCGCCCCGGAAGCCCTATTAGAACATCAACATGTGGACAATTTTTTAAGAGTCACTGATGACCACAACCTAAAATATTGCCTGTGCTGATCTCCTCTGGTAAAGTAATGGAACTATGGCAGTATTTCATTTGTAATCAAAGAGCAGATAAATATATATACTATATATATTTAACTATAATAAATGATTTCTGGAACCTCTTATAAAAGTAATTAAATGCCTATACAGTAATTTAGCTAAAAGACTAAAATAGAATTGTAAACTTAATAGAATATCTTTATTGTATTGTCTTATTTCTTCCAGCCTGCCAACCTGTCCAGCATTACCATGGCAAGACTGTGCACTGCCCCCAAAAAGGTAAATATCTTCTATGCATGTATTTTTGCACAGAGAGGAAAAAAGCAGAGTCTTATCTATTCTATTTTTGTCCTTCCATCGTTAAAATTAAAATGTCTTCTGGTTGCTAAGATAAAAAAATTCAGAAGGCTAGATTTCTACTGTTATTCAATTCCAAAAATAGACAACTATAGAACATAAAGAATTATTATAAAAGCCATAAAAAAGTGAGCAATAAAATGTCTTGGCTGTGTTTCTGTATCAGTTTCTGCAGCATGTTAAAGGTTAATGTAAATTAAAATGTACTGTACCTTTTAATTTAATGCCTCTAGAAAACAGGAAGGAACAGGAAGTGTTTCTTTTAAACTAAGTATTTTTCAGGAATTTAAATAAAAACTTTTTGTTTACTCCAATGAAATATCTAAAAACATATTGCAGATTTTAAAAAATATTCACTGTTAGTGATCTATATATGTTGTTTGCTCAATAACAATTTAGCAGCTATAATGAAATTCCTGAATGTCGAATCTTTCTGTGCTATATATTTTTTGTTAATAGTATTTTATTTCTCAACAGTTCACTGTGACCCTTGCCATCCTTGCCAGTGCTATAGAAAGCACTGAGTATTCCCAGCTTTTGAGAAAGGCCTGAGAATTCCATCAGTCCACCAAATGCCCTCAAATCTTCTTCTACTTCAGTCTTCTACTCTTTCTTTATCTTGTCATAATTGTGTTCATACCAAATTGCTTGTCTTCTGGATATATCTGTGGTGAATGTTACTGTTCCATTAAATTATCTTGGCACATTTTGGTTTGTATTTTTTCATTGATAAGTGCTATAGAGTAATAAGAAAAGTGCCATACTAGGCAATGGTAGCCTTATGACCAACAAGGGAACTATTTCTGCTGTAAACACAAGCAGAGTTGTCATATCAGGCCACAAAGCAAAATAAAATAGAAACAAATGCAGATTTTATCCTGACTTATGCAGCTGCTCTCAGCTACTCTCTTGGGGGCAAATTCACTAAAGGGGCGAAGTGACTAATTGACGTAATTTTGGAACTTTGCACATTTACTAACGGTAGCTGGCGTAATTTCGCTGGCGTAATTTCAACAAGGAGATACAACGGTAGCTGACGCAGCTTCGCAGTCTAACGCCAGGTGAATTTTCGGTCTGGCGAAAGAGTGTTACTACGCAAATTCACTAATTTTTTTATTTTCTGACCGTTACCTCTATCACCAGACTTGCCTTCACCACCTCAGAGAGTACATAGAAGTTTCTCAAAAAAAAGTAGAAAATTTTTCTACGTAAGTCCCAAAAAATGCTGGTGTTTTTTCCATTTTTATAGGTGATAGGCTGCAAAAGGACGAAATATTTTTTTTGGGTATCCTGCTTCCCCCCTACTTTTCCTAACATATGACACATAAACTATACTCTGGGCATGTGTAGGGCAATAGAACAACTCTATTTGTATTTATTAAGGTTCCCTGGGCTTGTTTAATGTAATGTTTTTTTCTGTAACATATATGGCCATTCAAACTTTGTTCCTGCCATATGGCGAAAGTGAATTTGCCCCCTGGTGTCTGGCTGCTTTTGGGTGATTAGTTTTAATAAAGATTTGTTCCAGTTTATGTCAAATTTGATGTAGGTTCCATTATGCTGTCGGCTAGTTCAGGGACTGTGGCCCTTATTTAAGTCAAGGGCCAGATGAATTTAACCCAATAGCAATGAATTCTTCAGGATAATGTTCAAGAGGCATTTATATACAGAGGGAGAAGTAAAATATTCTGGAATAGCTGTCACAGTCTCTGACTTGAATATCATTGAAAATCTATGGTATAAAGCATGGGTCAAAAATACTGCCATCCAGAACCTAGACACTTTTCAAAGGCTATAGGAGGCATCTAGAGGCTATTACATTTACAAAAGGAGGCTCAACTATGTATTGATGTAATATCTCTGTTGGGGTGCCCAAATTTGTGCACCTGTCTAATTTTATGATACATATTTTCTGTTTATCCTCTAAACTTTATGTCACTGCATAAAGCATTTTATAGATCAAAAGGAAGTTGCTACTTTGAAAGCTCAGTCAATGATAAACAAAACTCCAAAGAATTAAGAGGGGTTCCATTTAAGAGTTGTTGCCATTTAGTGCAAATAGAAGTTCAAAAGCAAGGTGAGGTTGTTAAGAAAAAAGTGTATTTAAGGCATTCAGATTAGCTGGGACAAGATGGCCAAGAAAGTGTAGAATAGGGTATTGCAGTGAAAAGTAAAAAGATTTCAAAATTATTTGTTAAATATGTGAATAGTGAAAAAAATAAAGCAAAGAATGGGTGGAACACTATTTAATAGAGGAAGGTCATTCGGAACCCCTATTCAAAAAGGCATCCTGTTCTTAGCTTAAAACTGTAGGCCTGTTATTCTGACATCAGTGGTAGGAAAGCTTTTGGAAGTTTTTGCCACCATTGTTTTATCCGTACTAGGTTTTGCCAGACTAAATTAATTGCCTTTTATTGGGAGGCAAGCAGGAACCTAGCAACTGCTTTGCAGTAATGTCTCTACTTAGGGACATATTTACTAATGGTCGAAGTGACACTTCACCACCTTAAAGCTGTCGAATTGCCATTTTAGCCTACAGAGGACCTCCTAGAGCCTGTCGACCAAAGGATTTTGATTGAAATAGGTTGAATCGCTCGAATTGAACGATGCATTCGAAAGATTCAAACAATTTCAATTCAATCGAAAACTGATCAATTTTGTCCATTTTCGATCAAAAATTACCCCCCAAAAAAATTAGATTAGTTTTTTCACTTCGAAATTCGACCATAAGTAAATCTGCTCCTTAGACTGCTAAAGTGTTTAATACAGTACCACACAAAGGGTCAGATTCAATTTAGTGAGAAAACGTTTATCACATGAAAACTGATGGATGAGATTCAATTTGAGATTTTTTGTTCTCCAAATTCAGTTACAGTTTTTTTCCAATATACTTCACTAGAGTTTTCACGTGATAAAATATCATGTT
The DNA here is from genome assembly GCA_024363595.1 of Xenopus borealis. Lineage (NCBI taxonomy): Eukaryota > Metazoa > Chordata > Amphibia > Anura > Pipidae > Xenopus > Xenopus borealis. The sequence continues at coordinate 36,258,289 of CM044444.1, read as the reverse complement.
TTCTGAATTTCATTTCAAATTGAATCCCATCCATGAGTTTTCACTTGATAAACAATTTTCTCACTGAATTGAATCTGAGCCAAATAATAATTAGAATTTGGTTCTTCCTTTGCTGGTATAAGTGTCTCCCCTTTTGGGATGGCTTTTCTCCATATTTTTTAATATTGTTGGTGGGATTTGATTGTATTTAGCCACAATCACATTAGTGACGATGGGTACTAGTGCTGGATAATTAGATCTTGTTCACAGTTGTCATTCCTACATTCCTTTAAGTGTTGGTTAGAGCTCAGTGCAATTAAGTCAAGATCATCTATGTCAGAAACCCTTTTATGTTCAGACCTTGCTTTGTGCATGGGTAGACCATTTTCTCCAATTTGTCGCTGAAACATCCTGTCTGGATTTGAACCAGGGACTCACTGTTTATTATGCAATCGCTCACCTATTTGAGCAAACTGCTGGGTTCCTGGTTCATTTCAGTAATATTCTATTAATTAAGTTTTTCAGGCAGGAATAATGACCACCTCTATTAACACACACCTGTTCTATATATCTAATTATACAGCCTATAAACCCCTACTTCTTAGTTTCTCTCAGTTCCTCCCACATCCCTTATAGCTCTATCAAGCATAGTTTCAGGGAGTGATTCTGTTCTGCTAATCTAGTTCTGACCCCTGTCTGTATCTTGAGTTTGACTGAACTCTGTATGGGCCGACCTTCTTTTCCTGCTTTAATTATCTTCTGGATTACGATTTTGTACCTGTTCTGCCTAACCCTGATTCTTGAAAGCTACCTGAGATCTCATTATGTGATCTGTTTCCCTTGTTTGTTCAGAACCTTTGCCCTTATCTGGTGGCACCTGAGTAGCTGAGAGCTCCACCCAAAGCCAAAAGTGTGAGCTGGAACCTAGATCTTGGCAGTCGCCTCAAAGGAGGGAGCACAGAATGTAATGTAAGAAAGTAATGCTGTAGACTAAATATTTGTATTTCACTTCTTCAGAGCCCAACGGCAATAACCCTTTTCAGGCAAAGCTTAGCATTGACCACGGTAATGTTAGGTTTGCATCTGGGAACCCATGAAAACCCTACATTCCCTGTGACAGGTCAACTCAACCCATATGGAAGGGCTATTATTTTTAAGGGGCTTTACCTAGAGTGTCCCACTGATTGGCCATGTGTAGCCAAGTCACATACTTATACTGCAGACCTGAATCATATACTGTAGATTCTCCAGGTTGCACAAATACAGTGCCACTGATGGTTCCATAAGAATTCAAATGGGGGGGTATGCTTGTCTCTGGAGCTCCCTTTGGTTGTGATGGTTCCTTTTCCTTAAGGAGGTTTGACACTGCCGTTATGGGTTTCAGGACCAATTGCCTAGTTGCTTCACAATCCTCTGTCTGCTCACATAACCACATCTAGAACATACTTATTCAATGTATTTTCACATCCCATCTCTCAGAAATAAGATGCAATTGTATCCCTTTTGTTCTAAACCCAATTCTGGGCTGTAGATGTGAAAACATAGCCAGGAAATACAAATAGCAAGGGCTGTAGCAAGATAACTAATCAAATTACAGACTCATTCACAGGCTCTGGATCAGCCACTTTAGAATAAATATTAGTTATAAGATGAATTTTAAATATTTTATTCAATAAGTTGCTTTTTTTAGCATGATATTGTAGAATACATGGCAAATTGGTAGAACAAAAAGAAGTTGAAAAGATATTAGTTTAGTTTGTTACATGATTATATAATTTATTGAAATGTTTAATGCCCATATCATGAAAAATATTCTTGTAGTCATTATTTTACTAAATAAGGGTTTGGTTTAAGGTGAGGGAACAGTTTAGTATGTCCAGGGATGAATTAGTAATAGAAATACTAATGCTTAATAGGTGGTACAGTGATAATACAGAGGTGCAAAGGCTAAAAACATGTTCTGTATTAGCAAAGAGCTGTAGTCTGCACTCTATTAATGCCTTAAAATATTTCAGTGATATGCATGCTGCCTGCAAATAGCTGTACCAAAGTTGCAATACAATGAAATTTTTACAATTCACATTATAGGAGATACCAATATCCACCAAGCCCTTCATATAACAATCCAATAAATATTTTTAAGACTATGTGACTATGACTGGTCATACAAATTTATTGACACTGTGCATGACAAACATTGTATAATGTCATTGTACATATACAAGGAAGGTCACTGATGCGGTGTTGGACATACTTAATCCATGGGTTTTTAAAAACTGGATGCTACTAGATGCTATATGAAATGTTTAGTGGATTACTGTATTTTCTATAATTTTACTATAATGTGAAGAATTGTGAATACAGGTATAGGATCTGTTATCTGGAAACCTGTTAATCAGAAGGCTCTGAATTACAGGAAGGCTGTCTCCCATTTCATCCAAATAATTAAATTTTTTCAGAATAATTTCCTTTTTTCTCTGTAATAATAAAACTAATTCTTATTGGAGTCCAAGCAAGCCTAATGGGTTTAATTATTGTCTACTTGATATTTTAGTAGACTTAAGGTGTGGAGATCCAGGTTATGGAAAGACCCATTATCTGGAAAACCCTTGGTCCCGAGCATTCTGCATAATAGGTCCCCTACCTGTAGATTTTAATCCTTAAGCTTCTTTTCCATCACTAAGGGAATTGATTTAAGTTTACCAGGGTCTCTTTGCCATTTCTGGTACTTGCTTCATGGTTGAAGCCTCCAACATATCTAATAACCGGTGACTGTTCAAGTGGGCAGGGTTGCAACCCAAATTTATCGTATATAATATATAATTTTTCTTAGTAGCAATGAAACAGTACCTTGTATTTAATCCCAACTAAGATATTATGAATCCTTATTGGAGGCAAAATAATCCTACAGGGTTTATTTAATATTTTATTTTTCTTTTCAGACTTAAGGTATGGAGATCCAAATTATGGAAAGACCGCCTATCCAGAATACCTAAGATCCTGAGCTTTCTGGATAATAGGTCCTATACCTATACTACTGATTCCAGTACCATAAAATGTAACTGATTAAAAGTGTTTTTTCTTGAAAGTGTGTAGATAAAGAGTATTATCTAGATAAATGGCAATTCAGTGTTGTGAACCCCACATAGATGAGACCACACAGACAGATCAGGACATGCATCAAAATTTTGAAATAAAAGTAAAATAACCTTGTAACTGCACAGTCTGACCCATTTGGAGATGGTTTAACTTCTTTCCCTTTAACACATACATTGTGTGCAAACTAAGCAGGGGTACTGTGATACCCTAGGATTTACCCCTAGGGTTACTTATTTCCCTTACAATATGAGGAAATTGCAGAGGCTCCGATAGTTTGGCCTCTACAGTATGAAATAAGTGGTGTCCAACTCAATTCCTGTACTGAGTGCTATGCATTTCTTAAAATATACCAATGCTTATGTAACCTATGGATTGTCAAAGAAGATGCTGGGCTTTCTAGATAACTTTTTTGGCACATATTATTCTCCTTTATTACCCTTTCATAGATTTCACTGACTAGCCTTGTCACTAAAAGCCTTTCTTCACAAAACTGGGGCAAAAATTCCAAGACAAAAAAGTCACCAAGACAGAAAAGTTGCCACAAGAAAAACGCCCATTGACTTTAATGCATTTGGAGAGTGAACAAATTGTTGCACATGAAAAAAATGTTGCGCATAAGAGAAATTTTGGTGCCTATTGACTTCAATGCATTTCGTGAAATTTTCACCATTTCGCCGGGACAGATTTGCTCATAATTAATGTTCTTCTTTTAAGCGCTACTATATTTATTTCTTTTATTATTAGACATGCACATTATACGGTAAATCAAATGGTTATTTTTTTACTCTCAGATCATAATTGCTTCATATCAAACAAACATATATGAGGGAATCTTCAAGTGTCTCTGAAGATACTACTGAGCTAAACATCAGTCATGTCTGGAGTCAAAGGAGATTGCAGCCAGTACCACCAAAAGTCTTACTGCTCTGATCCGTGCCAGCTTCAAGTAATCTGCAAAGATCCATCCCAAAAGCAAGTTGTCTGCAGTTGTCAACTAATAATATTCCATGTAAGTAATATATATAGTACCAATGGGAAGCACAGCTAGTAGTATCTGGACCTAAGATTCAACCAAGAACACCAAGGACACATATTTTAGAGTATAAAGGATATGATGTATCATTAACTTTTTATACTATATCAATTGATATGATTTCCCGTAACAATTTGTTCCGCTTTTTAAGATCTGTCATAGGGAACTGATGGTCCCAGTATAATCTGTGCTAATGAGCTCCTTTATACACATTGTTTACTTAAAAGTCCCGTAAAATGAGCCTTAGGTTGTGATTACACTGTTATCATTCAGTGTTTAGATTAAAGCTGATTTACCATATATATGTACACATATTTGGTATACTGGATTCTAATGGTGATCGGTGTATATACATCTAATCTTCCTCTTTACTTTTCTTTTTGCACATTTCTAATATAATTCTTCACATGTTCATCTTACTATGTTTCATACCTTATTTTTGAAATCTCCTCTATGCTTTTCTATGTCTGTAGAGCGTATCTTTCACAGTTTTTAACCTTCTTCTATGTTTTTCTATTTTTGTAGAATTTATTTGACCTCAGCTTTCTGTATAACATCTATTATATGTAGGTCACATTACCTCTAATTCCAGCTATTTAGGTGCTTAGAGACAACGTGGTTTTATATGGACTCTAGAATTGGTGAATATTCAATAGAAGCAGCCTGGTAGAAGTGTCGATTTGATTGATAAATGTGATTGGAACAAAACTGAAACTATTTACAAGCTGAAATTAATTGAGGTGATAGACCTGTGTGAATTATGGTGATGCCTAACCGATAGAGGTGTTAAATCTGAAACCGACGTATTGTTTGGAGAAAACCAGGAGATACTTCGTGTGGGGGTTGTATATGTGGATTACACAACTAACACCCATGACTACTTCAGCAACGCAGTTGGACTATGATATCTGATGAACACTCAGTTGGTTATCCTGGTTAGCATCGAGATTATGTCTCTCATGACACCTATTTGAGACAATGCTCCCCGGGCGAGCCCTTATTACCCAACAGTGGTGTGATGTTGCCTGGTGTCAGCTTGCCTGGTCACACATTCAACTGATGGGACAGAATCTACCAACTGAACAGAAGCTGTAAACACCCGCCTCTTCAATCTCTAGATTTGTGATCAGGGGTGTCCTGTAATACATGTTTGCTATATTTCCGCACACAAGATTTGTGGTGATGCAAGACTGGAAAACATCCATATATTTACATTGAACTGGCCCGATGGGAATGCTGATATGACGTATAATTGCGATTGGAATATCACTGGAAAGGAGTGCATTGTTATCCTGTGCGGGTGAGATTCGTACACATTGGTAAGACACTATCGCTCTCAATGTAGCGACAAATTTGGACTGAATAAACCGCTGAGTGCTCGATTTTGATAGTCCGGTTTACCATTTGGAACAAGGAGGAATGTCCCCTGACGCACTCACTGCGGTTCGACTGTGTGTGTGTTGTTGCTAAGTGCGAGTTCGCCTTGCAACATGTTCAACTGAGGGGATAGGATTTCCCGACTGAACGGAAGTTGTAAGCACCTGCCCTTTGATTCCACGCACTGATGATCAGGGGTTACCTGGAACACATGTGCGTTCTACCGCCCTGCGTGAAATTTGTGGATTCTACCTACACAGAAGTGAGGTACATCATTATCCTTGATAAAGGGCCCTAACCCGAAACATGTTGTGTGTGTGATCCACTTCCTCAATAAAGAAGTAATGCAGCTTTAAACGTCTGCCTGGATTCATGCTACACCTGCTTTTGCTCTTTGTGACATAATTATCCTTATGCCATCATTCACTATGATTTAGCGTTAGGGAACAGAGGTACATATGCTTTTCTTTACTTGTTGTTTGTCGGACAGCTTACACTTTACATGCTTTTTTGTTGTTTGGTCTGCACTCTCAATTTTTCTTGGTATATACACTGACTGCTGTTTTTGGTAACTAATTTTAACTTCACTAGAATTGGATTTATATTCTTGTTTCACCTGTAAATCCTGGGATCGGGATTGTGAATACTAACTGTTGGGTCTTGATTCTTAATGATTTTACACAATTCGATGAAATTAGTTTAAATGATATAACTCACTAGTTATTATTTAACACTAGGGGGACGATTTACTATATTCACGTGAAGGATTCGAAGTTGGATCGAATTCGATCGTATTTCGAATGTAGGATTTCTTCGTTTGGTCGAATATGTGAATTTTGGCATATTCGATCATTGAATAGGTAATGGTCGCTCATACGATCAGCGAAGGATTTTATTTTTTAAGTTCATTCGATTGCCTACTTCGGCAGATTGGACCTACCGAATTGCAATAGAAGCCTATGGGAGCACTCCGATAGGCTTCTGAAACTAAGTCCTGATCGAATAGGATTCGTACAATCGAAGTGTTCGATCGTTCGAATCGTACGAATCGTTCGAATGATCAAATTATTTATTTGTTCAGTCAAATTATTTATTCGACTGATCGAATAAATTTGTATTCGATCGTCGAATGAAAGAATATCGAATAAAAGGTAGTCTAGAACTATTCGATTAACATTCGAAAATCTAATGCTAATTGAATATCGAATAGAAACGAATTATTTTTGGGGAATAATAGTAAATTTGCCCCTAGGTGTGACAAGTATACTGTTGCCAATTTTTCTCCTTACTTTTTATTTTTTGCCTTCTTTTTCCTGTTTATGCTTTATTTTTCTCTTTTCCATTAGTCACCGTAATGATTACATGGTCACATGGTGTGGTTATTACTTTTTGGTTATATAGTTTGTGATTAACTTATATTGTTAATACCCTGGTCTTGTTTATCAAGTATGTGTTAGGTTTCGTTGTATTATATTGGTACACAGAATGACATACTTTTTTTATTTTATTATGCACAGTGATAGTAGTTTTTAATTGATCGTTTGTATATTGATTAATATGTCACATTTCACGTCACTTCCCTTAACACTGAGTTTTACGCCAAATTAAATGTATTTATCCTATGTGTTCACTTCCCTTTGCACTTTGAAAAAGTCAGCTTCTGTTTTTGAATAAAATGTTTGTATATTTATTAAGACCTGTAAGTGCGATCTGCCTCTATATTCCTATATATATATATATATAT
>CM044444.1:36203278-36247220 GCA_024363595.1 Xenopus borealis | reverse complement strand
TGCAAAAGAATAAGAAATCAGGAAGGGGGCAAATAGTTTTTCACACCACTGTACACTGTAGTTTAGCTAATAGACTGCCAACCTGCCCATCATTACCAATGCAAGACTGTACACTATCTCCACAGAATAGACAGCAAAAAAACAGTCTTGTCTAGATTTACTGTTCAGACAAATACAATTTTAAATTACTTTTGCATAATTTTATATGCTTTTTTATTTATTAACTTTTCAATTTTGGTTTCTCCATATTGAAACTTTGAATGCTGTCTGGATGTAAGGGGCAGTGACTAGTGATGGGCGAATCTGGGGCGTTTCATTTCACCGGAATGGTGAAAAATTTGCAAAACGCCAAGTTTGCAAAGCCTAATACTAAAGAATCTCTCTATTGTATGCTAAGGGAAAGATTTACTAATGGTCGAATTTCAAATTGAAAAAACTTCAAAATTCGACCATCAAATCTTTTTGGGGGGGATCATTTTCGAATTGTTCAATTCGATCGAACGATCCCTGTCTATGTGATGCTGGCATTATTGAATAGGGATGATTCAGGAATGTGAACTGAGTATTATTACGTGATCTCTTCCTGGCAGCACCAACACCTACCAAAAACAGTGCATGTTCTATCATGTGATTTCCTCTGCAAAACATGGCATAATGCTTAGTTTTAGCAATGCTTTTGACTTGCTTTGTAATTGTCTGAAGACAATCATTACCTTGGATTGTTTTCTGACCCTTGTCAATTGCTGTCTGTGGCAAGGTTCTGTATTACAGTAGATACTGCTTTTCTTATGAGTATTGTGATATTTTTATATATGTATGGGATCTATTACCTGAAAACCTATTATTTAGTAAGCTTCCAAAGACAACACTACAATTTCCTCATAAATGGTTGCCTCACATCATGGAAAAATGCTGTATCAAAAAAACCTAGGCCCCTATTTTCTAGATCAGTGGTCCCCAACATGTTGCTCTCCAACCACTTGGATGTTGCTCCCAGTGGCCTCAAAGCAGGAGCTTATTTTTGGATTTCAGGCTTGGATGCAAGTTTTGGTTGTATAAAAACCAGGTGTCCTGCCAAACAGAGCCTCAATGTAGGTGGACAATCCACACAGGGGCTACCAAATGGCCAATCACAGAACTTATTTGGCAACCCAAGAACATTTTTCATGCTCGTGTTGCTCCCCAACTCCTTTTACTCCTGAATATTGCTCACGGGTTCAGAAGGTTGGGGATCCCTGTTCTAGACAACGCCTCTAAATACGGGACAGTTGAGAGGTATGTGTTAGTACAAATAGTTCTAAAGTCTGAAAATATGAAGAAATATGCTTGCTAATAATATTACAATTTGTAGTTGTTTCTGTTGTATGTAATCATTCTGTATAACATTTACTAAAATTAGGTAAATAGGTAATATTAGGATTGTAAACTTAATTGTCTTTTGTCTTCCAGTCTGCCCAGCATTTCAATCAGGCTGTGCACTGTCCCCTAAAAGGTAAATATTTTTCATTTATACATTTTTGTGTAGAGAGGGTTAAACCTTAAAGTCTTGGCTGGATGTGTACTTCAGACAAGTATCAATACCAGTGGTGATATATCAAGTGATCAAGTGCTGCTCAAGCATAATTTTGCATTGAAATCCATTTCTCAAAAGATTTCTCAACCAGATTTTTTTTATATTTCATTTTGAAATCTAACATGGAGCTAGACATATTGTCAATTTCCCAGCTGCCCCAAGTCATGTGACTTGTGCTCTGATAAACTTCATTCACTCTTTACTTTTGTACTGCAAGCTGGAGTGATATCACCCCCTCCCAGCAGCCTAACAACAGAACAATGGGAAAGTAACCAGATAACAGATCCCCAACACAAGATAAAAGCTGCCTGGTAGATCTAAGAACAACACTCAATAATAAAAACCCATGTCCCACTGCGTATATTCAGTTATAGTGATGGGTGAGAATATATTCGCCAGGGGCGAATTGGCACCAAAAACGATGCGACGCTCGCCGAAAACAATGCAACGCTGTAAATTCGCGAATTTTTCAGCGAAGCAAAACGGGTAGATTTGCCCATCACTATTCAGTTACATTGAGAAGGAAAAACAACAGCCTGCCAGAAACAGTTCCCTCCTACAGTGCTGGGAAATTGACAAAATGTCTAGCTCCATGTCAGATTTAAAAAAATCTGTTTGCTCTTTTGAGAAATGGATTTCAGTGCAGAAGTCTATTGGAGCAGCACTATTAACTGATGCATTTTGAAAAAAACATGTTTTCCCATGACAGTATCCCTTTAAGGTGTCTGTATTTTTTCAGGTATGAGATCATTTATCCGGAAACCCATTTTTTTTTTAGAACAATCCTGAAATAAAGGAAAGCCATCTCTCTTTGGGTCCTATAGTCAAAAAAAAATTTCTTCCACTGGAGGTGCATGCTAACATAACCCATGCTCTTTATATACTGTATACAATATATGCAGCACAGAAATGACTCAGCATTTTATTGGGCCTCATAGTGTAAAACCATCTAACATTAAAATTTAGATGGTTGTTTGTATACTATGAGCCATCTTGATAAAAGTCGGAAAATGATGATTTTGCACAATAAAAGGATTTTGTTTGTTTTGTAAGCAATCCTGAGAGTGCTGAGTTATTGCTGTGGATATGCTTTCTGAAGTACTACCTGGCACCCAGGAATTTTAAAAATAACCCATGAGAGTGCAAATTCATCCACACTAGTTGCTCCTGGTATTGGCAACCATGTTCAGTAGAAAGCTGGAAAAACTATTTTTCACAGATAGTTGCCCTTTAAGTACATAATTCAGTTTTTTTACTTTTTACCTTGTACTTAATGGCACTTAAACTTCATGAACCAACATTGCTTGCAAACTAAAACTATTGGGTTCATTTAATGTATTTATACATTTTTCAGTAGCCTTTAAATTAGAAATGATAACATTACATTAACGGAAAAAATGCATTATAAAAAAACCTCAGGTCTCAAGCATTCCACTCAATATATTCCATACCTGTACAAAACATACAGTTAGGGTTGCCACCTTTTCCTGAAAAAAATACCGGCCTCCCTAAATATTTATCTTTTTTTCCTATTTAAAACATTGGGATTAACCATGCAACCCTGCATACAGTATATACATAATAAATGTTTGATATCCTAATCCTAATGTAGATATAGCAAGGGCGAGGTATCTATATAATTTTGAAATAATGCAGCTACATTCCCTTTTAATCACACTGGGTGTTTCCACAATGTTAAGCTATGTTTGCATAGGTTGCCATGAAGCTGGTGTTTTCATAACGCACCCTTTTTTTGCCACAACCAAAATACCAATAGTATAATTGCCTTCTCACACAGTTTTATGGAGCTGACCTTGGCAAAGCAGCAAACCTTGTTCACATAGTGCCTCCACCTTACAAGTTCCTTGCAGAATAAAGCTAGGAAGGAAATAACAAATATGATAGATAATAATATCTTATTGAATAAGCTGTAGCACTCCAAGCCTTTATAAATCAGGGCCTGTGCATTTCATTACATTTAGGGGTCTATTTTTTATTTTTGAATAGATAATTGTGGGTGTATCTATCCCCAAAACAAATAACTAGTGATGGGTGAATTTATTCACCTGGTGTGAATTTGCGGCGAATTCCCGCGACACGCCAGCGAAAATTCACCTGCCGAAAATTCGCCTGCCGAAAATTCGTCTACTGAAAATTTGCTGGAGTAAAAAAAAAACGATGTCCCGATGGGTCAAAGACGACGCAACGCACTTCGAAATCGACGCACGTCAAAAATGTGCCGTGACTCGTTTCGTGAATTTTACGCCAATTTGCAAATTTCGCTGGAAATTCGTCAATTTTTCGTCGAAACGGCATAGATTCGCCCATCACTACCAATAACTTCAGCAACGTCCTACTTTCCATTCCTTCGTCTTTTTGAACAGTATCTATGTTGAATTAAAGGGTGGACAGTATATAAAGCTTTTTTAGGTGGAGGGGTTGATAATCAATTAAGAGGGTACTGATATCTACTATTTCCTTGGAAATGTAGTAAAATTTAAATATTAGTCATTTTGGTTCTCAGTAGTTCTGTTTCATGTGCAGTACACAGGACTTTATAGGGGATAATTTAAGATTTAATAATCTGCTTTATAGGCGTCTTACTATATATATAGATTCCTCAGTTTATAGTGACAGCAATTGATAATACAAATAAAATGCTGTTGGACTGCTTTATTAAAGCAGGCCAGTCATTGCTGGGTACATTCCAGTTTTGGAATATGATCTGTTTGTATTCCTCATTTGATCAGTGCAGTACCACATTATTTTTAGACAGTTAACCATTGGTTTGATATTTTCAGCTAAAATGTTTGTAAGTTCCACTATATCTGATGTTTGACAAAAATGGTCTCAATAACTAGCTGAAAATACACCTTGTTTGGCAATGCCTTGCAATCCAGAGGTTCTAGAAATTGGGTGCCCACCTTAGAGGGAACATTGTTCTGAACTATTAGTTTATTCAAGTCAAAAGGCTTATTGCTATGAAGTGGTTAGAACATCCCCCCAAAAATTCCACTGGGAACCAATGATTAATTAAGCCATTAACTTATAGCAACCAAACTGCTCACACTGAAAGGCTACTTACAGAAATGTGACAATGTTTGGTGCTCATGGGTATAACAATATCTTCCTTATTTCATCCCCCGGGTGCAAGTCGGATGTACCATGGGCTGTAGGCATCAAGGCAAGACCTGCACAAGTTATTGGCACTATGCAATTTCTTGCTTTTAATTCATTCTGTCAGATTTAAGATTGCTAGATTTTCAACTATTTATTAACTGAATTTGAATGTTTACTGTAAAATTAGTACATTTTAGCAGGTGATGTGGCATAAACCAATATTTTGCATGATGTAAAAACATCAAAGTAGAGACCAGCTGTGCATATATATAAGTGTAATAAAAGGACAAAAATACATGAATATATGCAATTATTTAAAAAAAAAAAAGAAACAAAATACGTTAGTAAATATTTTCCAGGACATTCCACCTTGGCTTTATGCATGTATTGCTTGCCATCTATAAAAAGAATAATCTAATAAATGGGAAGCTGCTGAGTGATATCAGCTAATGAGTTCCTAGTTCAAAGAAGTTTGAATGTATAAATGTGAAGGCCACGTATTCACTAATGTAGTATAAGTATTACCATTGCTAAGACGGAGGCAGGGAATTGTGGGTTATTAGCCATAAAATAATACTAAAGATTTGTATTTTCTCAGTGAAGATGCTTTGCCTCAGTTGTAATTTTCCTGTATACATATAATTTTTTTTACCACGCTGCGAAAATGTTTCGGCTTTTGTTAATGTAAATGTTGCCCCTCTACAATTTTTGTCTGTGTGAATCTCACTATTCATTATTAGTGGCAATGTGAATTATACTGTATTTTATTTGTTTATAATGAATAAACTACCTGATTCTGAACTGGCATTCATTTTAAAATCAATCAATTTTCTCTGCATAACACAGGTCTAAATGGTTAAATAAAAAGGCTTGGTACTGTTTTATCTGAGTATTAGCATCAGTGGTAATGATCAGGACCATCATCAGTGGGATATTGTTGTTGACTGACATTTTAGGAATGGAAAGCCACAGATAGCAGCAATGCTCTGAGGAGGAGTTTCATGACCCAGGCTTAACCCATGCAGGGAACCCAATAGGTTCACTCAAGTAAAAGGGGGGAGTTAAGCAGGGGGGAGTAGGTGACCTTCTTAGAGTGAAGTAATGAGCAACCTGCTGCTATTTTCAGTAAGGCAGCTGAAAGCAAGGTTCTAAGCTCAGGGCACCATGTCAACAGGTGTGGAGGAAGTGCTGGCCCAGCTCAGGGCAGAGGTAAGCAGAAGGGGAGGTGAGTAATAGTTGAGACAGCTACTGTACTACCCAACACCTTAGAGAAGGAACTACATTGCCCCCTCCAGGAAACACAAGTCAAGGGCCCGAGCAGGTGGAGCCCCTCACCCCCTACCAGACTTAGGTGAACAGCATTTAGGAGTCCTGTGACACCGCATGCAAGGACTAGTAGGGACTCATCTCAAGCAGCAGTGGTGAGATCCAGCAGGAGATCACCCAAGGGTGTGCAGAGAGAGGCGCCTGAGCTCACCCGCCAGCCTGCAGATGAAGGAGCCAGTCCATGAGGCATCTGGAGAAGAAGTGAGGCAGCGAGATCTGAAAACCAGATGGGAGCAATGAAGCCGTCAGGAGTGATGCAAGGCAGGTTTACATGGCAGTGCATTAAGGCATGTATGGCGCCTTGCAAGACAGAGTGCGGATCCTCCACTCCGCTGGGTCAGGGCAACAGAGGAATGGGGGGGAATAGTTAATCCGCCAGCAGAGGGAGAGGTATGGAGCAACCCAGGAACAGCAGCTGGGGCTAGGGAGGAAGCAGTGGGATTACCTTACACTCGGTGTGGGGGTCGTTTCAAGAGGCTCCCCCAGGATTCTGGAGACCAATGGGTGGGACTCGATCAGCCAGCAGCCCACAAGTACCAGGCTTGGGTCCACAGTAAAGTGTGGACAGAAGTAGCTGCTCCCCAGTCCTCAGCACAATCAGTGGTGGGTGGGGCAATGGTGACTGCAACACAGCTAGGTACGTCCCCCCCACTTGTCTCTACACAGGTGACCAGATGAGACAAGCACCAGCCAAGGATTCATGGGACACACCAGCCAGGGACACAATGGACACACTGGCCAAGGACCCACAGAGCTAGGTACACTTAATACTAGCCTCAGCAATAACACTTCACCACAACCAGATGGAAAAAAAGTCGCCATTTCAGACATGGCAAAGGGACGTGCAAATGTACAGTATGGTTTGAGGGCCCACTAGGAGCGCACCTTAAGCCAGAGTTACGGGAAAAGATATGGAGGAGGGAATATGGGGAATATGTCGGCAGCAGGGCCGCCATAAAAGTTTTAAAAAAATTGCGGACCCAGAAAATATTTTTTAAAACAACAGTGGTGCCAAGGCCCCCTTAACAAGTAAAAAAGAATGGTGCTAGGGCCCCTCTACAAGTTAAAAAAAATTGTGGCCCCAGAGAATATTAAAAAAAAAAAAAATACATTGGTAGCAAAGGGATTTAAAAAAAAAAACACATTGGTATTCAGTAGAATTGAACTTATGGTTTCAGGACGTGACTTTGGGTCTTTTCACCGTTTCGGGACTTCTCCTTTGGCTATTTTCGTGGTTTTAGGTCTTTTCGGCGCTTCAGGACTTCGACTGCTCGGCACCTCCACATTCAGGCTGTTCAGACTTCGGAATGGAGCAGGAAGGCTTCAGCCCTGTTAAGGGGGGCCCAGCTTTTTTGAAAAATGCAGCACTGCCAGCTCCCCTTCAGCCCCGGGCCCGGCACACTTGTACCCCCTGTGCCCCCCTGGTGGCGGCCCTGGTTACACGAGCACAAGTCGAATACTTATTAGGGTATTGGGGGGGGGTTAATAGAGGATCTGTTAAATAACTTAGAGGATAATCACACGTTTTTTCTAGGTAACCCACCCAGTTTGACTTGATGGGCATTTCTTCATTGTCAGGCTAGAGAAATGTGCTACGGTCCACCAAGATGGGTGGCAATTCAGTTTCCACAGTTCTCAGGTAGTGATGGGCGAATTTATTCGCCAGGGGCGAATTTGCTGCGAATTCCCGCGATTCGGCGCTGGCGAATAAATTCGTGAAACGCCAGCGAAATTTCGCCTGGCGAAAATTCGCCGAAAAAATGAGTTGCACGTCGTTTTTGATGCGCCGAAAAAAAAACGTGACGCGTGCCGAAAACGACGAAGTTGACGCGACGCACGTCGAAAGCGTGCCGCGTCTCGTTTCGCGAATTTTTCTCTGGAAATTCGCAAATTTTTCGGCGAAGCGAAACTGGGGAGATTCGCCCATAACTATTCTCAAGTGCTACTGTTGTGGATGTGGAGGTTTGCAATGGAATGCGGTAGTGCCACGGTTATCAGAGGGCTAAACAGATGGGGCCACCAAGCTTTTGTTGGTACGTTGGGGGAGGGGATGATTTTGGTCAATACCCCATGAAACAGTTGATTAAGGACAGAAATAAAGATTTTGCAAATCAGCCTCTGTATTTTTGCTCAAAGTCCACTTGTATTATGTAGGACATGCTCTATTTAATATTGCAACAACAGTGCAATCAAATTTGCTTGGAAGGCATGAGGGAGCATGCATGCCATAGCGGGTCCTTGTCAGTCTGTGAGGAAAATTTGTGCCGGTATGAGAGGAATATTCATTGTGAGATTGTTTAAACCCCCTAAGGTGGGTGACCATTAATCTGAATAGAGTTAGGAAAAGTTGATAAGGGATGATGAACTCCATGTAAGGTGAAGGCTCTATAACAATTATAGAGTTGTCGCATATCCTCTGAGCCAGGAGGTTGGCAGCTAGAGGATAGTTCTTCTGGTTATGGAAGTGCAGACTAACATAGGCTCAGGGTATCAATGTTTTACTTTTATAAAGTTCAATGTTACTGAATAAACTGTGTAATGAGATTTGGATGTATTCAACATATATTAATATGATGTTTAGGGATGGCGCGAACAGTTCGCCGGCTAACTTGTTTGCGCGAACATCCGCTGTTCGCGCTCGCCGGAAGTTCGCGAATGTCGCGCGACGTTTGCATTTTGGGTTTGCGTCAATTTGGCGCTTTTTTTTTGCCGCATTTTTTTGCCCTCTCACCCCAGACCAGCAGATACATGGCAGCCAATCAGGAAGATCTCCCTGGACCACCCCCACACACCCCCTGGACTAAAAAAAAAAAAATGTGCATACCTCCCGAGTCCCAACTGTCCCTCTTTTGCGAGCTCAACCCTCTGTCCCTCATTTGTACTGGATAGACCCTCTTTTTGGAGGACCCTCTTTCACTGGAAAGACCCTCACTGAACAGCCAGAAAAAGAAGCAAAGATTTGAACTTGGCTTTTGGCAGAGAGTCCAGAACAGCGTCCAGAACAGCTAACAGGTGCAGGTAAGATACTTTGTAACACTTTTGACATAAGAAAATAATGGATTTTTCTTTTCCCTTGATCCCCCTCTGGCATGCCACTGTCCAGGTCGTTGCACCCTTTAAACAACTTTAAAATCATTTTTCTGGCCAGAAATGTCTTTTTTAGCTTTTAAAGTTCGCCTTCCCATTGAAGTCTATGGGGTTCGCGACGTTCGCGAACTGTTCGCGCGTTTGTCGCAAGTTCGCGTCCGCGAACTTTTTTGCGGTGGTTCGCGCCATCGCTAATGATGTTCAGTTGATGGTTGTATTGTAACTTGAATACAGCTGTGGCCAGAATCATTCCAACATGATAGTGCCATGCATTTTATTGGTTAGTAAGGTTAGTGTGAAGATGCGGTGGGGAATACCTGGGTCATGACTAGTTATTGGACTCATCCCTAGTATTATGGACGGCTAATGGGTCCTAATGAGGACCTTTTGTGCTTATGTAATCCCTGTAGTTCTCACAGTGTACACAAGGTGGCACTGTGTAAAAGTATAAAGGTCATGGGAACCATGCGGTCAGTGTTCATTGCTTTAGCCCAACCTTGCAGGCTGGAAGGGAATGGGCATGATCCCTAGGCGCAAAGGATCTAGAAAAGTACAGCTATACTCTGTCATAGGAGTGATAGATAGGTAGCTAGTTGAGCAGCTCACGCTCCGACAGGAGACTTAGAGGGATTAAGATCCCAGGGTACTCATAACCCAGAAATAGGGACTGAGTGTACAGACCTCAGGGATAGGGTTTCCCCTCAGGTTCCACTTGGTACAACTGCTGAATTTTGGTGTATATTCACATTCAAAGCTCAACTACTGCTGACATGACCCCTTGCCTGAAGGGATCCAGCCCATGTATGGTGCTGTGAGTATTTGCTCCTTTATGCTGTATGTATCAATATCCATGCTGTGTGCTCTATATCCATGCTGTGTAATTGTACTATACTACAATGTGGTGATTGTTTTCTATTGCTCTGCTGTTTAATAAATGCTGTTTTGGTTCATCATAAAGAATCGCTGGCGCCCAACTTATTAGTGCTTATCGCACATGGTTACAGTTCAACAATATCCTTCCTCCACCCCGCTGCGAGGGCTCATCCCTGAGAAAGAGAGTTTCATTCGTGGTTTAATACCATTTGGTAGCTATAACTGATTCTAGTCTCACCAGTTTATATGCACCTGATGAAGGCGGTTACGCCGAAACATGTTGTGCATGTTTCTTGCAATAAACTACACAGAATGATTTGAAAAGCATACTACAAGCTCTCCGGGTGTTTGTTGATATTGATTTGGAACTTTGGCATCCATTACACAGGGATTGCAGCCTGTTGATGAGCTAACACATAAGGTACTTGGACCATTTCTCTTCTGATTGACTCACACCAGTTTACTATAGCGCTACACTGTTATAATGTACGTCAAGTGATGTTCAGCTGAGGGGATCATTACCTAGTCCATTTGTATGCATCCTTGTTAAGGAACAGGCCTTGAGGTGTTATAGAAGCAGGATGGCACAGAACATGAAAGTAAGTGAAGAAAGGGAGCTCTCAGTAGCTCCAACCAACCCTAAAAACACTTTTTAATAAATATGTGTTGCAGCTTTAAGAGGACTGACTAGAATAATTTGTATGATGTATTTGATGTTACGTAACAATAAATGTTCTGTTTTTGTCACCCTGAATCAACTGTGTGAATATAAGTTACAGACTGTCAATACTAAATTTTTTATTTTAAAAAATGTTATAATTAAAGCTGTATCCTTTTTCCTTCAGTTTTGGATTGTCTCTGTCTTGTAGTTTGGCATGCTAATCCCATATCGTTTTACCAATTTTTTTCTGTGTCTTTGGAAAATCAAATGAACAGTTTGGGAGTTACACAGGGTGTGCTGAAACTGAGCTATATACATGGGATGTGTGAAGACAAGTTTACAAGATTAATTGGAAAACTGAGAACACATTGGTTACTCTAGTTAGCAGAGCTGCAATTATTGAAATTAAAAGGGTTGATAATTTAAATATTAAATTGAAGAATCCAGAGGAATTCCCAGTAGTTTAATATTTATTCTCACTCACTGACACTTTAATATCAGAAAATAAAGTGTTTTGCTGAAATGGCAGAAGTGGGAACAGTATTATCTGGCAGCTAGAGATCTTCTTGTATAAAGCAGATAGGTGAGTTGGAATGGATATGGGACAAAAGATTTACATTGTTGACTTTACACATAAGTTCATAGGTTCTAAAAATTTGGGCAAGTACATTGATTTAGGGACCTAGGTACAAGTCAGCCTATTCTGATAAATTATTTGCAAGTGAATGCATTATGTAAGGAATAATAGCATTACTGTTGCCTGAACATGCCATAACTGCAGAGTTTGTGTGTTGGGTTCCCTTTGTTATTTGCATCAAACGTCTTGACTGTTTTGAAGCAAATAAATTGGATGTTAATGTCTTTATTGATGCAAAGTCCTGGAAGTAATAACTTATAACTACTTGAGCATGATTTACCAGAATAGACGCAAATTCATTCAGCAGAGTCAACTTAGCACATTACAATTATTTTGCTGGAATTCTTGAAAAAACTCAACATTGCATTTAAATTGTTTTAAAAATGATGATTTGTATCTAAAACAATTGCAGGTTTGCAATTTATATAATTATAAAAAAAAAAATAGCCATTCATATTGGCCCCTTACACTTTCATCTCCACTCAAAAATCTCCACTAACTTTGACAATGAGTTAGTCCCCTTATTGAAGTTATTGGCTGCTAACTATTCTTAGAATCCTGGTACTAACACCATTTAACCCCCCATTCACTATTTCACACATTACTGCAAGAGGAACTGGTCATGTAGGGATGTCTCTCTGACCACATACATTTAAGTGTGTATTTTACATATTGGAACACATTTTGCTGCTTTTCACCAAATCTTTGGAGAGTGCATAATAATCAGTGCCCTAGAAAGCACAATATTGCTAATGTTTCCTGATATGTAATAAAATAACCTGTTTGTCCAGGAACAGTAAACCATAGCATCAACCAATAAGATGTGTGCTTAAAACAGGTAAACCAGTAAATGCGTCCTACTGATTGGATGCTATAGAAGAGTAAACCAGTAGCAAAAGTTGCTCCTTTTTATTACATTTGCCCAATATGAGTTTTAATTTGAGTACAAACTTAAATTGTTAATTATTTACTCATCAAAATGGAGACTATTACCACCTAGGGCCCTTGTCATTCTATTACATATAAAACTAATACATTATCTTGATATGACATATTTTGACTTCATTTTGTTGGGCTTGAGCTTGTACCCAGGTTTAATGTATAGAATTTCCAGCATACTTTTCTGTTACACTTTAGTTCTCCTTTATGACTTATGTATTCTTTCAACAAATAATGTGACTGAAGTTTGTGTTAACAAAATTGTAAGGTACTGTAAGTGTGATAAAAGACTTTACTTGTATAATAATATATAGCAAAATGTCATCAGTGAGGGTTATTATTGCAAGCTGCCTAAACATGCTTATTAAAATACTAGTTTTCATTGGTATGGTACTTCTGTTATTTTCCTGTAGACATAAATATTTATGTAAATTTGTAAACGCCTTAAGTAATGTAATCTGTTCAGTTTAAAGGAACACTTGCTGGAGAGGAGTTAAATGTCTACACCAGTCTCATTTACTTTTCTTATTATTGATTATGATGCAATAGTTGCTTTAGTATGCTTGTTTATTCAGATTCAAAAAGGGAAGTTTACAGTATGTCCAACAGCAAAATGAACATTTTAAAGATTTTTTTCAATTATTTCCCCATGTTGGGTTCATATAAGTATATTTTACAATTCTAATCTGGATTGGGATCTTCACTTTTTGGCTCCACCTCCACCATTCTGCCCACCAGAGCCTCCTCCACATCCTGATCCATAGCTTCCTCCACTGCTGTAAATTCCGGCAATCTGGCTGGTGCAACTGCCTCCACTTCCACCGCCTCCATTTCCACTAATCTGGCTGGTGCCATATCCTCCACTTCCACCAATGTAACTTCCACTGATCTGGCTGGTGTTGCCTCCTCCACTTCCACTGATGCAACCTCCACTAATCTGGCTGGTGCCATATCCTCCACTTCCACTAATCTGGCTGGTGCCATATACTCCACTTCCACTAATCTGGCTGGTGTTACCTCCTCCACTTCCACCGAGGCAACCTCCACTAATCTGGCTGGTGCCATATCCTCCACTTCCACTAATCTGGCTGGTGTTCCCTCCTCCACCGATGCAACCTCCACTAGTCTGGCTGATATTACCTCCTCCACTGCCACTAATCTGAGTGATGTCACTTGATCCATAGGTTCCTCCAGCACCACTTGTACAACCTCCACTTATCTGGCCAACCTGACCTTGCTGGGAAGGGTTAACAGTGCCTGGTAAGAAAAAATGTTATTTAGTATTTAAAAATAAACAACTTGCTATGCTCTTGGATGCAGTCTTATTTCCCACTTATGATTACATTTATTTCCAAAGATAATCATCAGTCTCATCAGTGCAGTGCATACAAATTGCTTATAGGACCCCTTACACAACATGCCATTGCCAATTTATTAAAACATTCATGCCTGACTTAAATCCCCATTTTTACATTGTAATATGAGTTTAGAACAGAGCACCTGGACTATAAAACAAATTTCCTAACTCATAACCTACATACATAAAATATCTATCAAGTGTCCTGTCTACATTCAATTTCATAAAGTTTAAGGATAGAATAGAACAATAGTCCTACCTGTGCATCCCTGGACAGTGTTGTTACCCTGGTATTGCTGAACTGGTACACATGCTGTGAAGAGAAACATATGCACTACTGTTTAACAAGTGTATGGATGTTTAATGTTTCTAGCACTTAATTCAATATGGCAGTAATATTGCTATATATTATTACAGAATGTAATAACGTGTGATTTCCCACAAAAAAAAAAACAAAAGAAGAGAAGAACATTCAGTGCTACCATACCCAAGCTAAGTCATTTTAATGTATTTCTAATTTTTATTTTAATTAGGTTTCATGGCATTATATCATGAAAGTTTGCAATGGTATGTTCATTTATCAATTTCATTAAACAATACTGTCAGTTTGGGATATTGGATAAACTGTATAAATACAAATTTAAAATGAAACCATTGCAGGAAGTGAGGGCGATGCCAAGAACAGGATTTCCTCCAATACGCTAATAGCAGCATAAGCAAAATAAAATACATCATTACATTACATTACCCATTTGTAAGCTTTAAAAAAAAAACAAATATATATAAAAAAGTATAGATTTTTTTTTTTAAACACTAACAGAATCATAACTAACATATTTGATTTAGCATTCCTGCATTCACAAATAAAATATCTGACAGCTATAGCAATACTTACGATTAGTATCTTTGTATTGGTCTGATGATCCTCCACTTCCACTGCCTCCTCCGCCATAATATCCACCTCCGCCACCTTTGACTCCAGACATTATTTCTCTGCAAACTGGATAAGAAATGAAGGAATAGGTTGGTATGGATCTGCCAAGAGTGATTGATTGTACTGCATTTAAATACTATTTACATTTTGGCCATCAAGATTTTTAAGGACCAATAGGATCTATGCAAACTCCTAAATATTATTATTATTATGTGATGTCATTGATGGTTGGTGATTCAGCACATTTTTTAAATTTATTTTGGTTATTTATAACTTGAACAGGGTGTACCTCGTAGTCAATTTCCTATGAATTCAGCAGAACACCGATGAGTAGTGTGGTTATTTTATTCTAATAATATCTGAGTCAGTTTAAAAGAGAATAATTGCATGGATAATAATCAAAGAATATTTGGAGTGGCCTCTAATTGTAAATATATACATTTACAATTGTAGGCAAAAGAAACTAATTTTGTCCCCTTTTTCACACTTAGTATTACCATTTTCTATAAATGTTAAAATGTATGTTGTTCTCACAGCAATATTGTATCGTATAAAGTGACACAAGTTTAGCGAAGGGCTTAAAAATGTCTGTATTGTAACGTGGGTTCCTATCTAAAACAAGATACGTTATATTTATTCTTCAATGTTATGGGAGTAAATAACTGAGAACAAATGATAATTTCAAATGAATTCCATCAGGGCAACATGTTTTGAAATCTTAGATCTATCACCATAAAATATAGCAAGTTCCATTGCAAAATATGTGTATGGAAGCATTACAATAAAAATGTTAGAGAAAAGAAAAAGTAAGGATGCTGTATGATAAGTTCAGATTATTATAAAGCTAAACAACATCTCTCACATCAGTTAAAAGTGTACAATAATGCAGGTTTTGAAGAATGGTTGAGTGATTTTAATAAATGAACAGCCAATAAAAAGTAACCAGATGTGAAAACATGGATAATGTAAAGTGCTAATTACATGTGCAGAATGCATCAATTATACTGGCAGTAGCAAGAGTCAGTTTACATTTTGGGGTATGTTATAGAAAGATTTTGGAAATAAAGTAACAGGCAGTCCTGAGTACCTGATATTGTGACATATTCCTATCAATTATAGGAGCATGATTGCAAGGTGAATCATTAAAAGGATACTGTCATGGGAAAACATGTTTTTTTCAAAATGCATCAGTTAATAGTGCTGCTCCAGTAGACTTCTGCACTGATATCCATTTCTCAAAAGAGCAAACAGGTTTTTTATATTCAGTTTTGAAATCTGACATGGAGCTAGCCATTTTGTCAATTTCCCAGCTGCCCCGGTCATGTGACTTGTGCCAGGGAACTGGTTTCTGGCAGGCTGTTGTTTTTCCTTCTCAATGTAACTGAATAGTACACAGTGGGACATGGGTTTTTACTATTGAGTGTTATTTTTAGATCTACCAGGCAGCTGTTATCTTGTGTTAGGTAGCTGTTAAATGGTTACCTTCTCATTGTTCTGTTGTTAGGCTGCTGGGTGGGAGAAAGGGAGGGGATGATATCACTCCAACTTGCAGTACAGCAGTAAAAAGTGATTGAAGTTTATCAGAGCACAAGTCACATGACTTGGTGCAGCTGGGAAATTGACAAAATGTCTAGCTCCATGTTAGATTTCAAAATGAAATATAAAAAAAAAATCTGTTTGCTCTTTTGAGAAATGGATTTCAGTGAAGAATTCTTCTGGAACAGCACTATTAACTGATGCAAATTTTTTTTTTCCCATGACAGTTTCTCTTTAAGTTTTAATCATTAGAACAATTGCAAAAGGGGGGATTTTAGTGGTTTACAAAGATCACATTTTAGTAGCTTAAACACTGTGGTGGAATGACAAAAGAAATGGGTAAAAATGTGAATTTTGTCTTTAGTATCACCCCAATATTAGATGAACGCTGCAAGGGAGATTTTACTAAACAGGGAATGGTTTCTCTGTTTAAAGGATTTTACTGTGTGGCCCTGGAAGTGTTCTGGAAGGAACAGGCAATTAATTCCAGTGGTGCAGTTTGCATGTTGGATCTCACTTTCCACAGGAATGGTGTTCATTGGAAAAGTATGTAATCATAGTTAAGTATCTCAGAGCAGGGCACAAAATAGGAAGATTATCTGTGTGTTAAGAACTCCCAGAGGGACTGGGGGAGCTGCCTACCTATGCAAGGAGCAGAGGGAAATGTGACTAAATGAAGCTGGTGAATTTATGTCCCTGGAGGGGAAAGTCAGCAAGGCTTAGTGAGAAAAAAGTGTGGAAGCAACCCTGTATGATGAGAACCCCAGAGTGGGGAAAAGTCTTGAATGCCTGCTGTTAAAACGCTAATGAACTGTGTTTCAATGATTTTATGTTGGTGAAGGTTTGCCTGAATAAACCTATGTTTTTTGCCTGAAGACACTGTGTCCCTGTCTCTATGCTCCTGATCCTCTGCCTACCTGCCTACCATAGGTAATTTTCCACAAAATTGTGTGTACAGGAAATCAGTTTGTCACAACAATGCAACAATTGGCCCTTCTTTGGCCTTTTTTCTTACAAGAATTATCTGAAAGTGCAATGTATTACCTTTATTTTGTGATTCCAGTACAAAATTGCAGGAGTGAGTTCTTGGGGATTTGCCCTTAGAGAGAGACCAAATATTTTTTCTATTCACCTATCCTGATCCTTGCTAACTTTTTGCTTGTTTTCATGGTTAATTAGTATATAACATGCCATGGGTAGATGCATAGAAATAGAGAAAGCAGATCTTTTACTGCTGTAAGACCCAAAAATGTTTGTGTTTATGAAAAAGGTCTTATTTCCAAATTTTAGTGAGGCCCTAATATTTTTTGCAAGCTTCTTCTAAAGTCCACACTTATACTTGTGGTGTTTATACAAATGGCCTGCAGGTGGTACTGTGCATACATAGGACTTTCTGTACAACTTGAAAGTGAAAGTAAGATTTACTGCTGTTATGTAATGGCTGCATGAACCTGCTAATAAAGCACTGTTATACTCTCCTCATCCACAGCTACCAAACACAACAATACTCAAATTTTAAAGATGCCTTATAATCAATCATTTTGCTATAGGCCCCACTAACTTTTAATATATTTCCTTTGTTTAAACCCTCTACATTCCATGGACTAAACTAATCAATTATCAGATTTTTTCATCTAGCTGCTGGCTATGGAGAAAAGCAAAAATCTGATTGGTTGCCATGTGTTACTGCCATGGTGCAAGTTTTGCCAGCATTAATAAATGAACCTCAATGATCCCCCTTGAAATTGTCACTAAAAAGTGATCATATAAAAAATACTGAAAATACTTACTTTGAAGAAAGTCTTAGTAATATTTGTGATGGTATCGGGATGTAAAGTTTTTAGTACTTGTGTGACTATTTCTAATTTCTTTCTGGCAAAAAGCAGTAACCTTGCATTATGGTAGGGAGTCTAGATATACTGTACAGTCAGAGTTAGAAACTTATATTGAAAATACAAAGTGAGACAACAGTTACTCTTACTCTGAACAATTTACTATTTACCCCTTACAATTATCCTGAAAAATTAATTTATGTCTAAATACACACAGGGGCAGATTTATGAAAGGGAGAAGTGGCTAATGCTAGCAACAATTTACCAGCATTACCGAATGCAGGGACATCTCCAATATACTAATAGGCGCTAGCGAAAGAGACTTGTGCTAGCGGTCATTTGCACTCTATAGCGAAGCGAATTATTGTTCTGGTGAACTGTCGTTACTCTACAAATTCACTAAAGTGCAGATTTTACTGAACGTTACCTCTTTTGCCAGAGTTGCCTTCACCACCTCAGACCAGGCAAATTGCAAAAAAGTAGCTAGATCTTCCTCAATCTTCTGTCACTTACATTATATCCTACGAGCCGAAAATGCATCAAAGTCCGACAAATGCTGACGACTTTTCCTTTTTTCAGCGTGATTGCCAGCAAAATCCTAACTTGAACTTTTTTTTTTGCATAACCGGTTTTTCCCATACATTTTCAAACATATGGAACATTAATTTTACAGTGGGCACATGTGTAGGGCATTATAAAAACTCAATTGTCTTTATTAAGGATGCCTGGACATGTGTTTTAAAAAGTGGAACTTGTAAGTATTTGCACCAGCATTTAACATAAAGACGTCCATACAACTTAAAATTTCCAGCCCTTTGCTAATTGACCTGAGTGCAAGATCACTAGTGAATTTTTCACTAGGCAGAAATGAATGCTAGCGCATCATTGCTTTGAAATACTCACACTGTTGAAGTAATGCTAGTGAAAAGCTGCCAGCGTTCAGCTACCAGGACAAAACTCCACATATGAGTGAACTGTCGTAGTCTGACCACATTTGAGCCGGACAAAGTGTTGCAATGGGCGCAAAACAGATGCTGGCGAAAATTCACGGGCTACTAAATCTGCCCCACAGTGTTTTCACTGTAGTGAAGGTCAGAACTTTCCTTTCTGTCTATCATTTGAGAAGGCTGGTACATACTGTTGAAAGAGGACAGCATGAGGCAGGGAAGGCAGTCCCCTCTCCATTGGTATGCACAGATTTTCAAGTAATTTGACTGATCCTCTTGCTTGGCCAAATCAAGAACACATCTGCTCATTTGGTGAGCAAATCTGGTCCTGGCTGTTGAGTGATCAAAAGTAAAGGATTTGCAAACCTTTCATTCTTTTTTATATTTAAGGAGAGTTGATCTTAAAATGGGCTTAGGCAGACCTGTTCTAGACTGACCTTATTTCTTTTAAACATACAGAGAGATTTGTAGGAGCACTCTTTTATCTCATTTATCTGTTTCCTCTGGCCTGTACCAGGTAAAACTAACATAATCTTAAGGATTGTTTTGGACATGCTCAAGAACAATTGAGAAAATGTACATAATAACCATGCTCATTGATGATGTGTTTTATATTTGCTTCTAAAACTCAATATAAAGCCTGACTGCTGAATTAACTTTGACTGAACTGTGAATAGCAAAAATTGTCAGTAGATAATTTTCCCATATATTCTAAAAAAACATATGTATTTACTTCAGGAGATAATTATTCACTACTGAATTAGTAAAACAAAAACTACTACCCCAGTATCTCTTACATTTTTCATTGTCTTTAGTCCTTAATCATAGGTCTTACTTGTTCTGTGCCTATGGGAATGCTGTCACAAGCAGTGAAATGTTGGTTCCCCCCCGGCTAAATTCCCTTATAATGTACTTTATATTTTATATATTTTAAGAAAACTGAGATATCTGAGAAATCTGCATAGCATTTTTTCTTTTCTCATTTTACTGTATGCTTTTTGCATGCATATTTACAGTTGGTGTAAAATGTTTATAGAATATTTTATATCTCAAGATAGGTTTAAATTATAAGTATTGACATGAATGTGTATTTTGTGATGTTTATGATAATGTAAGTATACAAATCTTAAGAATATGCATGTTAGCAAAGACACTTTAAAACAATGTAAGATGTACATATCTAGGACAATTTAGTTTTATGCCTTCTTTTTGGGAATAGCATATTTCAGGAACAAGTGTTAAGCATATAGATTTTTTTTATGGTTATAGAGAATTATTTGTAGAAATAAATGTGCTAGAAAAAATTATTGAATTGCCTTATTTGGCCAAGGGGGCAGCCCTGCTTCAAACAATATCACTTTGTAGTAAAACACTTTGCCTCAGCATGTTGCCCATAGTTTTGGATGATACCATTCCAGTTGCTTCTGGAACACAATGCCATCAAATGTATATAAACATGTTATGGAATAAACAAAACACTTGAGACATCTATTTACATTTCAATTAATTTAATCAAATTCATTGTTTAATCAAAGGGAAATTAATGTTCAACAGTAACGTAAGAATTTTATAGATACTGGATTTAAATGATTGATTTTTTCCCACGTTAAGTTAAGTATTTTCAAAAAAATGTTTTCTCTAGATCACTTTTTGGCTGAACCTCCACCGGTCTGGCCTCCACAGCCTCCTCCATAGTTTGAACCACCTCCACTGAGGCAACTTCCACTAGTGGTACCACCTTGGCCTTGCAGACAGGGGTTAGCTGTGCCTGTTATGACATCAATAAACATATTTTTAATAATATTTATACATTTTGAGAGAAACAGTCAAAGTACACATACAATGATTCAGTTTGTGTTACACTGTATATGTTAAAAATAGAAAAGAATGTTAAAAAAAGGAAAAATTTCTGTATATATGTACCCTTTTGGTACAACATACATAGGGCTCAAACTAGCAACTAGATTCAGTCTATTAGCAATTGTAGAAATGTATTTGCTGAATACCAAATAACATGTTCCTACCTGTGCTTGTTTGTTGGACAGTGCTTGTGCCCTGGCATTGCTGTATTGGTATATTTGCTGTAAAAAAGAAAAAAAATCATGCCTTTTAAAAGCATTATGACATGTTAAATGTTTCAACTTCTTTGTAAAATGTAGCTTTAAATCCAATTTTCAATGGATTATGTATCCTTCAATTATCAATAGTAAAACATGTTTTGTTTACAACATAGAAATGCTTCTTCATCAAACATTTCATGTGCATAACATATATGTACTCTGAAGTCATTTTAGAACAAGGAGATCAGGATGGTGAAATTAAACTTTAGGAAATAAATAATTTGGTAATTAACTATAAGCTTGTAAAAGTTATACTTTTAAATGTTTTATTGTGAAAGGGTAAATTTACATCCCTCTACTTTTTCCTTCCTGTTATTCAGGTAGAATGTCAAAGACGTCATAAAGTTTGCTAATAAAAAAAAGTTCTACTATCTCCAAAAGCATGAATATATTTGAATGAGTAAATATAAAACATTATATTTCAAAGGAGTTAAACATGTTTTCCAGACTAGTTCATTTAACATACAAACTATTTTGCATTTAAGACGGGGGAAATTTTTTCGGCAGGTTTAGCCACAAATATATTGGCATAGACTAGAATGTATAGTTAAAAAAAAAAAAAGTAATGTGAAAAAGTGCCCACTGACTTCAATGTGTTTTGTAATTTTTTGCTATTTTGCTAACTGTTGTCGATGCAAAAAGGAACAAATTTGCCCATCAATAGAAGGAACATTAATTATTAGTGATGGGCAAATATATCATGTTTCGCCGAAAATGTGCGAATTTCCAGCGAAATTTGCAAATCGGCGAAAAATTTGCGAAACGAGACGTTTTTTGACGCGCGACGTGTCATTTTTCGGCTCGTGACTCATTTTTTTTTTTTGACGCCACCGAATTTTTGGCAGGCACATTTTCGTTGGTGTTTCGTGAATTTATTCGCTGGCGGCGAATTGCGGGAATTCACTGTGAATTCGCGTATGGGAATAAATTCCCCATCACTATTAATTATTGTTAATCATCTGCCACAGAGGACTAACCCAGTGAATGAGAAGGCTACAGTCTGCTAATGCAAGTGCAAAAAACACAAAGTAAATCATTTCAAGTTGGAAAAAAATATGTTAGTGTTTTTTAAATGACAAACCTTCATATTAGTATAGTAAACCTATGCAAAAACAAATACAAATAATTACAAAATAATGAAGTCTCACTAATACAGTATTTATCACTGATTACTTACTGCCAGTATCTCCACATTGGGCAGATATTGTTCCACTGCCACTGCCACCACAGCCATATCCACCACTACCTCCACCACTGCTGGAACCACAACCACCACCACCAATGATGCCACTTCCACCCTTAGTTCCAGACATGTTTTGTATTATGTATTATCTGTTTAAAGATTGGTGAACTGTTGTGGATTCTTGAAAAGTAACTGATGTCACGACTTTTATATTGAAGTTATGTTCTTTTTTTTTGGCAGGGCTTTTAAGGGATCAGTGTGTTCTTTGTAAAACACCTATAATTAAGTTTACATTTCAATACATTATTTTCTTTATATGTTAAAATGGGTGTATCTTCTTTAGAACAATTTCACATGAATTCAACTTTGTGGTGACCAATGCTGTATGTATTTTGTATTCAGTAATATACATTATTCAGTGATGTGTGACTCACTTAAAGGTAACTGTGTTATTAAGAGAGGATTATATTAAGATGTTTCTTATTGAGCATCATCACCATCTTTTTTAATAACATGCCCGCAAGTTGGTTGCTATGCTATTATATACTGTATATATATCATGTATGTTCTATGTTATAAAGAATATATATATCTATCTATATATACTAAAACACAGGGGTGTCCAACCTGGGGCCCGAAAGCTGCATGCAGCCCAGGATGGATATGAATGTGGCCCAGCTTGAAATGTTTGGTTCCCGAGGAAACGTTATGTTGCAAAGGATATAGGAGTAGGCAGGAGGGGAGACTCTGCCCATTGCCCATTTAGTAGTAATAATAATAAATCTATTTAATATCCAGGTGTCCCATATTCCAATGTATAGCTCTATCTGGTTATCCAACTAGTATTGTAGTTCTTTTCTGTGCATTTTCTTTACTTTTACAAGTCAAAAATGTTTGTGTATTTTATGTGTGTCCCCAAGGTTGGACTGCCCTGCTATAACATATTAAATGCTATAACTATAATAAAGGAACAGTAACACAAAAAATATACGTTGGGGATCAATGTCCCCTCATTGGATAGTGTATAAGAAGGAGGTCCAGTTGTGCATGGTGAGGACAAGGGACCATGGAATGAAATTGCTAATTTATATACATCTGGTGGCAATAAATTACCAAAGTGCTTATACAATGTATTTTAACATTCCATGTTGACTTGCTAATTATGTTTTGGCAGCTCAGATTCAGGGAGTTCCAAGTGTAAAAGCTGAGATGAAAAGATGCCAACAAGATATACAACAAGACCTAACTCAACCAACAAAATCACTGCTCTTCCATCACTATAATCCACAACCAGCCTATTCCTGCAACATTGCCTTCTTTCTTACTAGCTACAGCCAAATCAAAGTCTTTTTTCCTGCTGGATTTGGCTGCTCATCAAACACATCTTAAATCTAGTAACTGTAGTGCCCTCTTCCAAATATACTGTACCTTTTACAGGACTCCTGTATCTCTAAGTTGGTACTGAAAACCAATAGCCAGTGGTATTACTATAAACTAGTGGAGCTCTCAGCAACAGGATTTTAGATCCTCATAAGACATTTTGCATATCAGTTAGTAGGTAGTTATACTGACTTATACCTCTTACCCCTCCCCCCTGACAATTACTAGGTCTGCATCTTTTATAGTCTCTCACCTTGGTACAGTAATTTTTTTAAAAACATACAAAGCAGAGAGCCTCAGTTATTAGACAAAAATTCTCAGTTACTAATAGTATTTCAAAATCCATAGTGGAGGAGATATGATTTACAATAAAACCAATTTTGAAAATCCTGTTGGCCTTTCGAGGGAACTTAGCTGATATAGAATATAATATATAATTCAAAACTTAGGGAGTGAGGGTTAAAGGAACAGTTCAGGTTAAAAATAAAAACTAGGTAAATAGATAGGCTGTGCAAAATATTAAATGTTTCTAATATAGTTAGTTAGGCAAAAATGTAATGTATAAAGTCTGGAGTGAGTGGATGTGTAACATAACAGAATACAACACAACATTTTGGTTTTCATTTTGGTTTTCAGCTCTCTAAATCTGAGTAAGTCAGTGACTTTAAGTGGGGCCACATGGGACATAACTGTTCAGTGAGTTTGTAAGTGATCCTCAGCATTCTGCTCAGATTCAAAAGCAACAGTTATGACCAATGTGACCCTCCCTCAATTCACTGATTGGTTACTGCCTGGTAACCAGGGTAACCAGTCAGCGTAAACAAAAGAGAGCTGAAAAGCAAGAAGTAGTGTTCTGTTTTGTTAGACTTACAGTCACGCCAGCCGATATACATTACATTTTTGGCTAACTAACTATATTGAAAACATGTTTTATTTTGAACAGCCTATCTATTTACACAGTTTTTACTTTTATACTGAACAATTCCTTTAACTATTAGGTGAGTTAATTTATTCAATGAGCGATAACATTTAACTTTAAAAAAAAAAAGTTCAAAATACTTCTTTTCAAAAAGTTTTCTGGGGATGTAAAAAGGCGATTTTTTTAAAAAAAAATGGAGCTTATAAGACACAAGATACTGGGATAAATATAAACAATACAGAATCAACAATGCACCATAGTTTTAGTTTCTGATGCGTCTAGAGGTTGTAAATAATTTATTGTAAAATTATGCATAAAACTCCAGTGTATCTGACCATTATGCAAATGTTTCTTGAAAAGTTTTGAATAAAGTTCGACTTTGTAATATATTTCTGTTTTCCTTTTTTTTTAATATGAACTATATTAGCAAAGTGATTTTTCAGTGTATTTGTAGAATTTTAAAATTTACTACATAATTTAGGGGTAATGCAATGCAGATACAAGAGTACTACACTGTCATCTGAAATGGTTTACTATAACCATTTTTCTAAGGTGAATGGAATATTTCTTGACTTTTGGCACATGCGCAGTAGAGCCGAACCAGTAAATGCTCCTACTGCGCATGCACCGCCAAACGCCGATGGATCCGGGAAGAAGACTGCATAAGAGAGGATGGCATCTGCAAACTCCATGGACAGGACCTGCGTCGAGGGGTAAGTAGCAACTTAGGGGCATTTGCCCAGGGGGGAGGTAGGCCGGGGGAGGGGGGCCTACGGGGGGAGGGGTTTTGCGCCGGGAGAGATGACTTCTCCTTTAATTAGAGAATAAAACATGCAGTAGGTGAAAGGTGGTACCCAGTCCTTGCTATTTGGATAAGGCAAACTTATTTGTGTTGGGAACCAATTAATTCCAGGGGTCTTGTGATTTTAAAAGGCGACTTAGCGGAAAATTACTTTCTTATAGGATTAAATAGTAAAAATACAGGGGATGCCAAATTGGCAGCCCTACTTGACTTTGTGGTGCCACCATGTTTTTCTTTATGGCTGTTTAATTTTGGCTCATGCATGGTACAGTTAGATCACAAAAAAGTACTATTTTGCTCATAGTCCCAACCTAGGGTTATGCAAGAGGAACCTGTGATCAGGGAAACCAGGTAAGTGACTCTATTTTAAGTCACTGATGGGTTCCTATTGAATTGGCAATCACTAGTATTTGATACTTTAATGCCCCTTTAACTTTCCAGAAATGCTTTGGTGGCCAAATTGGTTTCCTGACAATTAAACAATAAAATCCCAGGCAAAAGATGTTCCTATCTATTCAAGGCTTGCCTGTAATTCAAAGGTTCAAGGGAGAGGATAATAGTGATTAAGTAAAGAAGCTATGTATCTATATTTAGATTAGGAGAAGCTGGCCTATAGCTACAATAAAGGGGTGATAGGTGTGGGGAGATAGAAAAGTAGTTGGGGAGCCCTGGAATTCCTGAGGAAGCAGCTTGTGAAGAATTGCCTATAACAGGGGTGTCCAACCTGCGGCCTGAGGGCCACATGTGGCCCAGGATGGATATGAATGTGGACCAGCTTGAAACCCTTAGTTCCCGAGTAAACTTCATGTTGCAAAGGATTTAGGAGTAGGCAGGAGGGGGAATCTGCCCATTGCCCAGTTAGTTGTAACAATAATATAATAAGTCTATGTAATATCCATGTGTCCCATATGCCAGTGTATAGCCCCATCTGGTTATCCAATTGGTATTGTAGTTCATTTCTGTGCATTTTCTTTACTTTTGCAAATCAAAAGTGTTTGTGTATTTCAAGTGCAGCCTCAGACAATTTTTTTACCAATGTGGCCCAGGGAAGCCAAAAGGATGGACACCCCTGGCCTATAAGTATACTAAATAAAACACCTATAAGACATAAGGGGTTAGTTTGATGCAAATGTGCATCCCATTGTGCTAATTCAAAATGCATTTTTGTCTCTGGTCTGGTTGTCCTCTTCACCTAGGGCTGGATCAGAACACAGATGCTTGGTGCAGAGGACATACATGACAGCACTTTTCTTATTGCTTGTCTAAGGTCAGATGTTAAGTACTGTATACACAAGATAGAGGATGGATAGAGGCTGAAATGGGGGAACATCTACATGCCTTCTCATATCCTGATCCACATGAATATAGAACTTCTGAATGTTTTGGTGTACCGTAAGACCTCTACAATTTTTGATGGCAGAGCACAAACTGTAAAGAAAAAAGATTTGCACGTCTTGCACATTTCACCCAATGCTGCACTGCATAAATTTCCCTTACAATGTACTAGATGATTTAACCTACGTGCTGTGTATTTGTTCTATTTATGTACAGTCCTGTATTATATTAACAAAGAAAACAATTGAAATACATTTGATTTCAAGTATTTCAAAATTTTTTGATGGGGATGATGCTTGATTACAATAACTATTAGCTGCTGAGGTAACATTTTTGGTGACCTAACCTGCAGAAGTCAGCAGCTAGTGATCAAGGGTGTGGAATAAAAACTGACAATTGGCAATATATCTAAGTAAATACAGGTTGCTCTCACTTCAACCACTGTGTTACCCTTTTAAAAGTTGTACAGATTGTTATCAAATGTATTCATTTATTCAAAGGAGGGGAACAAAACCTCCTCTTCTGCTAGAGGTTTGGGTAGAATACTTTGTTGTACTTGGAAGTGAACCTACGTATCTTGAATGTTAAAGGTACTGCAGAAGGAAAAATTATAATTTTGTCCTAAACATTTAAGCAAGTTTTGGGAACTCCAGGTAGACCTGACTGACAAGCAAACAAGATTCCTGAGTTAGAAGATCTGTGTTGTAGATTTACAAAGGTTTTAAAAAGCTTCAGTATCAATGTATTTTGCCTAATGAAGAATATTACATTGTAAAATACAAGTTTTTGTTCTTATTGGTGCAATTTCTATTTATGTATGACATGTATTTAATTTACCATATAAAGTTGAAAACAAGAAATAAAATTATTCATTATGCACTTTTGCATGATGTACAGCATGCTTTACTTGCAGATCAAGAAAAAATGTTGCCTAATAAACTAATATAACATGTTTTGACAAAAAAAGTGTAGTGTAGCTACTGTATTTAGGGACAATATGTGGGGGTTGACTGTCAAGCCTGGTGAAATCTGCATCTGAAATGGAGAGTTACGCAAATTCAGTAAGTTATTTATAAAGTTATGGCAAAATTTACATAGAAGCTTATGTAACATGTGTATCAAGCCATGATAATGCAGACAGTGGATAATTCTACTGACCACCAATCCATAAACGTATGCAATTTATGTAAATTATGCAAAAATGTATGTTACTTTCAAAGATTTTTATGTAACATTGATATACAGAAATGACAAGGCAGAGCAGCATGACAGGGGCAGGTAGGGTTTTAACTTAGGCCACTGACTCCCAATGAAGTGATTGTCAATTAGCAAACTAGTGAATGAAACTATTTATGTGAAATGCTGTTTATATTGGATCAGTTAACATTAACTTTTCATCAATGGAATGAAAAGTCATCAGGTTGCACAGTAAAATCATCTAAATCAGTGCTTCTGTGGTACAGAGGGCCGACATTTTTCTGGTCTACATAGTGGAGGGCCAATAATGGAAGCGAGTATTGACTACTCCCTGGGTTTAAACCACACCCAATATAACCACACCCA
Source organism: Xenopus borealis (assembly GCA_024363595.1). Lineage (NCBI taxonomy): Eukaryota > Metazoa > Chordata > Amphibia > Anura > Pipidae > Xenopus > Xenopus borealis. The sequence goes on along the minus strand of CM044444.1, from coordinate 36,219,096 downwards.
TGTTACCACAAGACCATGTCAACATTACTTGTGGTAGCATACCAAAAAAACCAAATGATTGTTGGTCACTGCAGGGATATCACTTATCACTAATATGTGAAAAAAGTTGTCATATTAAGACATACCCTTATATGCCTCCTTCTCCCCTGTGGATGACACAGCACCCCAGCATTGATGATTAAACACCTTAGGGGCCCCTAATAATAATTTATTTTCAAATGCTAACAAATCCCTCAGAATACATACTGGGCTTATGTTCCAGAGGCAGAGTAGGGCACACACAGGCAGAGCAGGGCACACACAGGCAGAGTAGGGCACACACAGGCAGAGCAGGGCACACACAGGAAGAGTAAGGCACACAGGCAGAGCAGGGCACACACAGGAAGAGTAAGGCACACAGGCAGAGTAGGGCACACACACGAAGAGTAAGGCACACAGGCAGAGTAGGGCACACACAGGAAGAGTAAGGCACACAGGCAGAGCAGGGCACACACAGGCAGAGTAGGGCGCACACACAGGGAAGGCAGAACAGAGTAGGAAACAGGGAAACCTAACAGTGCCCCATTAGCATTTTTTATAAAGTGTGAGCAGGTGAACAATGTGGGCAGTTTCAGTCTGGGTCTTAGGTGTGAACAGTACAGGGCTTTCGGTGTGTGAACAATAGAGGTGTCACATTCCATTAATTATGGAATGGGATCACAGGTGTGAACAATACAGGGGATTTCAGGTTTAAACAATGCAGGGGCCAGTTAATATCTGTAGTGATACCATTTAAAGCTAACACATGGTAAGCAAACACAGTAGATGGTTGGGGGCCCACACAAGTGGGGCTGCTGGCTGCATGCGGCCCGTGGGTTGCCAGGACAGCCCTGATCTAAATCATCTAAACTTTAGGAAGAAGACATTTTACATGAAAGTATATTGCCGCTACTTACAGCACTTAAAAATGGGATAGCATTGCTAGTGCAATGAGCTCAATAGTGCTCTCTCTAAAACCCAGAAATTTGCCTCTTTAAGTTACAAAAGGAGGCTTTATGCAGCTCATAGTAACTGTCCATTTGCTATGGCTGAGGCAAGGTTCTCTCTTTGCCACAAGACAGGAGCAGCCCTGACTACTCCACTGGGCCCCCTATAGTCTCTGGGACACCCAGCAGTTGCAGGTTTTCTTTCATCTATGGTTACACCCCCTCGTTTGCACCACATTAGCTGTGATTCAATTTTTGTCCTAGCAAAACATACCTAACTACTAGTTAATCATTTGGGTAGCACACACAAGGGTGTGGACAAAAATGTTGGTACTGTGTGCTTGTGTTCATGAGTTCCAACAAGGTATGACCTACCTGTATTGCTAAATCTAGAAAAACTGACATTTCTTTATATGATAACACCAAACTTTTGTAATTTTGGACTACATATACTACCCCCACTACAATGACTGGTGGAGATTAGTCCAGACTTTTCCCTAATATCCTATTGCTACTATACTAACTATACTATCACTCAACAAGTCCCCTACCCAATGCCTTTAGTTGGATCCAAGGCAAAGACTCTTTATACACTATATAGGGCATCCCTGGCATTTTCAAAAGATGTCTCCACTATTCACTGCATGTACTGCATGTATTAAAATTAGTCTGATAATATAAAGAAAAAGAATTAGTGAAAAAAATGATATGTTTAAGACAGACTTGCAATGCAGTTCTGGGGGCAAATTTGTTCAACAATGAGGAATTTGTTGAAAGCTGAAAGTACATCAATTACATCAAGTGCTGCAATTCACTTAATTTAATTCATTTAAGTCTTTCTCTCAGTGTCATTTGGCTTGTACAACTGGTTTGGCATTTTTAATGGAATAGCATATGTAACTGACAGTTTTGCAAGACCTGCAAACACATTGTTATATTCCTTTAGCAGTATATCTATGTTGCTTTGTGTTGATTCTTCCACAACAAATAATTTGTTTACCAGTCCCAACATGTTTGTGCACTTAATAGGGGGCAGTAGTTACCAGAGATTACTGCAACTTGCTTGCCTTGCCCTTATAAGTAAGAGTGCGTGTGTATTTTCCTTCTGATAGGATTTCAGACTCATTGTATGACTTAAGCACTGAAGTTTTGCTTTCATTTTTGCCATATTTATTCTGTGATAGTGTTTGTTTCTGCCCCTGTGTCCACTTTATACTTAGTCAGGGAACCATTTGTATGAATGTCCATAGTTCATCTTTTTTCACTTCCATTACTTTTACTGACAGCAGTCACATAGATCTCCTCATCCTTACTGCTGTCTGTCACTGCATTTAGTTTGCTTTTACTATAATACTGCTTGACAAAGTGATTATAATTGCCACACACCTTGCATTGCTTACCAAAAGCTGGACAGTTGAATGGGTATTGACACTGCTATTACAGACTTTGTATTTGGTAAATCTTGCATCAATTTTCCCTTTGCCTTTCTTAAAATCAGATTTACTTGTGTGCATAGTTCCCAAAATTTTGGAAACAGAAAGAGGGACAAAAAGATTTGCTACGTGGAAAAGAAAACCCTAATTACCATGCCCATTAGTGGAGACCCAGAAGTGGCAGGCAGTGAGAATGCTTTCATGAGCTTTGAGCGCAGAACCTTCCTCTAATGACCTACCCTCTCTATCTAAACCTGGGTACAAGCAATTCCCTCATCATTCTCCAGCATGGTGGCTACCCAATAAGTTTTCTGGTTTTTCATGGTCTAGTTCCAGGGCTATAGATAAACTGTAAGACATATCTCGTCTCTACCACCTTATGTATCAACCACATCATCTCCCTCCCCCTTTTGTTCTGTGCTCAGCCCCAGACAATATTGACAATGGGTGGTGCATGCCTTGGGTCTTTTGTCACTCCTCTACGGATGCCTACTTCTCCTCTCTTTCCTACTCATTATCAGGCAGCCTGATGAGTCTGCAATCTGCTGAAGTTTCCCAACTATGCCACCTGTGTATTCTTATCTAATTTTTAAGCCACTAACTACAAGCATACTAAGCACTGGCTGGCCAAACTTCCTATGTTGAAAGGGAGATGGCTTTAATGCAGGGGTGTCCAAACTTGGCCCTCCAGATGTTAAGGAACTACAAGTCCCACAATGCAATGAAGGAGTCTGACAGCCACAGTCAGGCAAATGCATTGTGGGACTTGTAGTTCCTTAACAGCTGGAGGGCCAAGTTTGGACACCCCTGCTTTAATGGGATTGGTTTATATGGAAGGCAATGTGTGCAAACATTTGCTTTTTTCTCAGCAAAACACATCACATTGCAAAATACTAGCTATACAGTATTTGTACAAATTATCACCATTGAGAAAACTGTGCTAAACTAAACTGTGCCATGCAAAACTACATGGCATTGATGATGGTGCAGCTGTTTTGGGGATGCAGAAGCAGGGAGACATACTGGGGGAGAGACCCTAAGACAGGGTAAACAATATGCAAACTGGTAGCACTAATTGTATGATCACTAATGCAAAAAGCTTGAATGGTAAACAGGATGCATTTAAAATTATTGTGTTGCACTTTGATATAAACCAATTTTATTAACTTTACTAATTTCATGCTGGAAGCTTTCTAAAAAATAATACAGATGTAGTGGCCATCACAAGGTGCAGTTAGTTAAATAGAAGCACAAACAGAGGGTTATTTATCAAAGTCTGATTATTTCTGGTTGGACTGGGAAAAAACAAATTTTTTCATAGAAAAATACTGATGTTGTTAAAATTCCACATAAAAAGTACTCCGACTCAAACCTGCCAAGTTCATGTAGAAGCCAACAGCAAATATCCCCAAGATATTCTGATTTGTTCTGGCGTTTCAAAAAAATCTTAAAATTTAGTTAGAGTATCCAGTACTGCAGATTTCATCCTATTTAAACTTTAGACTGGGCATATCTAACCAAGGCCTTGAGCTCTGCAAGGTTTCTGGCTCAATTGTTTTCAAAACTCTTCATTAGAGAGCTGGGGTTTATGTGATAGACAATGCCAATGTTGTTAATGGTGTAGTTACCCATAACAACCAATCAATGGGTATCATTTACTGTCTGATGTCTTAATACAAACATATAATTAATTGCTTTGGGTTATTAGATTTGGACAAATGTAGCACCTTTTATTACATTAAGTGACTAGCCTATAAGAGGGAGAGAAGAAGGTCGAAGTGAAAATTTGAATTAAAAAAAATGAGAATTTTGTGATATATTTTGTACTTTGAATAGGGAATGGTCCAAATTCAATACAAATTTGCAGAAAATTGAAAATTCTAAATTTTTAAATTTATCATGTACTGTCTCTTTAAAAATTCTACTTCGACCATTCGCGATCTAAGTCTGCCGAATTGCTGTTTTAGCCTATGGGGGACCACTTTTTTTGGGAAAAACTTTGAATCGAATCGAATGCACTATTACTTAGATTCAAACAATTCTAATTCGGTCAAATACAAACCTATTCCATCAAAAATGGACCAAATTAACAAAAAAAGTCAATTCAATTTTGGTTAGTCTTTTTGATTTCTAATTTCGAAGTTTTTTTTGCAATTCGAAATTCGACCCTTGATAAATCAGGCCCTAGAGTGTTTAAACTTTTTAGATAAATGCACAATGTGCATACTTTGGGTTTTTATTACCTTTAAGGGGCAGATTTATCAAGGGTCGAAGTGAAAATTCGAATTTAAAAAATTAGAATTACGAAGTAATTTTTGGGTACTTCGAATATCAAATAGGTCAGAATTTGAGTTGAATAGAAAATAATTTGAATTGAAAAATTCGACTATTCGAAAATCTATGTACTGTCTGTTTAAAAATTCCAAATTCGACCATTTGCCACCTTAAACCTGACAAATTGATGTTTTGGCCTATGGGGGACCTCCTATAACCTTTATGGAGTCTTTTGGCAAATTTTGAGAAATCAAATTTTTTTTAGGAAATCATTTCAAACTTTGAATGATTAAATTATGCAATTCAAACGATTAGAATTTGATCGAAAATGGACCTATTCGATCGCAAAACAAAAAATAATTCTAAAATTCGATGGTCGAATTTCGCAAATCACCCTGATCTGGAAAACCTCAAACCCCGAACTTTCTGCATAATACAGTAGATCCCATATCTGTATTTTGTAAGAATGAAGGTGCAGTTGGTAACTTTTACCTTATATTATCCATTACATAGTTAAAGAAGTAGTTCACTTTTATGTTAGCTTTTAGGTTTTTTGTTTAATTTCGAATATGCAAATGAGGTATCTTCCACCATCGACTTTAGCAAATTCGATCAAATCAAATAGATCAAATAAAATTCTATTCGACTATTCGATTATTTGATGGTCGAAGAGCTTGCACTCTAAATTTAAATTCGACTGCCTAATTCACCAGATTAAAGATACCAAATTGTAATAGAAGCCTATGGGAATGCCCCATAGGCTTTTTCGTTCTATTACCTGTTCGAATAGAAATCGTACGATCGAACGATTCGTTCGTTCGAATCGTAAGATTTTTTTCGAAAGAATGGGCTTTCAGCCCTCGAATTAGTGAATAATGATAAATCTGCCCCTTATTGTACGATTCAGTCCCCCTATGATTCATATACCAGTCTCTTAACTATTTAAACCACTGCCTGATTGGAAGAGTAAATTGCACCCTAGCAATGCAATAGTTGCTGAAATTCCAAGCTCGAGTACTACTGAACAAAAAATGAAAATAATTTAAAAAAAAATTAAGACCATTTGAAAATCTACTTAGAATATTACTGTCTACAGCATACTAAAAGTTGAGTTAAAGGTGAACTATCCCTTTATTTTATTATTATTGTTATTAATGAATTTATTTACATTTTTTTCTCATACCACTTTTTTTCTCATGACACCATACCAAGTTCCTGTTTTGATAAATGTTTATTTAATACTCAAACATCATGTTGATTTCACTAAAACAAGCATATGCACAAAACAATATTTTAAAATATGTATTCAATTAAAAACATGAATGAACAGTTTCTGTATTCACAGTGAGTGACTGACACAAAACTGTTTGTAATGTCATTTCAGCAATGTAAAAGTAATGGGATGATTTCCTTTGTGAGTTTTTTACTTCTTGGCTCCTCCACCTCCATGGTTGCCTTGTCCTCCATGGTGGCCACGGTGGCCATGGTGCCCATGCCCTTGACCTTGCTGCTGACAGGGGTTAGTTGTTTGGCAAGGATCTAAGGAAATAAAATAAGATCAGTCATTTTATTTGCATATCTGAAACATGTTAGTAAACAGTTTTAATTGGCTGGGGGGGGGTGAGAAGTGTAAAGTAGCACCATATTGTGCATACCTGTTGCTGGCAGTGACGTCACTTTACTTGTGTGGCACTGCGCTTTAGTTTGCATTTTCCTATTTTAATCAATAAATACATTTATTACATTTCCCCTAATGAATTAGTAGTAATGCTATTCTTGGGCAGACAACAATAAGGGTCACATTTACTAAAGGTTGAATTGATTTGAAGTGAAAATTCGAATCAAATTAGAATTTTAAAAAATTGAAATTCGAATTTATTTTGGGCTTATTCGACTATCGAATAGCCCAAAATTCGATTTGAATTGGCCAAATTAAAAAATTAGAATTCGATTGTCAAAGTACTAGCCCTTTAAAAAAAAATTCGATACAACAATTTGGCAGATAAAACCTACGGAATTGCTATATAGCCCTATGGGAAACTCCCATAGGAATTTTCCTGCTTTTTTAGATCGAATAAAAAAAATTTGATGGATTGCTTAAAATCGTTGGAATAATCGATCGTTCGATAATTCGAATTGCGTTAAAACCCCTCGAATTCAATAGGTTTTAATTAGAATTTAATTCGACCCTTAGTAAATCTGCCCCTAAGGGTAGAAATAATTTGTCAGCCCCATTTTATTGATGCATTCATAAAGTGAGCGATCAGATATTATTTTACTATCATCAAAGAAAAGAATGTTAAAAAAAGGAAAAAGTTCTGTATATATGTACCCAATGTAAACAGTTGATTGTGGTTACATTTGGCTACATACATAGGGCTCAAACTAGCCACTAGATCCAGTCTATTGGCAATTGTATTTGCTAAATACCAAATAACATGTTCCTACCTGTGCTTGTTTGTTGGACAGTGCTTGTGCCCTGGTATTGTTGTATTGGAATATTGGCTGTAAAATTAAAAACATGTGTTTAAAACATAGAAATTCTTCTTCATGAAACATTTATCACATTTATGTACTCTGAATGCAATTTAGAACAAGGAGATCAGGATGGTGAAATTAAACTTTAGGAAATAAATAACCTGGTAATTAACTATAAGCTTGTAAAAGTTCTACTTTTAAATGTTTCATTGTGAAAAAGTAACTATCTACCTTTTCCTTCCTGTTATTCAGGAAGAACGTCAAAGAGTTCTAAAAGGTCATAAAGTTTGCGCATAAAAGGTTTAAATATCTCCAAAAGCGTTATGTTTTAATGAGTAAATATAAAAAGTAATGTTTCAAATAAGATAAACATCTTTTCCAAACTAGTCCATTTAACATACAAATTACTTTTCATTTAAGAAAGGGGGGGATTTTTCGGCAGGTTTAGCCATAAAAATATTGCCATAGAAACTAATGTATAGTAAAATAACAAAAAGTAGTGCCAAAAAGTTCCCATTGACTTTGATGTGATTTGCAATTTTTTGCTGTTTTGCTAATTGTTGTTGATGTGAAGAGGAACAAATTTACCTATCACTAGAAGGAACTTTTGATTAATTATCTGCTACATTCTGCTAATGCAAGTGCAAACAAAACAAAGTATATCATTTCAAGTTGGTGAAAAATTATGTTAGTGTTTCTAAAATGACAAATCTTCATATTAGTATAAATGTGTAAACCTCTATGCACAAACAAACAAATACATACTGTATAATTACTAAATAATGCTCACTGATATTTATCACTGATTACTTACTGCCAGTATCTCCACATTGGGCAGATATTGTTCCACTGCCACTGCCACCACAGCCATGTCCACCACTACCTCCACCACTGCTGGAACCACAACCACCACCACCAATGATTCCACTTCCACCCTTAGTTCCAGACATATCTGTATTATGTATTATCTGTTTAAAGATTGGAGAACTGGTTTGGATTCTTGAAAAGTAACTGATGTCACGACTTTTATATTGAAGCCGTGCTTTTTATTTATTTTTTTTTTTGGCAAGGCTTTTAAGGGATAAATGCGTTCTTTGTAAAACACCTATAATTAAGAGTTTACATTTCAATGTATTGTTTTCTTTACATGTTAAAATGGGTGTTTCTTCTTTAGAACAATTTCACATTAATTCAACTTTGTGGTGATCAATGCTGTATGTATTTTTCATTCAGTTATATACATTATTCAGTGATGTGTTATTAAGAGAGGATTATATTAAGATAACATTAAGATGCTTCTTATTGAGCATCATCACCATCTTTTTTACTTTTTTAGTAATGCCTGCAAGTTGGTTGCTATGCTATGAAATATATATATATATATATATATATATATATATATATATATATATATACATCAAAAGATAAAGAAAACAGCACCATGGGACTTTCTGTAGAAAAAATATATTGTATTAAAGCATAGTATATCCAACCAACGTTTCGGTCCCCATTGGGAACTTTTTCAAGGTATTCATATATCATATATGTCCTATATTATATAGAGAATATATATATGTATATATATATATATATACTATAACAAATTAAATGCTATTACTAATAAAGGAACTGTAACACAAAAAAATAAAGGTTATGGATCAATGTCCCCTCATTGGATAGCATATATGAAGGGTGGTCCAATGTGCATCGTGAAGACAAGTAGGGTTACCACCCAGCCGGTATTTTACCTGCAAGGGCCGGTATTACAAATTTACCGGCAATGTAGTTGCCGGTAATTTGTACTACCCTTGCAAAAAGCCCTTGACCCTTCACTTTAAAGGTATTTGTTCACTGACGCTGCTGTGGCTCCGCCTCCTTTAGCGGTGCATTTCCATTACCCCTCCACTAGCCTGTAATTTTTTTTTTTTAAAAGGTGGCAACCCTAAGGACAAGGGACCCTGGAATGAAGTTGCTTATTTTTACAATTCTGGTGGCAAAGTGCTTATACAATGTATTTTAACATTCCAGTTTGGCTTGCTAATTAAGTTTTGGCAGCTCAGATACAGGGAGTTCCAAGAAAAAGCTGAGATGAAAAGATGCCAACAAGACTCAACCAACAGAAACACTGCTTTTCCAACATTGTAATCCACAACTATTGTTCCAACAACATTGCCTTCTTTTTTACTAGCTACAACCCAAGCAAAGTGTTTTTTTTTCCTGCTGGATTTTAATTTGGCTGCACATAAAACACATCTTATCCAAACTAAATCTAAATCTAAAACTAAGCACATTTCTTTTTCAAGTAACTGTAGTGCCCGCCTCCAAATATACTGTACCTTTTACAAGATTGCTGTACTGTATCTCCAAGCTGGTATTTAAAACCAATAGCCAGTGATATTACTAGAAACTACTGGAGCCCTCAGCAACATGATTTTAGATCCTCATAAGACATTTTGCTTATCAGTTAGTAAGCAGTTTCAATACTGAAACTGCTTATCTGGTTCCCTTGTACCTATCACCCCACCCTTTTACAATTACTGGGTCTGCTGCTTCTATAGTTACTCACCTTGGTACAGTAATGCTTATAAAGATATACAAAGCAGAGATGCCTCAGTTATTAGATAAAAATTCTCAGTTACTATAGTATTTCCAATTTTGAAAATCCTGTTGCCCTTTTGAGGAAACTTAGCTAATATAGAATATAATATATCATTCAAAACCTACAAGGGAGTAGGGTTAACTATTAGGTGAGTTAATTTATTCAATTAGTGATAACATCTAGCTTTTTTAAAAAAAAAATGAAATAATGCAAGTTGAAAAGACTTCTTTTCAAAAAGTTGTAGCTTTTCTAGGGATGTAAAAAGGCATTTTTTTATTATTTTTTTTTTTAATTGAGGTTAAAAGAAACAAGATACTGGGATAAATATAACCAATATATAATCAACACTGCACCGTAGTTTTCATTTCTAATGTGTCTAGATGTTGTAAATCACTTAAATCTTAAAATTCTGCATAAAACTCAAATGTATACTTACAATTATGCAAACTTTACTTGAAAAGTTTTGAATACAGTTCCACTTTCTAATATATGTCTGTGTTCCTTTTTGCTTTTTTTGGCACTATATTAGCAAAGTGATATTTCAGAGTTTGTAGAATTTTTAAATTTACTACATAATTTAGGGTTCATGCAATGTAGACTCAAGAGTACTACTGTGTCATCTGAAATGGTTTACTATAGCCATTTATAAGTGAAGTTCATGCTTCTAAGGTGACAGTAAATACTGTATATTTTGACAAAATCAGGAGAAAACAACAAATGTGCATGTCCAGTTAATATTAATATGCTTTTCACCTTGTTTATTAATGACCTGGATGTGGGCATTGAAAGTACGGTTTCTATTTTTGCAGATGATACTAAATTGTGCAGAGCTATAGGTTCCTTGCAGGATGCTGCCACTTTGCAGAGTGATTTGTCTAAGTTGGGAAACTGGGCAGCAAACTGGAAAATGAGGTTTAATGTTGATAAATGCAAGGTTATGCACTTTGGCAAAAATAATATAAATGCAAGTTATACTCTAAATGGCAGTGTGTTGGGAGTTTCCTTAAGTGAGAAGGATCTTGGGGTTTTTATAGATAACAAGTTGTCTAATTCTGGGCAGTGTCATTCTGTAGCTACTAAAGCAAATAAAGTTCTGTCTTGCATAAAAAAGGGCATAAACTCAAGGGATGAAAACATAATTATACCTCTTTATAGATCCCTAGTAAGGCCTCATCTGGAGTATGCAGTGTAGTTTTGGACTCCAGTCCTTAGGAGGGATGTAAATGAGCTGGAGAGAGTGCAGAGACGTGCAACTAAATTGGTTAGGGGGCTGGAAGACTTAAATTATGAGGGGAGACTGTCCAGGTTGGGGTTGTTTTCTCTGGAAAAAAGGCGCTTGCGAGGGGACATGATTACACTTTACAAATATATTCGAGGACATTATAGACAAATATCAGGGGACCTTTTTACTCATAAAGAGGATCACCGCACCAGAGGCCACCCCTTCAGACTAGAAGAAAAGGATTTTCATTTGAAGCAGCGTAGGTGGTTCTTCACAGTCAGAACGGTGAGGTTGTGGAATGCACTGCCGGGTGATGTTGTGATGGCTGATTCTGTTGATGCTTTTAAGAGGGGTTTGGATGATTTTTTGGACAGACATAATATCAAAGGCTATTTTGATACTAAACTCTACAGTTAGTATAGCTATGGGCATACAGGTATATGTTTTGTGTTTGAAAGAGTGGAGATGTGTGTGTGTGTATGTATGCTGGGTTTTTAATTTGGAGGGGTTGAACTTGATGGACTCTGTCTTTTTTCAACCCAATTCAACTATGTAACTATGTAACTATGCATGGCAGTGGGAAATATTACTAATGGTGTTTGTCATTTTGGTACTTAAACCTTTCAGAATACCAAGGCAGATGCACCAGTGGGGATTTTGCACTTGGGGCAAAAATTTGACATCCTGAGGACTACCACACCTTTATTAAGAACTGTGGAGCTCCCTTATTGTAATTGGCAGCAATATACAAATATATACTTTGTATAAGCATTTCCACTATATCAGAATAAATAGTAACACTTTCACAAAATGAATCCGGTTATCTTTATTATTATGAAAGACTTAATTAGAGAATGAAACAATGCAGTAGGTGGAAGGTGGTGACCCAGCCCTAGCTATCTGGATAATGTAAACTTATTCTCTGATTAGGAGGTTGACCCATAGCTAGAAGAAAGGGGAGATTGTGGGGAGATAGAATAGTAGTTGTACAATGGGGAGCCCTGGCATTGCCGAGGAAGCAGCTTGTGAAGAACTGCCTATAAGTATACCAAATAAAATACCTATAACACATACGGAGTTACTTTGATGCAAATGTGCATCCCATTGTGCTAATTCAAAAAGCATTTGTGTCTCTGGTCTGGTTGTCCTCTGCACCTAGGGCTGGATCAGAACACAGTTGCTTGGTGCAGAGCACATGACAGCTTGTTTCTTATTGCATGCCTAAGTTGCTTCTCCGCCGTGTGTTTCCCTTCCGGGTGCCTGGTGATGATGTTGGGTGCTTGCTCCTTCTTTGCCTGATGCTTTTGGTCATTGCCCTGACTACCTCAGTGGCTACAATCTCTGAGGAAGTTGGGTCACAGACAAACGTGTCAGGCAAAACAAGGATCAAGTGTGGTGTGTATCTGAACTCTGACCAAGTGTGTTTTTGGAAATAAGGCTAAATAGACCAAAAAGGACCTTAATATAATATACTATATTGTATTATCTTTGCTATACTGCATTTTACCCAATGCAGCACTGCTTAAATGTCCCTTACAATGTACAGTACAGCAATGTACTGGATGATTTAACCTACGTGCTGTATCACTCTAGTATTTGTTATATTCATGTGTAGTCCTGTATTATATTAACAAAGAAAACAACTGAAACAAATTTGATTTCAAGTATTTCAACATCTTTTTTAGGGATGCTGCTTGATTACCATAATTATAAGCTGCTGAGGTAAAATTTATAATGACCTAACCTGCAGAAGTCAGCAGCTAGTGATCAAGAGAAGGGTGTGGAATAAAAACTGACAATTGGCAATATATCTAAGGAAATACAGGTTGTTCTCACTTCAACCTCTGTGTTACCTTTTCAACAGAGTTGTACAGATTGCTATCAAATGTATTCATTTATTCACTACTAATGTATAGCCTTTTGCACAGGATCGGAACAAAACTTCCTCTTCAGCTAGAGGTTCGGGTAGAATACTTTGTTGTACTTGGAAGTGAACATATCTGGAATGTTATACAGTAAGTAACGCAAGTAAGAAGCCTAACAAGGGCAGACAGTGGCTAATTCTACTGACCACTAATCCCCAGTTCCTAATGTAAATTTATATAAGTTATGTAAATGTACATTGGTATACAGAAATGAAAAGGCAGTGCAGCGTGACTGGGGCAGGTAGGGTTTTAATTTAGGCCAAATGCCACTGAACACAATGAACTGTCAATTAACCAACTAATGAATGAAACTATTTATATGAACTCCTGTTTATATTGGATAAGTTCTCTATGAGTGTCTCCGACCTGAAGTTTTCATCAGTGGAATGTCTAGTCATTAGGCTGCACAATAAATATCTAAACTTCACAAAGAAGATAGTTTACATGACAGTATATTGCAGTAACTTTCAGGGGCTCCCCCCCATGCTTAAAAGGAGGGTAGAATCGCTAGTGCATTGAGTGCAATACTTCTCTCTCTGCACTAGCGGAGCTGAATTTGAGCTGGGTGAAAACCCAGAAATTCACCTCTTAAAGTTACAAGAGGTGGCTTTTTGTTGCTCCTAGTAACTGGCCACTAGTTGCGCCTGAGGCAAGGTTCTCATCTTGCCTCATATCAGGAGCAGCCCAGACTACTCAACTGGGCCCCCTGTAGTCCCTGGGCCACCAGCAGTTGCAGGTTCTGTTTCCTCTATAGTTACACCTCAACTACTAGTTGATCATTTGTGTAGCACACACAAGGGGTGTGGTAAAAAATGTTGGTACTGCTTGTGCTTATGGGGGCCCCCATATAAATAACTTGTACAGGACCAACAAGGTATTGACTACCTGTATTACTAAATCTAGAAAAACCTACATTTCTTTATTTGATAGCATCATACTTGTATTTTTGGACTAAATGTACCTATTGCAACAGCCGTACTACCCCCACTACAATGACTGGTGGAGATTAGTCCACTTTGCCCTAATTTCCTATTGCCACTATACTAACTACACTATCACTCAACAAGTCCGCTACCCAATGCCTCTAGTTGGATCCCTGCTATATAGGGCATCATCTGTGGCAGAGCTGGCATTTTCAAAAGATTTCTCCACTACTCACTGCATGTATGGCATGCATTAAAATTTGTGGGATAAGTAATAGGTTTAAGATAGACTAGCAAATTAATGTAATGTGTTTCTTGAAATGCAGTTTTAATCAAACTAACATGCCTGTCCCCATGCTATATTTATATATTTTTTTAAAATGCTGATATAATAATAATAGTAATGAAAACATTTTATAATTCTGGAATTCTGATGTGCTATGGTCATGCAAACTGTGAGAACACAAATTTGAAAAACAGCAATGCAGTTTCTCACCAGAAGATGGAGCTCTCAAACCTTTGCTGTGCCAACTCATGTGAAGGTTAACCCCTTAGTTCAATAGGAACAGAGCAAACATCACCTTAAAAGCTATTTTTAAAGCCTTGATTCTTTTTTTAAATGGTTTGAACCAAAGTGTATTAAGTAATTTGAACAGCCATGCCATTGTTTTGAGAAGAAGATTCGCAATTTTTTTTGGCGGAGCAAAATGTGACAAATTTGCCCATCACTACTCCTGGCACCTTATGCTGTTACTTATATAGTGAATAAAGTACACCCTCTTGTAAATTATAAGGATAGTATAGGTTAACGAGGAGTTTCATGACCATATAAAAACACAAGGCCAATGGCCAAATGTTTTTAAACAGGTCATTGAACTTTGAGGTGACTTCTACTTTATTTATTATATAATACACAACTTCTAGTGAGTTATGACAAAAATGACATCACTACTCACCGTTTATTAACTGATGATATCACTTGTCACTGTTTTTAAAGAATATAATTTACAAGACATTCATGGCTCTTGTGTGTTATAATATAGTTGCTAGATGGAAAACAGCCAAGGAAACATGTGTAAGGCCACCAAAAAGAAGACCCTTCTCTACACAAAACCAAGAGAAGGACAGTCACTAAATGGAGACATTTCTGGAAAATCCTAGAGGCAGCAGTTCCAAGGTTGACTTTTCTCATACTTTAAATTAACAG
Organism: Xenopus borealis; assembly: GCA_024363595.1. Taxonomy (NCBI): domain Eukaryota; kingdom Metazoa; phylum Chordata; class Amphibia; order Anura; family Pipidae; genus Xenopus; species Xenopus borealis. The sequence continues at coordinate 36,204,070 of CM044444.1, read as the reverse complement.
GCATGTTGGTTCCTGGTAACTCTGTGCCATCTTAACACCATAGAGAAATGAAGAATTGTGATAAACCTCTACATGTTTACAGCAGCATAAAAAGGTTATAGCACATAATGGAAATTCATAGGCATTTCACCAACCTGATTATTTATAATTTTCCTTTCTGCTGTCTGCTGAATCATGCGCTGTTTGCTTGGTTATACGATTTGGCATGTGGCGTATTGTTCTGTTAATACAGCCTCTCTTGCAGAAATTGGCTGCATGTTATTATTGATGTGCAAACTTGTGTTTCCCTTTGTGTAAAAAGCCTTAAAAACGATGAATGGTTACAGGTGTATGTTAATGGAATGGGGCTTAAATGCTCCCTGCTTTCTCACTAGAACTTCTGAGTTATGGGTAAATGCACTGTTGGTATTACTACTCAGTCACACTGGTTGCTGGGGGACTTGATTTTAAATGCACTACATCAGGGGTGCCCAGGACGTCAATCACGGCCTATCAGTAGATCGCTGTCATGTTCCTAGTAGACCTGGGACCTGAAAATAGGCGAGAGGGTTTGCCAGCTGGGCTGAGAGCAGAGGGGAAGAACAAGGGAAGGAGGGAGGGCTGCACAGAGGGGAAGGACACAGGTCAATAGAGCACAGAGGGGAAGGACACGGGTCGGGAGAGCACAAAGGGGAAAGACACGGGAGGGAGAGCTCAGACGGGAAGGACATGGGAGGGAGAGCACAGAGGGGAAGGACACGTTACGGGAGAGCACAGAGGGGAAGGACACAGGAGGGAGAGCAAGAGGGAAGG
>CM044444.1:36166537-36194541 GCA_024363595.1 Xenopus borealis | reverse complement strand
CACCTTGCCTGCTAACTCTAATCAACTGTTTAGTCCCATTATAGCCACCTTTTGGAATATAATTATGACCACTAGTCAAGCACTAAAAGTCAAAATCAATGGGGTCATTAATGTGGATGGTGTCTTGCACACGATGCCCACATGTGTTCTAGTAATTGGTTACAGCAAAGGCTGCTATTATGACCTGCTGCTGTCTAGTGCAGCTCAAAGAAATCTTTCCACATCTACACGGATCTACGCCCCCTCTACTTTTAATGCTGCTGCTTGTCCCACATCAGCACCTATTTCTCATGTTCTTCCTACTCATCATAATGCAACCTCACCTCTTTCTTCTTATTCTCCTACTCAGACACCTTACCCTCTTCCAGCAGGTCATATATGGTCTGCTAGAGCAGGAAGACTAGGAGTATGACGTGGCTAATACAAGTCTCTTTGCTAACACAATTCTAGGTCTACTCAAAGTGGGCGAGTGAGTACTTCTGCTGAAGTTTCCCAGCTGTGCCACCTGTGTATTCTTATCTCTTTTTTATGCCACAAACTACACACCTACTAAGCACTGGCTCGCCAAACTACTCCCTATGTTGAAAGGGGGAAGGGTTCAATTTGATTGGTTGATATGGAAGGTAAGGTGCTCAAATGTTTGCTTTTTTCAGCAAAACAGACCACATGGCAAAATTGTAGCTATTTTGTTAAAATTATCGCCATTGACAAAACTGTGTTAAACGAAACTGTACCATACAAAAAGTACTCTTATCACTACACGATAGTGCAGTTGTTTTAGGGAAATGAATGGTAAAAAAGTAAGAGATTTTAAGCTATACATGGGGATCTATGCATAATACGGTTAGTCTGGATCACAAAAAGACATACAAGTCTAAGACTGGGTAAACAATGAAACAATGTACAAACTGGTAGCACTATTAAATGTATGATCACTAATGCAAGAAGCTGGATTGGTAAACAGGATGCATTTAAGATGATACTGGATGATTGATGTGATGTAATCGGTATAAACAAAAACATGGCTGAATTTCACAAGACTGGGCACTAAACAGAGTGATTTTAAAATGTGACAGGGACTCAACTATTTGTCTTAAGCAGATATATATATATATATATATTCGTATTTTGATAAATAACCCCCTCATGAATCAGTGAAATAATAATAATAAGAAGAAGAAACTGGGATTTTAGGGCTGAAGTTTTTAAACCTTTCAATGTTGAGTGTTTACAGACAGAGGCAAACGATAAACATCTTTCTATAGTATAGAGGAATTCTATTACTGTAGATTTCATCCTAATTATGCTTTAGACTGGACAACTATAACCAAGGCCTTGAGCTCCCCAGGGTTTCTGTTTCAATTGTTTTCAAAGCCCCAAACATTCTGCATAAAATATCTTGTAAGAATGTAGGTTCAGTTAGTAACTTTTACCTTCAATTATCCATTACATAGTTAAAGAAATAGTTCCCGTTTATGTTAGCTTTTAGTGTGTTATATAATGCCCTATTGTTTGAAACTTTTCAGTTGGTCTTCATTTTTCTCAATTCAAATGGGGGTACTGAACACAGCAGTCAAACAAGTATGCTCTGTGAGGCTACAAATGTATAACTATTGATAGGTTTTATTACTTATTGTTGAATTCAGTCCCACTACGATTCATTTACCACTCTCCTATTTAAGCCACTGCCTGGTTGGAAGGGTAAATTGCACCCTAGCAATGAAATAATTGTTGAAATTCCAAGCTTGAGTACTACTGAACAAAAAAAAAATAATGAAAAAAAAACCATTTGAAAACCTACTCAGAATATCACCGTCTACAGCATACTAAAAGTTGAGTTAAAGGTGCATTACCCCATTATTTATTTTCATACCACTTTTTTCATACCAAGTTCTCGTTTTGATAAATGTTTATTTAATACTCAAAGATCATATTGATTTCACTAAAAGAAGCATATGCACAAAATAATATTTTAAAATATTTATTCAATTTAAAACATGAATGAACAGTTACTGTATTCACAGTGAGTGATACAAAACTATTTGTAATGTAATTTCAGCAAAGTTAAAGAAATAGGCTGATTTCCTTCATGAGTTTTTTTTACTTCTTGGCTCCTCCACCTCCATGGCTGCCTGGTCCTCCATGGTGGCCATGAGGCCCTTGACCTTGACCTTGCTGCTGACAGGGGTTAGTTGTTTGGCAAGGATCTAAGGAAATGAAATAATATTAGTCATTTATTTCATATCTGATTAAGGCTACAAAGTTTTTTTTTAGTTGGAAACATGTTGGTACACAGTTTTATTTGGCTGGGGGCTGTGGAGAAGCTGCTATTCTGCGTGTAAAGTAGCACCATATCATGCATACCTGTTGCTGGCAGTGATGGTATTTTGCTAGTATGGCTCTGTGCTTTAGTTTGCATTATCCTATTTTTATCAATAAATATGTGCATTACATGTAGTAATGCTGTTCTTGAGCAGACAACAATAAGGGTAGTAATAATTTGACTGACCCATTTCATTGATACATTCACAAAGGGAGGGATCAGATATTTCTTTACTTTCATCGATAAAGGTTTTCTATTTTTTGTATCATGATCTTATTATTTACATTTTATCAATATACTTTTATCCAAAGAATCATGCAGAGGCATCATCAGAGAGGACATACCTGGGCCCCTGGGGTCCTAATTCATATATTATTTCAATAACCATTGTTAAAACGGTCAACCTCTATACATTTTGGAGGGATTGGAAAAAAAAATTTCTGTGGGGCCCAGTATTATTATGTTAGGCCACTGATGCAATCCCATGTATCAACATTCATAATCATAATCATTGCACCCAATTTGCATATTAGAGCAAGTGTGATTGCATGTGTTGCTTTGGATTCATTTGCACAGTTACTGTGGACATGGTTATGGTAGAATTACGTGAAAAAAACTACATTGTAAGTAGAAAACATGGCAATTTGCTTCTTGAATTGCACATTGCATACTGCATTTTGTGTTTTAATTCAGTCCTATAATATTTCTTGAATTTAGTTTATTGCATATAAGCATATATTTTATATAAGTTTTACAGTATATGGTCTACAGTATGTTGTATTAAACTGAAGAGTTACAATGTGCCATTGCGATTGGATTAGTGGAAAAGTTTATATTCCGAGGACTTCCCATACTAGTACCACTGAAGAAGCTACTCGGATGAGTATTGAAATGTCTTCAGTGATTACTCAGCAAGTCCGGTTGCTCTAGAATTACCTAAACTATGTGTAACTGAAGGGCATGAAATACATCTGATGCATAGAATTTGGGTGGAAGTTAAGGAGATTGTTGGGCTAAGGCTGAGGCATTGCTATGGCACATCAAGGTAAATGTAGCATAGCATGGATGAAAGAGGTTTGTCAGAAACTATATTTGAATCTGTATTTTAAGTCAAGAGATATTTTGGGGCTTTGCAAAAAGACTTTTGGTAAGCAAGGCATTTCCATAGAAGAGAAGTTAAAACAGTAGTTACTTCAATTGTCCAATAATTAATGGAAGCCAGTAAAAGTCACTGATAGAAGGTGAATCTTAGATGTGGCCTCTTTGTTTATAACAGATGTATATGAGTGAAATTATATTTTCAGTGCTGAGAAATAAATTATGTCAAGTAAGAATGTTGATAAATAGGCATACTTGTAAAACTTCTATAACATTGGACTTGGGCAAATGTAAGTTTTGCAGGGCTTAACACTGGCTCTTACCTTTGCATTGGGGCTTGGTATCCTGACATTGCTGCACTGGTTTGCAGGCTAAGAAAAATACAAAACAGTTATATTAATACAGTTATATTAATACAATATTATTTACATGATATCTATCTATGTATTACTGAGAAAAATGTATTGTGTCCCAGTGTAAGATTTAATTATCCAGAAGGAGTTTGACCTGACGTTTTCCAGATAAGGAACCTTTCCCTAATTTGGACCACCATACCTTACATCTGCTAAAAAACATTCAAATATGAAATAAAATGCTTAAAATGCATTGTATGAGAAATGGCCTTCCTGACCTTCCTCCTAGTGGTAAAGAAAAAACAAACATCTATTTCCAAAGTGTTCAGGGCAACCCTGGCATAACAGTAGCTTTCTGCAGCAGCTCAGTGTTTCTCAATCATAAGGGAGGGAGATAATACAGGTATAAGGTCTATTAGCCAGAAATATATTATCCATATAACTCTAAAATACAGCATATTCTACATTTTTAATGGATTTTATTTTCTCTGTAATAATTAGGCTGTACCATCCATTTGAATTTAGATAAATACCCTGTAGTGCATGCTGCTGATTGCAGAAGTAATTTTAATACTTGAGTGGCTCTAAGCCTTTTTTTTCCCATGTGGACCTTTTCTGTGTATCACCTCATACTCCAACCAGAATTTTCTTCCCACCATTAGCTCCACATAGTTTCTTACCATACACCTGAATCTACTACCCTTGTACTAATCTGCACCCCTAATGATAATGTATTCCACTCTTTAGACTATGCAGTATATTTAGGCAATATCCCCCTGATGGAAAATGTAAAGTAATGATGAATAAATGTAAATTACAACAAGCATCCAAACATTTCCCTTTATAGACTTACGGTCAGGATCTTTACATTGGTCTTGCTTTTGTTGGCCACATCCTTTAGCGGACATGATTGTTCTCCAGATACAGTCTGCTGAGAGAAAAGAATAATACAGCTGGAGATCTGCAATACCTCTGAACTAACACTGCTTATATATATTTTTTGTGTGTGCTTAATTACGCAAAATTTACGTCAACCCACCAACCAATGGAATTTACTTAATATTAATATTACTTAATGTTAGTTATTTGAACAGCTTAAGGGCAAGGTGTTTCCTTATTGGACTACACATGCAATTGCATAGTGGGAACCTTGACTGCACAAACCTAAATTGTTTTTCTATGCATCACTGCAATTTGCTAGCAATTTTCTCACATTCTCCTTGGCAAATTTTAAGTGAAAGGATTAAAGAATATTCTTTGTGACATTTAAAAGCTAAAATGAGTTGAAAAAAGACACAAAATCATCAAGTTCAACCTTTTAAGCCTATATGCTCCGACTCACCCCTTCATACACATAGGATTGCTCCGTTTCTGAATAATTTTCACCACCTGGAGGTGGCAATAAAAGTGGGACTGGCCTTGATGTAAGGCTTGATTAGTCCCAACATTTACTAACATCTACCTGCTTGTACTTTGAATAATTTTATAAATTATGGATATATGCATAATAATACAATTCTTACATGCTCCACTAATCTCTGATTCTTGTATAATTAAACATGGTGCACACACACTGATGGACAAATTTACTATTATTCGCCAAAAATAAATTTGTTTCTATTCGATTAGCATTCGATTTTCGAATGTTAATCGAATAGTTCTAGGCTACCTTTTATTCGATATTCGATCATTCGATGATCGAATACAAACCTATTCGATCAGTCGAATAAATCATTCGACTGAACGAAGAAATAATTCGATCGTTCGAATGATTGGAACGATCGAACACTTCGATCGTAGGAATCCTATTCGATCAGGACTTCATAGGCTTCCCATAGGCTTCTATTGCAATTCGGTAGGTCCAATCTGCCGAAGTAGGCAATCGAAGAAACTCAAAAAATAAAATCCTTTGCTGATCGAATGATCGAATGATTGAATATTCGTCCATTCGACTCTATTCGAATGTATTTGATCGTTTGACCATTCCCTATTCGATGATGGAATATGCCAAAATTCACATATTCGACCAAAACAAGAAATCCTATGTTCGAACTTTGAATCCTTCACGTGAATTTAGTACATCTGCCCCTGAGAGTATGAAACAAAAAATCTCATTGCATTTTCTTATCTGGGGTCCTTTTCCCCAGACTACTCGCCAATATTCATACAGAAATAAAAGAGAAAGCCACACACCATGTACGTATAACAGTGCAATAAAGTAATCCATGGCTGGAACAGTCTGCAAACATTCTCAGAACAGGCACTGAAAAGAAACTGCTGCAAGCATATAGTAGCACACAGATACAGTAGCACACAAATATACTACATTTCTCGCCTTCCAAAGAAAAGGAAAATGAACCAGAATCTTTCTAGCAGCTAGGTTCCCTCACTATCTACTACTTTTTTTGTGGTGATATAGCATATACTGCTATGTATACAGTATATATTAGGTTCTGAAGATTCCTTTGGTATTTCTTGTGGGCATGTTAAAGTTTGTGTATTGTCCAGGGCCAGACCAGGGAGGTAGACAGAGTAGGCATGTGCCTAGGGCGCAAAGCAGGGGCGGCGCCAGGCACATACCTTCACTGCCTTTCCTACCCCATAGTCCAGTCGCCGTTCTTGCAGGCGGGTGCGCGAATGTCGCATCTTTTCGCGCATGTGTCTTTTCAAGTATGCGCACAAGCGTCTTTTCGAGCATGTGTCTTTTCAAGTATGCGCACGTGCGTCTTTTTGCGCATGCATGTCTTTTCACGCATGTACGCGTTGGGCACTACTACTGGCCAGGCTGCAAAAATAGAAACCGTACTTTCAATGCCCACATCCAGGTCATTAATAAATAAGTAAGGACTAGAACAGAAGTACAAGAAAATTATTTGGCTGCATGAACCTTTTATTGATAGTGTCAATACATGCACATCTAGAGTAGTGGTCCCCAATGAATTTTACCTGTGAGCCTCAAAAAAAAAAAAATCTAATTTAAAAAGAGCTGGGGAACAACACAAGCATGAATAACTTCCTGGAACTGCCAAATAATGGCTGCGATTGGCCATTTGGTAGCCCCTACAGATGCAGCCACTTGGATTCGTGTGGATTTTCATTAGCATACCAAAGCACCATTGTTCACAATGATGAACACTTTAATTAGATGGGATGCTGTGACGCAATTTTCTGTGTTAAATGAGACATGTGTGAAGTCTGGGTTTAGTTATTCTGTGTCAAACACACAATCCAAAGTGGCTTCATCTGTATGTGGACTGGCATCCCACATCCCACGATAATTACTTGACTATATATTCCAGTTTGGTAAGATTCTTTAATATGCCATTTAATATGACTATCTGTTGTTTAAGTATTCATGTTCTGGGTATGCTTTTCTTTAATGCACTTACAGTATTTCCTTCTGTTCACACCATTGAAAAAAACAGTAAAAAAGGTTTCATTTTTAATAGAGCTAAGTCATTAAGTTTTAAAATAGACAACTGGTTTATGGAGTCATTTCAATAGCTACTAAAGCTACTATAGCTACTGAAAGTAAACAAAGCATGAGAACCTGATGATACTCCCCAGACACGTGTAGTTGACATGTATGACTAGGCCTGTCCTTGTTACATTGTTCGTATATGTACTTGTATATTGATACATTGTTGTTCCCATTGCCGTTATTGCATCATATTATATTAGCATTGTATTTGCTGTTATTGCATTGTTATGCTTAGTTTTAATGTGTTTCTTTATTTTTCCTGCCAGAACAGTTGAGTCTCTCAGTAGCATAGCTTACATGTGCTTAGTGGGAGAGAAAACATACAGCAGATCTTCTGTGTGATAATTACGCAACTCATTTCTTTTCATATGACAGAATGATGGTGGGTGGCTATTAATTATTTGTTAATGAGAGAAATTGCCAGACAATGCATAATGTATCTTAGATCAAAAAGTAAGAAGAAATCTGTAGCTTTGGCAACCTGTTACTTGACTGTAAACATCACAGTGTATATGATCTACAGCAGATTATTGGTTATACACATTGCATCTATTTAAATGAAGGGTTCAAGATCACTCAAGTGCATTAATAATGGATGGATTCTGTCTAGCAAAGCAGTAATAAAAAATGTAATTGATAAATTATCAAATACTGTAAAGCTTGATCTGGCATATATAAGTCCTTCTTGTTATATACATGATTAACAATACAGAAATCTTGGTATACAGTAGTAAATTGTCCTTCTAGGAGTTTCAACAGCTGTCTCACACAGAAATAAACGAGAGACACCACAACCGTGTAAAATGAAATAGCCCTTACTAGAAGTACATAGCCAGGTTACTTCTTTTATATGGGCTACATACATTCAATTAATTTGAAGTTCATTTTAAATAAAAAATGTAATTGCTAATGAATTTCTGTCTATTTTTCATTTGCATATACCATTGACACAATTTAGCAGCAGCCAACTCTTTGGCTCTTTGGCTTAAGAAAATGCATTGCACACTTCTTTGATTCTCCTATTTTATAAGTCTGGTAATCACACAACACAGTTGTCTTGGGAACTGTACTGTAGTCTTATGGCTGGAGGGGAGCCAGTGCTGCAACAAACATGCATGCAGTGGGGAGGGGGGAAGGAAGGACTCGGACAGGGAGCCCATGAGAGCTGGAGCTTCCCAGTGTCCTATTGGACCAGTCCGACCCTGGGCTAAGCATGATTGATAACAATAAAGTGCATTGGGGTGGCACTGCAGTATAAATCAGAACTAGCAATTGACATGCATGAGTTGCCTTATGAGCTGATCCTTGGGTGACCTGCCCACTTAAGTAGTGGAACAATTTGGCCGATGTATAAATTTGATGCTGAGCAGTGACATGATACACTGCTCAATTTAGTCAGCTATAGACTGGATTTCCTCATGAACTGACCCATAGATGTGAAATCTCTGCGTACATATCATACTAGTTTTATTTTCCCAATGCCTGCTTCATATAAGCCTTACTGCAAAAAAGACAAAATTAGTATTGTGCTAAAATAAATGTCACTTTAAGGAATACTGCAATTAATAGTAATTTCTAGAACCCCCTGGTTGTAAGTATATAACTTGTATAATGGAACCCATTTCAGTTAATAAAAATACTGCAATTAATAGTAATTTCCAGAAACCCCTGGTTATAAGTATATAACTTGTATAATGGAACCCATTTCAGTTAATAAAAATGAAGGCCTGGGACATTATTGGGATATGTTTAATCTGTTTCTATTTCCACAGACAGGGGTCTATTTTTATTATCCATTATTTACATACTTCAGAGTTGCCAAGTAGGTCACAGGAACACGTGCAACCACCTTGAAGATTTGTATGGTACTTATATGACTTGTTCTACCCCCTGAATGATTGTATTTGCTTGTTCCACTTGCCTCTGAATGATTGTAGTGCTCATTTGCTCATTCCCTACCCATGAACAGGTAAATATTTTTTTTTTTTAAAACTTTAATCAGATATGTAGGCAAATAGTTTCAGCAGTGGAATATGTTTAATTGATTCAATAAATCATTTGTTATTTAAAATACGCAATAGCATGTTGACTGGTGAACAGGTTTTCAATATTGATTTAATTTGAGGGGAACATCAATGCAGTTATAAACACTGATTTCTATATTTCGTGGCTGAACCACCTCCAGAATGCTGCTAATGACCTTGACTTTGTGCCTGGCAGCCTCCACTATAGGTGTCTTGTTCACACTGCCCCTGGCTTTTTGTTTGACAGGGGTCAAACTTGCACACAAGGGTCTAGAAGAACTAAAACAAAATTTAGATTTAGAACTCAACACACACAAATTTTAAGATTATTAATGTATGTTTATTTTTCAAGTTTTTCTTTTTAAATAACATAATTGCCAGGTTTCCACCTACTTATCTGGTGTAGTTAGGTTTAATAATGCAGATTAAGTATCTTTAATCGAATTTATTTTATGTTAGTCTCTCTTGGGCATATGTTTAAATTAAATACAAAAGAAAACTATCCCTGTTTTGCACAAGTATGTACAGTTGTCCTCATAAGTTTAAATACCCTGGCAGAATTTATGATTTCTTATCATTCATGTTCTCTGAAAAATGGTTAACACAAAAAAAAAAATTTCACTAATGGTTAGTGGCTGGCTAAAGCCATTTATTGTCAAACAACGGTGCTTACTCTTTTTAAATCATAATCACTACACAAACTACCCAAATGACCCTGATCAAAAGTTTACATACCCCAGTTCTTAATACTGTGTATTGCCCCCTTTAACATGACAGCTTGAAGTCTTTTGTGGTAGTTGTGGATGAGGCTCTTTATCTTCTCAGGCAATAAAGCGGACCATTCTTCCTGGCAAAAAGCCTCCAGTTCTCGTACATTCTTGCATGAACTGCACATTTGAAGTCTCCCCAGAGTGGCTCAATGATATTGAGGTCAAGAGACCGAGATGTCCAGTCCAAAACCTTCACTTTATTTTGCTGCAGCCAATGACAGGTCGACTTGGTCTTGTGTTTTGGATCATTGTCATGTTGGAATGTCTAACATGGAATTGCCATCAGTTCTGACCAAATTTCCTGTGCTTTTGTAGCTCACACATCCCCAAAACCTCAGCGATCCACCATCATGTTTCACAGTAGGAATGGTGGACGTTTCATCATCGGCCTTGTTGACTCCTCTCCAAATGTACCATTTATGGTTGGGGCCAAAAAGAGTCCTCTACTTCACCTGAAGTTTTATTTGGTTTGGTTTCAACAGAACCCCTAATTTCCCACACACTTTTGATTCTCTGTTCCTTTGATATTTTCTTATATCCTTTTCCTGTTTTATAGAGTTCAGATACATTTCCCACAGATCTTTTGACAATTCTTTTTCTTTCCCCATGACTTAGAATCCAAAGGGGGTCTGTCAGGAGTCCAGAAAGTCATTGACCTTTTATAAACACCCACTAATTACAACCAAACAGATCAGAGGTGAAGATGGTTACCTTTAATATCCATTCTAACCCTTTTGTGTCAAGTTGTGTGCATGTTATCAGGCCAAATCACCAGTGTATGTAAATTTTGATCAGGGTTATTTGGGTAGTTTGTGTAGTGATTATGATTTAAAAAGAGTAAACACAGTTGTTTGACAATAAATAGCTTCAGCCAACCACAAACCATGAGTGAAAGAAAAGTGTTTGTGTTATTCATATTCTCTGAAAAATGGTTAAGAAATTGTAGGGGAGAAGAGAAATGCTTCCCCTTTTTCCCTGTCTGTGACATCATTCCGCCTAGTTACAGACTGGAGAGCAACCTGATTAGCTGGACACCGCAGTGCATCCTGGGAAGAGAGGGTGTGCCAGACTGTGAAGTGAAGTGTGAAGTGAGTGCAGACCCGGTGTTAGAGTTGAACACAGCTGTGGAGTAAAAGATCCAATCAGAGCCAAGACCTGCAAAGCTGTTCGAGCTGTGAGGAGTGCAGAAAGAGGGTTCCTGTTCCCTACCACACTGCTAAAGCTTCAGAAGGAGAAAAGTGCCATTGGTGGGAGTGATTCTGCAGCAGAGTTACTTGTGATTCCAGTGTGATCTGCCTCAGAGCAATCGGTGAGTGAATCCCTTCAAGAGAGGATTTGGCACAGATATAGTATTGAGCCTAACAGGAAGACAGGCCTGGTGTAATTTTGCCTGCTACGTGGGAAGCTGCTACTTTCCAAAGGAAAAGCTACTTTGGGGAAAGGTAGCGCTACCCGGGAATAAGAGCTCTGGGGAAAGGCACATTGCATTTTGAACTATGTGCTTTTTAACCCTTCCAGAGAAGTGGGACTGTGATAATCCTAAGGACTGTGTTAAACTAACAGTTAGAACCTGCTATGGATTTAGGTAGTGTCCCATATATTCTCATACAGGTGTGACTTGTGTATAAGTTGTTATATTACTGTTTATATAAAGTAAATTTTTGTTCATCGGCAAACGGTGTGTTTTATTTTACCTAGGGGATTCCCCTGAGGTAAGTTCCTCAGTGCTCCTTAGGTGGAGGCACTGCCCTGTAATTCCCAGTTCCCAGTACTTTTCATACACAAAAGGTACTCAGGGCCCCTGAATTGCAAGGAATATTATATTTAACAATAACCCAAATGAGCATTACAAATCATAAATCATACTTAGTTAAATATATATATATATACCAGTTTGATAAGATTATTTATTTACTTAATTTGATATAATTTGTTGCTTAAGTATTCATTTTGGGGGTATAGTTTTCCTTTAAGGGTCACATGTTTAAAAGCAAATATCTCAAAGTTGTTATGAGTTACTGCACACTACAAATATTATACATTTTATTACATTCAGGAAAGTATATTTTCAAGACATTCATAGTATTTAAGCATAAACAGATAAAACAATTCTAATTTGAAATTAATCTTAGATTCAGGTGCACCTACCTAACTGCAGATATATTGTATGCGTTATTTATTTATACTCAAATTTCCATTAAAAAAAGCAACAGGTTCAACCAACATGCTGATTAAATGCTCCTGGCCCTCCTCTGTAGTATGGCCTTTGATGATTTTTGTGTGCACCGTGAATTCTATAATCCCAGGGGGTGGCCCTTATTTTTTAAAATGGCAATTTTCAATTTAGGATTACCCAATGGCACATACTTCTATATTATTATTATTATATATATATATATATATATATATATATATATATAGCAGGTAGTGGGTGCAGGCTGCACACCTCGAAAAGGAGTCATCTACCTGGGTGCTCTGGTAAAATGAATCAAATAGACACTGTGCTTGGTACCGGCACTCACAGGTTTTGTATAAAAAGTCAGTCAGTCAATCTGGTGAAAACATAGAAGATTCAGGTTTATTAGATCCGACGTTTCGGCTCCACACAGGAGCCTTTCTCAAGGACATAAGGGATAAGTCAGAGGATAGTGTAACTCACCAAATCCGATCAATGGCTCGGGTGCAGTGCCCCAAGCCCGTAGCCCAAGCGAAATTCAATATTCAAAAGAATGCACGCACTCCTGCAGCCAAACGGTGAAAAAAGTCAGCTTTATTCCATAAAGTTAAAAGTTAGCGTCCTAACGCATTTCGTATCTTTCGATACGTAATCATAGGCACAAATAGTTACAAACAACAAATAGTTCTTTCAGCTTTTTTCCCTTTAGTCAAGGGTTAATATGGGTTTTAAATTGTTAGCCTGTTGATTGGTCCACAGTGGAGCTAATCCAGGTGTCATTTCCTTTAGGTATGTTTAAAAGGCTGTAATTGTTTGTAACTATTTGTGCCTATGATTACGTATCGAAAGATACATAATGCGTTAGGACGCTAACTTTTAACTTTATGGAATAAAGCTGACTTTTTACCTCACCATTTGGCTGCAGGAGTGCGTGCATTCTTTTGAATATTATATTACTATGAAAATGGTTTATTTACATGTAGGGTTTTACATATGAGCTGATTTATGCAATATCTTTTTATAGACCTACATTGTTTGAGGGGTATAGTTTTCCTTTAAGTAATATTCTTGACCATACTACTATCAATCAGATTAAATTTCACATATAATTTACATTTCTGTTGTTATTTGCATAGCTTAAGGACAGGGTGTTCTTCTTTGCAATTTCTAATGCTAATTATATACTATAATTTCATTTTACTGATGATTTAAAAACTTTAGGAAGCCTCATGCTGTAAGAAAATGTTTAATTTCTATTATAAAATTGTTTCCAGCAGTCTATTAAAGACTTTTTTAAATAATGTACTGCGCTGCCCAGTAAAGTACATTATTATCATGTGTTTATTTAGTGCTGTCAAATGCCAAAGAACGCTGCAGTGTATGTTCAGTCATTTACCTTAGTTCTTACTACAATAGATCTAACAAACTAGTTGACCCACAATAAAACAGACACACCAGTTAACATACACAAAGCCTGTAAGGAAAGCTAGTCAAACAGAGGCATAGGTACTCTAGAGCACTGGCAGTAATGATAATCACCATGCCCTCTTTCACCAAAACTAGACTGCATTAACCTTGAAATTCATAGACATTTCTGTGGTTTCTACAAGATGATAGATATGCGTTTGCTTTTCTCAGGTCAGTAGTGAGAAACAATTGTTACTTTGGTGTATAACAGCACACCATAACTTTTACGCAAATACTTTGGGCCAGATTCAATTCAGTAAGAAAAAGGGATCTTTAATGAGAAACCATATTGTGTACCCGGGCCCAAAAGACATTAGTTACTGCAAACCATTTGTAACATATGCATACTGCCATCCATTCCAAGATATTAATGCAAAATTTAAGTTTTACAGCACTGCATTATCTAAAAATCTGGCAGTGCCATTCAACACAGTGTATTGTTTAGAATACCCATTCTTGAGTCTTGCCTAACATAAATCTATGTTTATGGCATTACAGCTGTAAATTTGTTAGTAGAGTTCATAATTCCCCAAGTCCCAGATATTCAAAACAATAATTTCCATAAAATATATCATATTTGAACCAAAAAAAATGGATCCTACATTGCTAATACTGTATAATATGCAGATGATATCTTGGTTATAGTATTGTTCAAGGACAAAATACAACTTTGAGTTATGACATTCAAAAATTGTGTGAGCCACAAATTATGTTTTTATGGCTGCAAAGTAATAGGCACAGTCTTAACTAAAATAAAAGTGATATGATAAAGGAGAGCTGAAAATGGGTAGGTAAATTATGTCAATAGTAAACTCAAGTAGAAATATTATGTTGATGATCAACTCGGCTAACTCATGGCAAACCAGAGTATAACGTGCATTTCACTTTGTCATTTCTAAGTTCACTATGTAATGAATTTATATTTTAGCCGTGTTATTGTTACTGGACAAAAACAAGGTCAAAATTCTAGAGTGACGACATTTAGACAGCCACAGATGACTTACAAGATTCACTTATTTGAAATATAAATTTATCAATAATCTATTTTAGTTCAACTCTTGTTAACTGAAACTGACTCTTCCAAACCTACTATGTTGTCACCTTGTTTAATTCTGTTGTTAGGTGGTAAAGAGTAAATCACAGACTATGCTTGCTTCATAACACAGTAAAGGATTCTGGAACATAAGGCAGTGCATTTGGCACACAGTACAGAAGGATGACACACCTTAATAATGGGTTACAGCAGCTCTTCAATTGAATCAATGTATTTTAATAGATTGGTAGACAGTTCAGAACATAGGGAGAGGCAGCTTAACTCAACCTGATGGTCAGCTTAATAACCTGAATTACTAATAGGCAGACCCAGCTTTGTTTTTATCACACTATAGAAGCAGCCATATGAACAATTAATGTTGGCCACACATGGGCCTATATAAGCCCCTAATGGGCCTGCCCATGTTTGACTTGCATCTTGGATGATGTTTAATTATAATTATAATTAACTTTGGCATCCATTTTGAAAAAATATATTGGAAACCAGCTCAGATGAGGTTAATTTTCTATAAGGCAATGAAGAACTTCTTGCATTGCACATTGTAACTCTTCAGAGAGGTGACATCTGAAATTCACAGAGGTTTTGATTCTGTGTAGTTGCTATGATAGGATCACCAGTATGTCATGCAACTCCTAGACACAGACTCCTATATGCCGAGAACTCCCCTACACCAGTCAGTTGAACTGAAGAAGCTGCTCGGATGAGCAGTGAAACGTCTTCATTAAAATTTCTCAGCAAGTTCAGTTGCTTTGAGTTACTTGTGTTAGATATACCTCCAGTTTTCTTCCAGTTTCTCTTTGTTAAAACAATTGATGAACCCCATTCAGAGGATTCTGATATTCAATCTTGCTCTACCAGTTTCTTTAGTTTCTGTGTGTCTCCCTTATAGAGTAGGGCAATTGCCTCAATTTCCGGTGTACTGGTTTTACATCTGGTCTCAACTTAACTTTGTGCACAAAGTTCTTTGCACAGCCCAGTGAAGTGTTGCTTTGTGGTGAAATTTTAGACACAGGCTGCGTGGCAGACACTGGTGCTGTAGCAATGAGTAATGAGACCGATATTGAGACCAATAATTATGGGTTTAATGCAGCAAAGAGATCCCTTCCAAGTATAGCAGTACCCTTTGAAAGGGTTAAATCCTGTTCTAGGAGCAGTCTCTCTCTAATGCAATGAGAGTTTGTTTTTCCACTGTTTGGTCTCTTAGCATTTCATCTGTTAGGTTCCCAAACTCACAGGTAACAACCAGCTCTCTGAAAGCTGCTACAAAATGTTCTGTGGATTCACCATTACGCTGTCCACGTTGGCGGAATTCACATATTTCAGCAACCACAAGTACTTTATAGCAGTAAGCTATTTCATAAGTCTTATCAGGTAATGGTAATGTATAGAATATACACTGTCCCTCTGCTCCCAGGCAGTGAATAAGTAAAGCACACTTTCTAGCAGCAGAAATCTCTTGGTCAGCAGCAATAATGTAATTGTCAAACATATAGATCCAAGCAGTAATTGGAAAAAGGCATGTTAGGCTCACCAGGGTTTGCAGGAAAAGCTGTAGGCTGCAGCAGAGGTAGAAGAGACATTTCGTCTGTAATGTGTTGCGTTTTGATAGCTGAGGATAAACAGAGTATAACAGTGCATTATTAGCAGGTTCACGCAGCCATTACACAACAGTAACATAAACTCTAGCACCTTAAGCAGTATAGACAGTATTGTGCAAGCACAGTATAACTCATGTGCACAGTGACATCTACAGGCCATTAATATAAACACCACACATACGAATTGGCATACATGAGAAATAGACATGTGCATTCAGAATAAGGTAAATGGCTATTTAATATAAAAAAAAGTCCACTTTAATAATACAGTGCCACAACAGGAAAAAAGAAAGCTAGGGATGATAGCCATAGAGCTGTGGATCTGTACTGCTGTAACCATGTAATGTATTCTGTTTAAATAGTAATTCCAGTGCATAAAGTATGTTGTTCCTTGCTTAATTGGTGATAAATTACTGCTTCACAAGCAGGATTAGAAGTGTTAAATCTTGTGGTGTGCAAAATAAATTACTGCAGGCATGCTATTGTATTTCAAACCCCATAATAAGCACGAAGTTATTGCCTGCTGCATGAAGAAATACGAGATTTTTTTTACACTTGGCATAGATATACCACAATATGTTGATATGTGTTCAGAAGAAAAAGTTCTTTTGTAGTTGAGTATCTCTTGACTTAATTCAGTTCTTTCAAAAACGCATTGACATAAATAGACCACATGCATTTGATATGATGGTGTTTCAACAGTGGTATGGTATGTATAAAGCTACTGGAGACATAAATGAGGTACATGGACTCATATTTAAAGGAATGGTTCAGTATAAAAGTAAAAACTGTGCAAAATAAATTTTTTTTTCAATATAGTTAGTTACGCAAAAATGTAATAAAGGCTGGAGTGACTGTCTTGCTTTTCAGCTCTATTTTGTTTACATTGACTGGTTACCCTGGTTACCAGGCAGTAACCAATTGGTGAATTGAGGGAGGGCCACATTCGTCATAACTGTTGCTTTTGAATCTGAGCTGAATGCTGAGGATCAATTGCAAACTCACTGAACAGTTATGTACCATGTGGCCCCCCCTTCAAGTCGCTGACTAACTCAGATTTAGAGAGCTGAAAAGCAGGATGTTGTGTTGTATTCTGTTATGTTAGACATCCAGTCACTCCAGCCTTTATACATTACATTTTTGGCTAACTAACTATATTAGAAACATTTTTTTATTTTGCACAGCCTATCTATTTACCCAGTTTTTATTTTTACCCTGAACTGTTCCTTTAAGAAAAAAGTAGTACAATTAAACCTCATCCATTCAACTGGATAGCAATTATGGGAGAGTGAGTTCTCATAATTCAGGGAGCAGACACTTTGACAATCCTGCCTAAGAGGATTAATGTCTAATTATGATGACATTATTTGCTATTTAAACAGTTTTTATGACACGAAAGCAGCAATAAACAAAACAACTTAAAAGGGAACCTTTCATGCACATTGTGGAGACCTAAACTATGGTCTCCAGCAATCATCCATCTATTTCTTTATATATTAATCACTCCAGGAGAATTGCTGGAGTGGCATACACTAGAGTGTACCAGGAGACAATTAGGGATATGCTGGTGGTCACATTTTAAGATGTGCTTAAGGTTGCCACCTGGCCGGTATTTTACCGGCCTGGCCAGTATTTTTGATAGTTGATCCCAATGTTATTAATAGGAAAAAAGGATAAATATATAGGAAGGCCGGTATTTTTTTTCAAGAAAAGGTGGCAACCCTAGATGTGCTTCAGCTCACATACGCCAGCCTGCTTGAACAATGGGAGGCATGATTAATTCCCCACCATGGGTGACTGAAGGGTATGACCAGTACAATACAACAATAGAATCAACCACAAGGGGGTGGGATCTTAAGCCCCGGAGATTTTCAAACTGCACACGGAAGACCTGGGCTGGGTCAGAAGTTGAAGAGTTGTTGGACATAGTGGCTGCGGTGCTACATCTGACAGAAGTTATGGCTACGGGATCAAGGAAAGCATCTCATACAATCAGAACCACTGAGGATATAGGTTTCCTGAGGAGTCAGTATCTGCTGGAATTGAGAAGATTCTGCACTTCTGAAACAGAGGTGCCAAATGGTAATGGTAATAGGAAAGGAGACCCTGCTGGTCTCTGTGAGTGCCTGGAGGGAATGCTGCTCAGTGACTGAGAGGTTCCTATTGGTTGCTGACTGCACTTCGGGTGTGTGGTTCTTGGTCTATGTGGGATATTTTGTGGTCATTTGTTGAATGTGGAACATAACAGCAGTTTTGGGGAAATTATCGGACAGCTACCTGTGAATTTTACCCAGTGTGGAGAAATAGTTCCATTTGGTGTTGTAATAAAATAAAAATAAAATATAGGGATACAGATTATTACTCTTAAGTTTTCTTGTTGATAATACCTTATAAACGATGTTAGACATCAATTGTGGATAGGTGTTTACATTTTTTACACCTATTGATTACACAAAAATCTCAGCTGGTGTATTAAACCTTTACTGGAGATACAATCTTACTCGCTTGTTCCCATTTAAAGTGATCAGTCCAAACAATTTGTATGAGGGAACTTATAGAATGAGGCACAGGCAAGAGTGCCTTTATTCATCACCACAGTTGACCACACTTGAAAATGAACCTGTGCAGATTGAAACATTTTGTGATGGTGAATAAAGGCCTTTTTACAGCAGTATCCCTGCACCTTGTGATAGTTTCCTTATTCAAATTTGATATTGAAGTTGAGTACCACTGAGAAAAATCTGTAAGCTTTGTGTATTATAGTATAGAAATACTCACCCATAGTAAAAAATGTATCTCATGGTTTATTACGTGAAAAGTCATGGATGACATTCAATTTGATGAGAAAAAAAACTTTTCTCCAAATTCAGTTCCAGTTTTCATGTGATAAGCCTTGAGAAAAGTTTTTCTAAATTGAATTTCATCTCAAATTGAATAACGTTCATGACTTTTCACACGATAAACAATTTTCTCACTGTATTAAATGTGGCCCACAGTGTCTAAAATGTCTATGTTAATCTCTGTAGAGCATTTTAGCTTATTGCTAAATTACTGCATTTTATAGAATTTGCTAGTTGGTTAACTTTCATTCCTTTTTTATATTTTACTGAATGCACATTATTTGTCTTTACATCTCAATACAATAGGGTACTTCCTGGTAGGAGAAGGTCTAAAATCATGACCAGGGTAGGCCAGGTATTTTTTTTTAGTATAAAGTCAGTGTATTCTGGAACCTTGATAAAAAAGTGGAAGGGGAAAGTACTTTTACCCACACTATGCTGGCAAACTATGTTAATGCTAAGGCCTCCATATATTATAATATGCCCAGGGGTGCTCCGCCAATTAGGCGGCAGTGCCCCCCTGGTTGCCAACCCAGAAGTTCGACTCTTCTAGTGCAGAGAGTGCAATTGCACTCCTGTTAAACTGGTATGCAAAGCATTCTGACCCAAAATTTTCCATCTTTGAAATATTAAGCTTTCTCCCTGTTAGCATGTAGTATGGAGTTTGCCTTAAACAATTGTCAAAACACCTGCTGGGAATCCTAGCAGCAGTCATTACTGCATTTGTCCATAATTCTTTTGGCAATTTACTCTCAAGTAACACACATCTTGTCATCTCAAATAGTGTTCACCAGTTTCTCTCAGCAGTCCCACTTTGGTAAGGTGAATAAGGTGCTGAGGTCTCATGATTTATGCCCTTACTGAGCAGTGACTGAAATTTCTTTGACATAAATTCTGTGAAATTATCACACTGTATACAATTAATTGCCCCATAGGGAGCAGTATCAGCAACAATTTTTTCTGTATTACTCTTATTTTTCAGAATGTACACAAATACCACACCGAGTAATCATCATTAAATACTATGGCATATCTAAAACCATCTTTTGCTACTGGCTCTATGGAGCCTGCTAAATCAGTGTGTAATAGTTCAAGTGATTGTTTGGCATGGGTGTCACACTCTGTTTCTGTTCTGAACATATTTTCTCTGGGTACAAATTTCACAATCCATTAATACTTTACCCTTAATCTTCATTCTGTCTACTACACCTTGTAAGTTGACCAAGGTGACCAAGGATTTTATGCCAAGTTTGAATATCATAGCAAGCATGACAACTGTCTCAACCTCTCATCAAAAGTATTCATATAATACAGTCTATTATATATCTTGATGATGATGAATTTGGTACCATTCTTATGGATTAATTCACTCTCATTTTGACTACACAGATGCCCCATTGATTTGTAGCTGCTTCAACAGAGAAAATGTCCTGTGGACAGGGTCGGACTGGGAAAAACCCAGTGGGCCCCAGCAATGGTGAGTTCCGACAATCATGTGCCCTGGCAATCATGGGCCCCACAGGCCCAGACCCGATCCCTGCTTTTGCTGCCCCAATCTCGTCACTGGTCCCTGTCGCTTTAAAAACAGGTATGTGCATGTCCGCATGCGCATTCTGGGGAGGAAGGGCATGCTGAAGGTGGCTGTGGCCGGACTCCGGAGCAAGATTTTCAGCAGGGTCAGTGCTCGGGGGGTCCTAGGACAGCAGCCCCGGTGGGCCCTGGGCCCACCAGTCTGACCCTAACTGTGGATAAGTGGGGATATACAGTGCATTAAGCAATGTTGTCTTTACTCGGTTCCCCTTGCCGTCAGTCAGGCACACTTCTATGTCACTTCTCCTTAGTGCCAATGTTGGACTGGCCCACAGGGATACCAGGAAAACTCCCGGTGGGCCTATCTAACAATATGGCCTATTTCATGTTCATTCCCTATTTCTTTATGTGGAAAAAGAGGCTTAAAGTGGACCTGTCACCCCGACACAAAAATCTGTATAATAAAAGTCCTTTTCAAATTAAACATGAAATCCAATTTAAATGTTTTATTAAAGCATTCATAGCTGTTTTAAACTCATTTAAAATCTCAGCTGTCAATCAAATATAATCTGCCCCTCCTCTATGCCTTAGGAGGTGCCTTTCACTTTCCATTTAGCACTTCCTAGATGTCACTGCTCCCCACACACTCCCCCAGTTCTCTTAATCATTTAATTGTGTAGCCAGGACATGGGGATAGACATTGGGTCCCCCATTCTGGTGCACAAACAAGATTCTGAGATGATACAAGACTTGCCTTAATAACAGTGTCCACAACATGGCTCCTGCCTGCTTGCTATAATTATGAATTCCCAGACTGAAGAAACCAAGATTAAAATAATTAATATAGTGTAATGTTCTTTTTGCTTGACTAATGTGATTAAATATGATTTTGAATATTTTTTTGGGGTGACGGGTCCACTAAGAATAGAGTATAGTAAGTAGATCTAAAAGAATAGGAGAATAAAGAGGTTAAGTGACGAGAGAAGGAATAATAGTTTGGAAAGTTGGGTCCCTGGTCTAAGGTTTTCAGGTGGGCCCATGGCATCCCAGTCCAACACTGCTGTCATCGGCCACTTGCTTTATATTAGGTCACTGTTTGGGGCAGATTAATCAAGGGTAGAATTTCAAAGTGCAAAATTTTTGAAATTCAAAAAGACCAAAAAAGATCAAAATTAATTTGAATTCTTTTCATTCAAATAGGTAAATTTTCGATCATACTTGAATCGCTTGATCATATTCGACTCAAAATCTTTCCCAAAATAAACGTAAAAAAATGAAGGTAAAATTTTTAAAGTGCAACAGTTGACTCCAAACAGGTTCTAGCAGGCTAAAACGGCAATCAAGCAGGTTTTAGATAGCGAATGGTCAAATTCAAATTTTTAAAGAGACTTGATGTAAGGGTGCTGACCTTCATCACATTATCAGTGTTTGAGCTGACGTGGTATTTTTGTCAATGCAGGATTAATGAGTGGGTTTAAACTTAGTCTCCTAATTCTCTTTCTCTGATCACATTAACACCAGTGTGAAGACGTGTCGCTTTTTCTTATGCAATATTCCAAAATCCGTCCCTTTCTTTTACCTGCTGCAGCCAAGATGCTCATGCATTCTCTATTTTATACCAAATAGATTACGGTATAACCTCCTACTAAGTGGCCTCCCTAACTAACATCTCATCTCTCTACAGTCTGTATTAAATACCATTGCCAGAATTCTATTCCTCCTATCCAAAAGGGTACAGGCCTCTACCCTGCTGCAGTCCTTATCACGGCTTTCCATAAAACAAAGAATAACTTACAAACTCCTCCTCTTTAAAGCCCTTCATTACTCGGCACCTCACTACATCTCTTCTCTTGTCTCTTTATATGTTCCTGAATGCTCTCTTAATCACAAGGGGGGCTGAGTGCCCTCTTGCTCTTAAATATTTTATAATTCATGCTATTATGCCCAAACTTGTGTGCATTTATATGTTATGTTTGAAAGTGTTGCACACCGTGTCAAAATTCTCATAGTATGACAAGTCCTATTGTATTTAATATGAATCTGAATCATGTTCTCCTTCCCTCTCACAACCTGTTGCTAAAATCAAGGAAGTTTTTAGTTATTCCTCTTGCAATTAAGTATTTTGTAATTAGGGCTGTCAGACCCAAACTTGTACTGTTAGTAGTGTTACAACACTATAGAGACATGAACATTATTGGCACATATCCTTAATTTAGCTGGGTGTTGTAAAATCACATTTGATTGTTGGTAATATATTATGACTTTGTATGTATGAAAGCAACCTGAGTGGATCACATTTGCTAATTACATGTAATATGTAGTTGCTTTAAATGTTTTCATCCTTCTTTAATAGCTCAATTGTTCTTCTAGAAGTTACAGAATCTTGTCCAAAACTTTAAAAGAGTAAGTTACCTTTAAATTAACTTTTATACTAATATTGTGAGACAATTATATCAGTACATCAATGTCTGCATTTTTAAGCACTGTATTTATGAGGCAGCTAGGCATTTCCCCTCCCACTCCTGCCTTGAACCCACCAAATCTGCTCTCTACTAGTGATGGGCGAATTCGCGGCAAATTCCCGCGATTCGCCGCTGGCGAATAAATTCGCGAAACGCCAGCAAAATTCGACAAAAAAAATGAGTGGCGCATCATTTTTGACGCGACGAAAAGGACGCGACGTGCCAAAAACTTACCGCGACTCGTTTTTGCGAATTTTTCCGTCAATTCGAGAATTTCGAGAATTTTTTGGCGAAGCGAAACTGGGTAGATTCGCCCATCACTACTCTCTACCCCATCTTGCTTGCTCTTCTGTTGAAGTAAAGTAATAAATCACCTCTACAAACTACAGCAGACCACATAGGGGTTGGCTCAGACCCCCAGGTAAGTAAACTGGCTGAAATTAAGCTGGCAGATTGGCCGGCTGAAAGGGGGTTGTGGAATAACTTCAAGCAATGGGTCCCCATGCAGATTTTTTTGATGGGGAGCCAGGACACTGTTTTAGATCTTAATGACAAGACACCCCTTGTTGATTTTATGATTTATATGTCCTAAGTATATGCCCTAATTTACTTTGTGCAAATTTTGCATTTTAAGTTATACATTAATACATTCATAACTGCAATAGCACTGGAAGCAAAGTAGGTGACTAAATTAAACATTTGCAGGTTTTAATTGTATGAAAGAAAAATGTATTTTATAATCGATATGTAATGTAAAAGCACAATACAACACCTTTATCAACATAAACTTAATGAGATGGGCCTGTGCTCAACATACTTTTTGCCTATTGCTTTAAAAGCCTATTTTCATGCACTAAACAAAGCAAAAACTGAAATTCAAACCACTTTCACTTTCTATTTTCCTGGTTCTACCAGGTCACAGTTTAAAGAGGAGAAGTTAGTAAAACAAACTAGCTGTCCACAGATAGCCCTTTGTATAACAACTGCGCCTTATCTCAAAGCCCAAGAAAGACAATTGCTTAATGAAGGGAGGGATAATTTATTTAATAAAAAGAGCAGACAGAGTTAATGTGAGATGCGCTTCGAGATTCTCCTGGTCTCCTACCTCCCGGCACGTCTCTCCTCGATTGTTAGTGCAAAGTTACGCACTTCCGCTTCCTGTGTGTGCTCCAGCAAGGTGCAAATGATGCAAGAGTCTCCTTGGCAGTGTCGTGATGCTTGCACCGAGCATCATGACTTAATTTTTCGGTGCCAGTTTTGAATTTTGTGCAACAAATCTTCTTTTAAAGGCACTGTCTCCTTTGTAACATTGCCCAAGCTGGCTTCTGTTTACAGATCCAGCCTAAGCGTTGTTTGACTATTTGAATTCCTGGTTTTTTTACTACAAATCCCGCCACCTGCCTTGTCATTTACGCTTGTTCTCATATCATTGCCAGTACCTTGTTTACAGACTTTTTCTACTTTACACGCTTTTCCTTCTTGGCTTCTGCAGCAGAAAGCCCGGGGCCCCAAAAGGGCGTCGGTGAACACTGGAATCCACAGGGTCTCCCTGTGCATAAGAGTGTACCCATCACTGCCCACAGTTCCTAACTATGAGATTGTTACAGTTAATTTGTCAATATTCCTATTTATTGTGCCCATGCTGGGCAAATATGCAGTATGTATAGATGTCTACTTTTCTACCCCAAAAAGGGGCATTGTGGGAGCACTCTAAAGCCTAAGTAAAAGTATATTTAAGTATAATGGAAGTGCTACTTACAAAGCACATTCCCTGGGCCCCTGTCTCATAAGTAAATCAGTATAAATGCAACTGCATATTGTTTAAAAACAGGGGTTATTTTATGCAAAGTTATGATCATAAAGTTGATAAGCCACCATACAGTACCACGTCAAGGTAAACCCCATATGGCGTTCCCTAACTTGTTTACATAGTATATAAAGTCTTTTATTTCTTTACATAATAGCATTACCTGTAGTCAGTGTGTTGAGCCTTGGTTTCAATTTGAGGGATTCGCAAACCAACGCCCATTTTTTAAAAGCATAGGACCACCATTAGTTTAAAGGTGGTATGGGGTGCTACAACCACTGAAGCTAAGCCACAGCTTCCGGCTAATACAATATCAAAAAGGGGGATTGTGGGAGCACTCTAAAGGCTAAGTAAAAGTATATTTAAGAATATATATAAGTGCTTACAAAGCACATTCCCTGGACTTTTAAAAAATGGGCGTTGGTTTGGGAATCTCTCTCTCTTAAAAGCCGCATACTGGCGGGGAAGGATTTAGCCCTCAAATTGAAACCAAGGCTCAACACACTGACTACAGGTAATGCTATTATGCAAAGAAATAAAATACTTTATATACAATGTAAACAAGTTAAGGAACGCCATATGGGGTTTATCTTGACATGGTATGGTGGCTTATCAACTTTATGATCATTACTTTGTATAAAATAACCCCTGTTTTTAAACCATATGCACTTGCATTTATACGGATTTACTTATGAGACAGAGGCCCAGGGAATGTGCTTTGTAAGTAGCACTTCCATTATACTTAAATATACTTTTACTTAGCATTTAGAGTGCTCCCACAATCCCCCTTTTTGATACTTTTCTACCTCATCTAGCATTTTATGGCCAAGATCATCTTGGAGTGCTGCATATTAATATGGACAAAGTTCAGTAACTCCTAGCAACCAATCAACTTCACCCAGTATCTTACTTACCAGTGTGAAACAATTCTTATTATATTTTACATCACAACTTGTTGCAAAGTTCGAAAATGAGGGGTAACAGACAGAAACACAATGGAACAAAAAGAACTAACTTCTGGAAAAAGGACAGAGAACTGTGAGGCTACTCACTCCAAACGGGTGCATCCTTGTCCTCTGCGGCGTTCGGTTCGGTGTGTGCGCATGCGCGCGTATCGGCGTGCCAGTGTGCGGGTGTGCGCGGCCGTTGGATTGAGCGCGTGAACGTTCTGACATCGTCGGTTCGGACGTGCGAATGTTGCGGCGCTGGGCGACGGATCGTGCGACTCGTTTTGGCACCAAAATAGGCCTATTTAAAGAACTTCCTGGACTTGCTCTATGCCTGGTTATTGGGTTAATTCTCCTGAAGCCTAGCTCTACATATTTCCTGATCTCCTGTTGTGACCCTGCTACCTTACAATTCTACGCTGATTGCTGCCTACCTTTGACCTTCCTGCCTGTTCCTGATCTGATACTTTCTGCCTGCCCTTGACCCTTGGATTTGTTTGACTACGCCTCTGCCTGACCCCTGGTACCTCAACTTCGTTAGTCTCACCGGCTACTCTCCACTCACTTACCCCCTGTTCACTCCTCAGGGTGGTTTGTGTTGTGTAAGGGGCTTGTGAGTCCTCTCATCACAACCTTCCTCGCTGGATTCTGACGGTAAGCCTGACAGAGAACCCTTCTCGTGAAGCAATACAATTGAAAAGACTTAAAAGATTGTTTGAAAAGACCTATACTGTGCTAGAGTTGCACAGAAAAATTAGCAGGTAACAGACTAACTGCACCTAACTTTGTGAAGGTATCTTAGAAAGGCAGACATTTTAGTGTAAAAAGTATTGTATAGTTATGCTAAAAATTTGGTAAAAGAAATTTGAACATTATCTTATTTTGAAGGGGTGACCCACTCCTCATACCCAGGTTAGGATAGGCAGTTTGGGGCCAGATTCAGTTCAATGAGAAGGTTTACCACATGAAAGGTCATGGACAAGATTCAATTTGAGATACAATTCAATACAGAAAACCTCTCATGGTTTATCATGTGAAAACTCTATTGAAGTTTATGGGAAAAATTTAAGTAAATTAGGAGAAACATTTTTTCTCCTCAAAATGAATCTCGTCCATGACTTTTCATGTGATAAACCTTTTCCTCACTGGATTGAATCTCATGGCCTTTTCACCCTCTACCTGCGTGGGAGTCTGTTGTCATTTAGTGCCATCTTATAATCATGGAGGAATTTATTTTACCATTACCTTATTTACTCTGACAGTGTTGCTGGTGAAATGGGGTGTGAAACTGT
The DNA here is from genome assembly GCA_024363595.1 of Xenopus borealis. NCBI lineage: Eukaryota > Metazoa > Chordata > Amphibia > Anura > Pipidae > Xenopus > Xenopus borealis. The sequence continues at coordinate 36,167,319 of CM044444.1, read as the reverse complement.
TCCATACACTTTAATTTTTAACGTGCATTTTGTTTATATCATTTTTAGACTACATCCTTTATTTTTTTTCTTTGGTCTACATCATGAATGGAAAGTTTACTTAAGTGAAATAGTGACTATCATTTTTTGTACCTCTAATTAGTGTGGAATACAGTAAAAGTTAAATAAGACACATACTCAATAATACATTTAAAAGATGCATTATTTAATTTATATATTTAGTATAGCATTTGCAGATTTGTAAGCAAATCATCTAAGATTTTAAGATTGGGAAATATTGAAGCTATAGAGTATGGTGATTATGGTGTCTCTTGATAGCAGCCGGTCAACAACTTGCGTCATTGCTTCTTTCAGTGTTGGTGTTGACCTCCATGGGTCTGATGCGGCTTACATGGATCTAATTAAAAAAATAAGACAAAGTTTAAATCCTGTATAAGATAAACCAACATTTCCAATAATGTGCTTGCCCCTTGCATACAAAATTATGTCAAGGTTGTGTAAAGGTTTATGCTAGGCCAAAACATCCCCTATGTGTCAGATGTAATCTGTATTTCTATGTAAAAGTGTGATAAAAGGTGGACTTTTTTCCCTTTTGAAGCTTGTGACTGTATGTCATGGCTGTCCATCTTGAGGGCCTCAAACCACACGTGGCCCTATCAGGTCTAATATTTCTGTGGCCTCCTTTTTACCTCACAGTGTGTTTTTTTCACCTTCTAAGAGACCAGAACACAATTTATTATAGATTGATGTGTAAGGGTTATTGAGTTTGTCGCTCCCACACA
>CM044444.1:36150088-36162598 GCA_024363595.1 Xenopus borealis | reverse complement strand
TGTATAGATACAAAAAGTAAATTCAGCATGAAAATATTTAAAGTGTAAAGGTGCCTACATAGCAACAATGGCAATATATTAGTTTATTTATAGTAGAAATGATGTAGTACCCACATGGGATCTGCTCGTTTTAATCGTTATTCAGAAAGCTCAAAATGGTAACGTGATTTCCTAGTCTGTATTCCTAACACAAAGCAATTCTTTATTTTGACTGGTTTGCTTTTAATCTGTAATAAATAACAGCACTCTTAATTGGTTAAATCTATGCTAATAATAGGCAATGGATAATTTTTCATAATTTGCTTTCTCTTTGTACTAAATGTCAATGAGCTGGGAAAACCCAGTGGGCCCCAGCAATGGTCGGCCCTGAAAATCATGTGCCCCGGCAATCGTGGGCCCTGACAATCATGGGCCCCAAAAAAAGAAACAGGTATGCAGACATGCATGCGCATTCTGGGGAGGAAGGGCATGCTGAAGATGGATGTGGCTTGACTCAGGAGCAAGATTTGCAGCGGGGTCAGTGCTCGGGGGGTCCTAGGACAGGCCCCCAGTCTGACCCCGACTTTGGATATGTGGGGATATACAGTGCACTAAGCAATGTTGTCTTTACTCAGTTCCCCTTGTGCTCGGTTCTCCTTAGTGCTACACCTACCAACTACATGTAGTAGTTCCCTAGCTTGAATATCTCATCAAGCTTTTTAAACTTTTTTGTTTGCTCTGCGTCCTCGGTCACTTGCTTTATATTATGCCACTCTTTGGGGCAGATTAATCAAGGGTGGAATTTCGAAGTGTAACATTTTTGAAATTCAAAAAAGACCAATCAAATTTTATTTGATTTTTTTTTTCATTCCAATAGGTCAGTTTTCGATTGTATTTGAATCGTTTGAGAATATCCAACTCAAAATGTTTCCCAAAAAAATGTAACAGTTGACTCCAAATAGGTTCTAGGAGGTTCCCTATAGGCTAAAACAGCACATTATCAGTGTTTGAGCTGACATGGTGCCTGACGTTCCTTGCTGTCTGCCCGCCTCGATCCAGCCTGTCTGACCATGAATCTGCCTAATACCGTGACCTTCGGCCTTTATAGACTCTTTCTACAGTCGTGCCCCATTGCCAGGCAGAACTCCTGCTCTGCACCTCTCGTTTAAGTCCAGGTGGCATCTGAGTAGCTGAGGGCTCCTCCCGAAGCCAGTCACACTACTGGTGAAGCACGAGCCAAGACCAGGGTGCTTGGCGTTTGTTCTGGTATTGGGTGCCGACCGTGACAATACCATTGCCAAAATTCTATTCCTCCTACCCAAAAGGGTACAGGCCTCTACCCTGCTGCAGTCCTTATCACGGCTTTCCATAAAAGAATAACTTACAAACTCCTCCTCTTTAAAGCCCTTCATTACTCGGCACCTCACTACATCTCTTCTCTTGTCTCTTTATACGTTCCTGAATGCTCTCTTAATCACAAGAGGGGCCGAGCGCCCTCTTGCTCTTAAATATTTTGTAATTCATGCTATTATGCCCAAACTTGTGTGCATTTATATGTTATGTTTGAAAGTGTTGCACACCGTGTCAAAATTCTCATAATATGACAAGTCCTATTATATTTAATATGAATCTGAATCATGTTCTCCTTCCCTCTCACAACCTGTTGCTAAAATCAAGGAAGTTTTTAGTTATTCCTCTTGCAATTAAGTATTTTGTAATTAGGGCTGTCAGACCCAAACTTGTACTGCTAGTAGTGTTTCAACACTATAAAGACATGAACATTGTTGGCACATATCCTTAATTTAGCTGGGTGTTGTAAAATCACATTTGATTGTTGGTAATATATTATGACTTTGTATGTATGAAAGCAACCTGAGCGAATTACATTTGCATGTAATATGTAGTTAAATGTTTTCATCCTTCTTTAATAGCTCAATTGTTCTTCTACAAGTTACAGAATCTTGTCCAAAACTTTAAAAGAGTAAGTTACCTTTAAATTAACTTTTATAGTAATATTGTAACAATTATCTCAGTATATCAATGTCTGCATTTTTAAACTCTGTATTTATGAGGCAGCTAGGCATTTCCCCTCCCACTCCTGCCTTGAACCCACCAAATCTGCTCTTTACTAGTGATGGGCGAATTCGCGGCCAATTCCTGCGATAAATTCGCGAAACGCCAGCGAAAATTCACCTGGCGAAAATTCGCCAAAAAAAAGTTGCACGTAGTTTGATGCGATGAAAATTATGCACGACAAAAACGACACAACAAAAACATGCGCGACTCTGCAATTCGCGAATTTCGCTGGAAATTCGAGAATTTTTCGGCAAAGCGAAACTGGGTAGATTCGCCCATCATTACTCTCGACCCCATCTTGCTTGCACTTCTGTTGAAGTAAAGCAATAAATCACCTCTACAAGCTACAGCAGACCACATAGGGGTTGGCTCAGACAACCAGGTAAGTAAACTGGCTGAAAGTAAGATGGCAGATTGGCCGGCTGAAAGGGGGTTGTGGAATAACTTCAAGCAATGGGTCCCCATGCAGATTTTTTGATGGGGAGCCAGGACACTGTTTTAGATCTTAATGACAAGACACCCCTTGTTGATTTGATGACTTATATGCCCTAAGTATATGCCCTAATTTACTTTGTGCAAATTTTGCATTTTAAGTTATACATTAATACATTCATAACTGCAATAGCACTGGAAGCAAAGTAGGTGACTAAATTAACAAACATTTGCAGGTTTTAATTTTATGAAAGAAAAATGTATTTTATAATCGATATGTATTGTAAAAGCACAATACAACACCTTTATCAACATAAACTTAATGAGATGGGCCTGTGCTCAACATACATTTTGCCTTTTGCTTTAAAAGCCTATTTTCATGCACTAAACAAAGCAAAAACTGAAATTCAAACCACTTTCTATTTTCCTGGTTCTACCAGGTCACAGTTTAAAGAGGAGAGGTTAGTAAAACAAACTACTTGTCCACAGATAGCCCTTAGTATAACAACTACGCCTTATCTCAAAGCCCAAGAAAGACAATTGCTTAATGAAGGGATGGATGATTTATTTAATAAAAAGAGCAGGCAGAGTTAATGTGAGATTGTCCTGGTCTCCTACCTCCCGACACGTCTCTCCTCGATTGTTAGTGCAAAGTTACGCACTTCCGCTTCCTGTGTGTGCTCCAGCAAGGTGCAAATGATGCAAGAGTCTCCTTGCCAGCGTCGTGATGCTTGCACCGAGCATCATGACAATTTTTCGGTGCCAGTTTTGAATTTTGAGCAACAAATCTTCTTTTAAAGGCCCTGTCGCCTTTGTAACATTGCCCAAGCTGGCTTCTGTTTACAGATCCAGCCTAAGCGTTGTTTGACTATTTGAATTCCTGGTTTTTTTACTACAAATCCCGCCACCTGCCTTGTCATTTACGCTTGTTCTCATATCATTGCCAGTACCTTGTTTACAGACTTTTTCTACTTTACACGCTTTTCCTTCTTGGCTTCTGCAGCAGAAAGCCCGGGGCCCCAAAAGGGCGTCGGTGAACACTGGAATCCCCAGGGTCTCCCTGTGCATAAGAGTGTACCCGTCACGGCCCACAGTTCCTAACTATGAGATTGTTACAGTTAATTTGTCAATATTCCTATTTATTGTGCCCATGCTGGGCAAATATGCAGTATGTATAGGTGTATACTTTTCTACCCCAAAAAGGGGCATTGTGGGTAGGGATGGCGCGAACTTGTTCGCGCGAACATCCACTGTTCGCGCTCACAGAATATTCGCGAATGTCGCGCGACGTTCGCCATTTTGGGTTCGCGCATAGTCGCCGCTTTTTTTTGCCCTCTCACCCCAGACCAGCAGATACATGGCAGCCAATCAGGAAGCTCTCCCTCCTGGACCACCCCCCACCCCCTGGACTACTCCCCTTCCATATATAAACTGAAGCCCTGCAGCATTTTTTCATTCTGTCTGTGTGTGCTGCTTGGAAGAGTTAGTGTAGGGAGAGAGCTGTTAGTGATTTCAGGGACAGTTGAAAGTTTGCTGGCTAGTAATCTGCTTGATACTGCTCTGTATTGGAGGGACAGATGTCTGCAGGGATTTGAGGGACATTTTAGGTTAGGTAGCTTTGCTGGCTAGTAATCTACTGTTCTTCAAACAACTGCCATACATTGAACTGTATTTTTTCTGTGCTTCAGTGGCTGCGACTATTTTCAGCATTTATATGGCATATTTTTTCTGTGTTTCAGTGGCTGCGACTATTTTCAGCATTTATATGGCATATTTTTTCTGTTCTTCAGTGGCTGCGACTATTTTCAGCATTTATATGGCATATTTTTTCTGTGAATATGTTCGAACATTTTTTCCGCGGTTCGCGCCATCCCTAATTATAATATATAATGGAAGTGCTGCTTACAAAGCACATTCCCTGGGCCTCAACACACTGACTACAGGTAATGCTATTATGCAAAGAAATAAAAGACTTTATATACTATGTAAACAAGTTAGGGAACGCCATATGGGGTTTACCTTGACGTGGTATGGTGGCTTATCAACTTTATGATCATAACTTTGTATAAAATAACCCTTGTTTTTAAACCATATGCACTTGCATTTATACTGATTTACTTATGAGACAGGGGCCCAGGGAATGTGCTTTGTAAGTAGCACTTCCATTATACTTAAATATACTTTTACTTAGGCTTTAGAGTGCTCCCACAACCCCCCTTTTTGATACTTTTCTACCTCATCTAGCATTTTATGACCAAGATCATCTTGGAGTGCTGCATATTAATATGGACAAAGTTCAGTAACTCCTAGCAACTTCACCCAGTATCTTACTTACCAGTGTGAAACAATTCTTATTATATTTTACACCACAACTTCTTGCAAGTTTCGAAAATGAAGGGTAACAGACAAAAACACAATGGAACAAAAAGTACTAACTTCTGGAAAAATGTCAGAGAACCCTTCGCGTGAAGCTATACAATTAAAAAGACTAAAAAAGTGTGAAAAGAAACATGGGACTGTGCTATCGTTGCACAGAAAAATTAGCAGATAGCAGACTAACTGCACCTAACTTTGTGAAGGTATCTTAGAAAGGCAGACATTTTTGTACAATTGTACACCTGGTGCTAAAATCAAGGAAGTTTTTAGTTATTCCTCTTGCCATTAAGTATTTTGTAATTAGGGCTGTCAGACCCAAACTTATACTGCTAGTAGTGTTACAACACTATAGAGAAATGAACATTAATGGCACATATCCTTAATTTAGCTGGGTGTTAAATCACATTTGATTGTTTGTAATATATTATGACTTAGTAAGTACTGTATGCAAGCAACCTGAGTGAATCACATTTGCTAATTACATGTAATATGTAGTTGCTTTAAATGTTTTCAAGGCCCCGGCACAGATTTCAGCACAGCCTTTTATGGTTAAATTGCAGCTTTGCTGGCATTTATTTGCAACTGAACACAATTCTTCAGCCCACTGGCTTCACATGGGGAATCACATAAGTGTTTAACAAAAACAGTCCCGATCCTAACACCCTCACTTGGTGTTCACTTTACTCACATTTGAGTTTGGTCCTCACTGGCTTTTCACTTGGACCACAAATTCCAGAATCCTCTCTGGACACACCTGAGACACTCTGATATCCTGGGAGTAGTTTCTCTGGTCCTCTCCCAGACCTTTGGATCTCCCTCCAACTCAGGGGATCTCCCTCCAACTCAGGGGATCACTCTCTGGTGCTCACCAGCACTCCTTCAGTGGCCCTCACCCTACTCCACTCCAGGAGGTCTCTAGAGGAAAACAGCAGCAGCCACAGCCAGCCGTGAGGTGTTGCTCCATACCTCCTTTTAACTATCCTTAATTAACTAATTACTTAGCTAGCTACCTAGTTTAGGCAGCTGCAAACCCTTACATGGAGCAAGGGATGGAAGCCCACCCTGCTCTCTTCCATCCACTCCAGGGACCCTTAATCCAGCTTTTACTGAGCAGTTCACAATTAAGCAGCATTACTTGCTTCAGTAACAAAGTTTTCCCTGGAGTTTAACATTTAGCCAGCCTAATACTGGTGAAATACAAATGATATTGTGCCCTTTAGACACCCATATCTTACATATGTCACAGTTAGTGATGGGCGAATTTATTTGCCAGGGGCGAATTCGGGGCGATTCCCACAATTCGCCGCAGGCGAATAAATTCGCTTAACGCCAGAGAAAATTCGCCTGACAAAAATTCGCCAAAAAAAACGAGTTGTGCGTCGTTTTTGACGCGACGCGATAAAAAAAACACGGCGCGCATCGAAAATGATGCGACGCGTCAAAAACAAAGTGACACGTCAAAAACGTGACGCAACTCGTTTCACAAATTTTTCCGCCAATTCGCAAATTTCGCTGGAAATGGGTAGAGGTTAGTAAAACAAACTACCTGTCCACATATAGCCCTTTGTATAACAACTGCTCCTTATCTCAAAGCCCAAGAAAGACAATTGCTTAACGAAGGAAGGGATGGTTTCTTTAATAAAAAGAGCAGACAGAGTTAATGTGAGATGCGCTTGGAGATTCTCCTGGTCTCCTACCTCCCAGCGTCTTTCCTCGATTGTTAGTGCACAGTTACGCACTTCCGCTTCCTGTGTGTGCTCCAGCAAGGTGCAAATGATGCAAGAGTCTCCTTGCCAGCGTTGTGACACTCGCACCGAGCATCATGACTTCATTTTTCTGTGCCAGTTTTGAATTTTCTGCAACAAATCTTTTAAAGACCCTGTCTCCTTTGTAACATTGCCCGAGCTGGCTTCTGTTTACAGATCCTACCTAAGCATTGTTTGACTATTTGAATTCCTGTTTTTTTTACTCCTGCCTGTTTTCTGACTACAGATCCTGCCACCTGCCTTGACCTTTATGCTTGTTCTTTGACTAAGTCTTCTCAAATCCTTGCCAGTACCTTGTTTACAGACTTTTTCTACTTTACACACTTTTCCTTCTTGGCTTCTGCAGCAGAAAGCCCGGGTCCCAAAAGGGCATCGGTGAACACCGGAATCCACAGGGTCTCCCTGTGCATAAGAGTGTACCCGTGACGGCCCACAGTTCCTAGCTATGAGATTGTTACAGTTCATTTGTCAATATTCCTATTTATTGTGCCCATGCTGGGCAAATATGCAGTATGTATAGGTGTCTACTTTTCTACCTCATCTAGCATTTTATGGCCAAGATCATCTTGGAGTGCTGCATATTAATATGGACAAAGTTCAGTAACTCATAGCAACTCATCAACTTCACCCAGTATCTTACTTACCAGTGTGAAACAATTCTTATTATATTTTACATCACAACTTGTTGCAAAGTTCGAAAATGAGGGGTAACAGACAAACACAATGGAACAAAAAGAACTAACTTCTGGAAAAAGTACAGAGAACCCTTCTCGTGAAGGAATACAATTGAAAAGACTTAAAAGATTGTTTGAAAAGACCTAGACTGTGCTAGCATTGCACAGAAAAATTAGCAGGTAACAGACTAATTGCAACTAACTTTGTGAAGGTATCTGAGAAAGGCAGACATTTTAGTGTAAAAAGTATTGTATAGTTATGCTAAAAAATTTGTAAAAGAAATTTGAACATTATCTTATTTTGAAGGGGTGACCCACTCCTCATACCCAGGTTAGGATAGGCAGTTTGGGGCCAGATTCAGTTCAGTGAGAAGGTTTACCACATGAAAGGTCATGGACAAGATTCAATTTGAGATACAATTCAATACAGAAAACCTATCGCATGGTTTACCATGTGAAAACTCTATTGAAGTTTATGGGAAAAATTTAAGTAAATTAGGAGAAACATTTTTTCTCCTCAAAATGAATCTCGTCCATGACTTTTCATGTGATAAACCTTTTCCTCACTGGATTGAATCTCATGGCCTTTTCACCCTCTACCTGCGTGGGAGTCTGTTGTTAGTGATGGGCGAATCTTACGAAAATTCGCTGCGCCGAAAAATTCGTGAATTTCTCTGGAAAAAAAATTGGCGAAAAATTTGCGAAACGAATCGCGGGACGCTTTTGATGCGCTTCACGTAAACTTTGGCGCGTCGCGTCTTTTTTGGCGGGACACGTCATTTTTGTCGCGTCGTTTTCAGCGCGTCGCGTCAAAAACGACGCGCGACTCGTTTTTTTTTTGCGAATTTCCGCTAAGCAAAATTTCACTGGTGATTCATGAATTTATTCGCCAACGGCGAATCGCGGGAATTCGCCCCTGGCGAATAAATTCGCCCATCACTATCTGTTGTCATTTACTGCCATCTTATAATCAAGGAGGAATTTATTTTATCATTACCTTATTTACTCTGACAGTGTTGCTGGTGAAATGGGGTGTGAAACTGTTCCATACACTTTCATTTTGTTTTTATCATTTTTAGACTACATCCTTTATTTTTTTTTCTTTGGTTTACATCATGAATGGAAAGTTTACTTAAAGGAACAGTAACTTCAAAAAATAAAAATGTTTTAAAATAATGACAATGTAATGTAGTGTTGCCCTGCTCTGGTAAAACTGCTGTGTTTACTTAAGAAACATTGCTATTGTTTATATAAATAAGCTGCTGTGTAGCAATGGGGCAGCCATTCAGAGGAGAAAAAGCTCAAGTTACACAGCAGATAGCAGATAAGCTCTGTCTGTCTAATGGTGTAATCTGTTATCCATTAGTTAACCTGTGCCATATAGCCGTTTTTCAATTTCTGCCATTGCTCTACAGCAGCTTGTTATTTGAACTACAGTAGTGTTTCTGAAGCAAACAGATCAGTTTTACCAGTGCAGGGCAACAGTACATGATATTTTCATTGCTTTAAAACCCTTACATTTTTTGGTGTTACTGTTCCTTTAAGTGAAATAGTGACTATAATTTTTTGTACCTCTAATTAGTGTGGAATACAGTAAAAGTTAAATAAGACACATTCTCAATAATACATTTAAAAGATGCATTATTTAATTAATATATTTAGTATACCATTTGCAGATTTGTAAGCAAATCATCTAAGATTTTAATATTGGGAAATATTGAAGCTATAGAGTATGGTGATTATGGTGTCTCTTGATAGCAGCCGGTTAACAACTTGTGTCATTGCTTCTTTCAGTGTTGGTGTTGACCTCCATGGGTCTGATGCGGCTTACATGGATCTAATTAAAAAAATAAGACAAAGTTTAAATCCTGTATAAGATAAACCAACATTTCCAATAATGTGCTTGCCCCTTGCATACAAAATTATGTCAAGGTTGTGTAAAGGTTTATGCTAGGCCAAAACATCCCCTGTGTCTCAGATGTAATCTGTATTTCTATATAAAAAAGTGTGATAAAAGGTGGTCTTTTTTCCCTTTTGAAGCTTGTGACTGTATGTCATCGCTGTCCATATTGAGGCCCTCAAACCACACGTGGCCCTATCAGGTCTAATATTTCTGTGGCCTCCTTTTTACCTGACAGTGTGTTTTTTTTCACCTTCTAAGAGAACAGAACACAATTTATTATAGATTGATGTGTAAGGGTTATTGAGTTTGTCGCTCCCACACACCTGTCCCTTTAATAGTGCTCTTGCTCCTTTAAAACTGGGTGTTGGTCTGGGTGAATGTTCTCCTTTAAAAGCTGCAAGCAGGGGAGGACTAAGTCTTAGTTCTTGTCAGCCTCTCCACTTATAAAAGCTAATAGCAGGGAGGATCAAGCCTGTGGCTGAGACCAATGCACAGGTCAGGCTACACTTTTCTCAAAAAAATGCTACCATGCAGGGAGGTGCCAACATATGAAAAATATGACTGCAGGTAAATAGTTAGGACCACCACATGGGGTATACCTTAACATGATTTGGTGGCTTACCAATTTTATGATTATAATTCAGTAACCTGTTTTTGATAGTATAAACACTAGCACAGATATTAAATACTAATGAAATAGGGAAACAGGGAATGCGCCTTGATCAATCCATGTCCCCTCCCCTGCCTGCACTGCCCTGGCACTGATTTCAAATAAAACTATGCGAGGCAGCAGGAACGCTTGCTCACTTGAAGGAGGGGGTGTGTGTGAGGTGGGGGCCCTGGTGGTTCGGGAGGGGCCCTTCAAGTCAGAGATCCAGTGGGCGACTGCTGCCCCAGTCATATGTTGTTTGTATGTTTATTGAGACATTACCTATAAGTGCTTTATTATGAAAAAGTTAAGTCATTTCTTGTCTCAAACTCATTCCAGTTTATATTTCTGTTTTTCAAATGATTTTATATCCGTCACATTATAAAAACCATTGTTTCAGTACCTTGACATTGTGGGACTGGCTTAGGGCAAGCTGAAAAACAAAAGAAAAAGAGATTGTAAATAAGATGAAGCAACACATAATAAAAAATCTGAATTTGCATAAAACCTTAGTTCTTTAAGTACAAACTCAAAAATGGTCCTTTGTGTGCACATCAGAAGTGGCATAACTGATGTGCATGCAAAGTGGTGAGTGGGTTCAAGAAAGTAATGAATTATGGGTCTGCATAACAAACTCTTTGTATGTGCCACAAATTCATTTACGTTTTTGTGTATAGGGGTCATGTGCATAAGTGCAAAATGCAGAGGGAACACAGTCAATGCCTTAATGCTAAACTGCATTTTAGTTTGTGTCTTTGCCATGCAGGATCACATTTACCAGTATGTTTCAGCGTTACAATAAGCTTTACAACAGGGGCGTCCAACCTTTTGGGGAAAAAATTGTGTGGGTCCGTACATGAAATACACAAACTCTTTTGATTTGTAAAAGTAAAGAAAATGCACAGAAAAGAACAACAATACCAGTTGGATTAACGTATGGAGCTGTACACTGGAATATGGGACACGAATATTAAATAGACTTATTATTATATTATTATTACTACTAACTGGGCAATGGGCAGAGTCCCCCCTCCTGCCTTCTCCAAAATCCTTTGCAACGTGAAGTGTCCTTGGGAACCAAGGGTTTCAAGCTGGGCTGCATTCATCCCCATCCTGGGCCACATGTGGCCCTCGGGCCACAGGTTGAACACCCCTGCTTTACAATATGGCTCTCACACCAAACCAAACTCCTTCTAGTAAGTTATTTCATGCCATCCAGTTCATTACTGTATATTTAAATACAAAGCTAGGTTTCTTCATTGCTCAGTAAACCACTAGCTCTTCTATAAAATCGATCCTTAATTAAGCGAAATTAAACTGTTTTATATATGTTATGATACTACTCGTATTACAAGTGCATCTAGTTGAACTCGAATTTTCCAGTTTAATAATGCCAGAGATGTGGATAGGCATGATATGCACTTATCTATTGAGTAAAGAAAGAGTGGAAGGAATATAATCTGTTTTGAACCTTTCTTAACGCTTAATCACTTAACAAACTTGTACCGACAATCAAATTAATGTAAATCATTTAGCAAAGAGAATATTAGAGTATTTCATATTACATACACATTCAAATATCAATAAACTGAAGCTTCAAAGCAGAACAGTAATAGGCATGTTACTTACGGTCCTGGCACTTCTGTGGTGGAGGACATGGGTTACAGGGCTTTGGAGGGCATGGATTGCAGGGCTGTGGTGGGGCTTGCTCTTGGCATTTCTTCTGTTGACCTTTAACTCCAGACATGATTTGAAGTGCTAAAAGCCAAAGGATTGCAGGTCTCTAAAGTGAACTCTGAGATGGTCTGATTGCTACTAAGCTGTTAATGTTGAATGTATTTATACAGAGTGGAATGTGAGCAGTATGCAAATTAGAAACCCGGATATTCCTTATCAGGATTGACAAACTAATTTAATAGTCCTAAATATGGAAAAGAATGAGAATCGTTTGAATATAATTATTCTGTTGCCTTTCTTTAGGAAAAGCTGTGTCTTTAACACAGGGTGTGTTCTATGTATGCAGTGTAGGTATTAAAAGAAATCATTAGTGTCAAAAGAATGCTGTTCAATATGTATAGATACAAAAAGTAAATTCAGCATGAAAATATTTAAAGCGTAAAGGTGCCTACATAGCAACAATGGCAATATATTAGGTTATTTATAGTAGAAATGATGTAGTACCCACATGGGAACTGCTCGTTTTAATCGTTATTCCGAAAGCTCAAAATGGTAACGTGATTTCCTAGTCTGTATTCCTAACACAAAGCAATTCTTTATTTTGACTGGTTTGCTTTTAATCTGTAATAAATGACAGCACTCTTAATTGGTTAAATCTATGCTAATAATAGGCAATGGATAAGTTTTCATAATTTGCTTTCTCTTTGTACTAAATGTCAATGAGCTGGGAAAACCCAGTGGGCCCCAGCAATGGTGGGCCCCGAAAATCGTGGGCCCTGACATTCATGACCCTGGCAATCATGGGCCCCACTGGCTCAGACCCGATTACCTTAAAAACAGGTATGCGGACATGCATGCACATTCTGGGGAGGAAGGGCATGCTGAATATAGGCGGAGGGTGATTTTTTTGTTTGGGTAGGCTAAGGGCTCTTACACACGAGCGTTTTTACCTGCGCTCCCCTGCGTTCCGTTTTGCTG
>CM044444.1:36101412-36114306 GCA_024363595.1 Xenopus borealis | reverse complement strand
CCAATACAAATGAAATGAGGGACTGCAGGTTGTGCTGTCAAAAGAGGGAATGTCCCTCCACAAAAAAGGACCCTTGGGGGTATGCATTTCACATGGCAGTTTTATCACATTGCACTGTGCGTCAAAACTACAGATGCAGTCACTTGGATTTGTAAGTTCAATGCGTTGTGACTCAGGGCTAATTGATGAAACTGTGTTATCTAAAGTTATCTTAACTCATTTTATGCATTTAACCTTTTCATTAGCATACCAAAGCTCCATTGTTTTCAATGGTGAATATTGATGGGCGAATCTCCCGAGATTCGCCTCGCAGAAAAATTCGCGAATTTTCAGCGAAATTCGCGAATTGGCGAAAAAATTCGCGAAACGAGTCGTTTCTGACGCGCGACTCGTTTTTTTTGGCGAATTTTTCTGGTGAATATTTGCTGGGGTTTCACAAATTTATTCGCCAGCAGCGAATCGCGGGAATTCGCAGCGAATTCGCCCCTGGCGAATAAATTCACCCATCACTAATGGATGTGATGCTGTGACACATTATTCTGTGCTAAGTGGGATAAATGAGATGGATGAGTTAAGTCATGACGCATTAAACTCACAATCCAAAGTGACTGCATCTGTCAACTTGGGCGCGCGACAAAACATCAGCGAGACTCGTTTCGTGAATTTTTTCGCCGTTTTCGCTGATTTTTTTCATCATTTCGCTGAAAATTCGCAAATTTTTCGGCGAAGCGAAATGCCCATTACTAGTCATTGAGCTTCCACAAAGTAATATTTTAGGTTTAACTTGAAAGTGTGTTCCAGATTACAAAAATAACCTTTATATGGAAACCCTCATATCCTAAGCAATCTATACCAGTACATTCTGTTTGCTCCATTGTGGTAATTATAAATCACTTATGATGCCTATTGGTTTCTGCTCAATCAGGTCCTTTTTGGATGCTATGCCGAATGTCGATCATGTCATTACTCTTGTAACCTCCCTTACAGGTTTATGCAATCCAATATTTCCAGACATTACAAGAAGGAGCCACATCATAAACTCTTATTAAGCAACGTATACCTCATAGTTTCATCCAAAAGAAATAGTAATTATCATTGTTATTCACAATGAAAAGATTGATTTATGACTGCAGCGGTGACTGTGTCAATATCATCATCGCTAAATATGTATTATGTACCTGGCAGTAATTACTAACTTACTTAATGATAAACAATAATACGCTGATATCAATAATCTAGATTCTACTATAAAGCTTTAATTCTAATATGCAATTTAAAAAAGCTGAAATAATGTGCCCAACAATGTGAGTTTGTGAAATTCCTTTATAGTTAATAACAGTAGTAATAGACACAAAATACTGAATACTGTTGACTTTTTTGTTGGACTTTGGGTCTCTGATTTAAATGGACTTTTCACAGCTCACAATGGACATTGTAATGGAAATTTTAATGAGACCCTTGTTTTATTTTCGAATCAATATGTTCAGTATGTACATACTAATTGGATATTGGAATGACACCACTCTAGATGAGGGGAGGAGTTTGCAAATTGAAGTCTCTTATTGTTGGACTCATTAGGCTTGATAAAGAGCCTGGAGGGGCTCAAAACGTTGGTGGATATTCATGGGCTAAATAAATCACCAGTTTCATTGACAGGGGCATTCCACGGGCTGCTGCCACCTGAGGCAGCAGCCCTGATGCTGCCCCCCTCCCAATCTGCGCTTATAACTTTTAGGGGCAGATTTATTAAATTCGTGTGAAGGATTCGAATTTCGATCGAATTTCAAAACTTAGAATTTTTAAATATTTTAAAAATATATGCTATATATCCCTGTGGGGATCTTTCCTTTTAACTGCAAATTTATTTTTAATGTCTGCCTTCTATTTCTTTCTCTCTGCAATCTGTTTTCACTACTAGGGGAACTGGAGTTTGTGGTTTTTCAGTTCAGATAGTTCTTCATCAAAGACAGCTGAGACCACAGCTCCAGAAGCCCTGACTTCTCCCTCTTGTGGGGTCCCAAAGATAGCCAAACCATAAATTTATGGGACTACTCCACCCTCTATGATTTTCATTTTCCTACTCCTTTTGGGCATTGGATCTTTTCAGATGAACTAGAACTCCTTAATTTTCTGAATGAATTTAAGACAAACTAATCAATCAATTTATACCAGGTATTTATGAAAACCTCTCAGATCCATGAACTGATTTTATGAATATCGGCTAATTTATTGTTAGATACTGAGGATCTCCTTTTTTATCCCATTTATTTTCACTTACGCACTAGCACTTTATATTTATATCTTTTAGTGAATTTACAACGCTTGGAATTTACTAGCAATACCCTATTAATTGAGATTTAACTTACGCATAAGTTAGAGTGTTATTTATTAACTACTGTATTGTCAGTATTGAAGACTCAACTTATGTAACTTACCAATAAATTGTCAAGAGATTTCTTTTGATTTTCTTTTGATTTTCATGTAATCAGTCAGATTCTCTTTCAATTGATATACCAACTGATAGATCTTTTCACATTCTTAAAAACACTAGTACTACAGTACCATATCTTTATTTAGTGAATGTATTTCTTAGCCCTACAATATTTGCATTCATGTTTTTTAAGTCAATGATTTATGCACTGGGAAATTATTATTTATAAGAAGCAAAGAAAAAGGAAGCAAAACCCCAAAGGTCCTTTATTCGATATAAACCAATATCCTTGGATCACCTTATTTTTAATTTATTGAAACTGACTATTACCATAAATTCATCTCATACTAACACCGTGAGTCTCTATTAGTTCCTAATTTAATTATTATCTAGCCAAAGCTGATCTGTGATTATCAATGTAGTAATAGATTCCAATGGTTTAATGACAACTATTTGTGCTCATATATAATTCTAAAATGAAACCATGCACTACATATCTTTAATGATTTAATTAATTAATCGTGCTCATAAGAGTTACTAATAATTAATGACCAGGTTAAATTAATTGGGTTGCTCCACAACTGGTATTAACTTGAATCAAACCCACCCATTTATTCATCCAATACTCCCTTCAGAATCAATTCAATTACAAATCAATTCATCCAAAATGATTAATTCTATATAAAAATCATCTAGCATTGGATATAGGTATTTAATTAATCAATTATAAAACCAATTAATTCACAAAACCCTAATCAATTCAGTACATAATCAATCAACAAATTGTGTTGTTAAAGTGCTATGGAAAACTATTCAACAATAGTGAAAATGACGAGACGCGTCGGAAACGAAATTCGCAAATTTTTCGGCGAAGCGAAACGGGTGAGATTCGCCCATCATTATTCAACAATTAAACACAAAGAAGGAATAGTGTTTATTTAATTTTTTTCCAGGTGATACTACCTGTAGAACTAGTTGTGTTATTCCAGTGAAAAACGAAAACATATTAAGTTGTTTTGCAGTAGCTTACCATTAAACATAATAGAAATATAAAACAAAACAATTTAAATATAAAGAGTATTTTGTTATTAATTACATTTAGTGAACTATATAATTAAAAGTCCTCTTACTTGCCACCATGAAATTGCAGTAGCTGGTATTACAAATTTGTAGCACTATTTGTTTCCCATGTAAGAGTACAGAGATATTTAGCCATTTTACATTTTTTCGAAATGTGTACTTTCCAAAAGTATACATTTTCTGGGGTCTTCTTATTTATAACAAATAAAACAAACAAAAAGAGACAGCTTGGTTTGCTGCAGCTGAAATGCCAGCCAAGATTTCACATCCACTATTTCAATTTAGGGGTTCCTCCATGCCACATACATTGGTAATTCTATACATAAAGTGAAAAAGAAAACGTAGTGGGGAGCACCTTCCGTCTATAAACTGACAGAGGGATAAAACATGGTGTGCAAGGTCAATTATACAACTAAAGTAATCAAAAAGGTTAAGTTTTAAACTATTGTATATACCTAGATTCATGTCGGATACCAATGGGAAGTTGCAGATCTGAGGGTCAATTCTCTCCCCCCTCCCCTTTTTAATTCTATACATATTTTGCATAGACTCTTTCAGAAAACCATGGCATTAATACTTCATGGTTTACCTCAGTATCTAATGATATGTAGAAGATATATTGATGTCAGTTCCATTTGAGGCGATTTTCAGATAAACAAAAAGACATTTAAGAATCACTTTTTTGTAAAAAAATATATGTTGTTCTGGGATCAACGTCATTTTTGGGAGGTCAAAAAAAAAAAACAAGCAGTGTAATTTTGCAAACCATGAAATTTTTATTCACAATGTAAATTGTGGAGTCTATGCATGCTATGGGCAATCGAATGCATATTTATGATATTAATTAAATTGAAATTAATAGTTATCAAACTACTTAGTTCTGTATTTTAGATATGCATGAAATAAAGACATGGAATGAAGTTCAAACTTTATCTCAGTTTTCTGGAATATCTTATAAATCACCAAATGTGGCAAAGCTTTGCAGTTCATTTGCTTGTAATACAAAGATATATTTATCCATTTGGGGTTCAGTGGCATGTTTTTTTTACAAATATATGATTTTCTGGTTCTCATATTAATTTTTGGGGGGCTTTTACCAGACATAAAATGCAGGCAAAACATTGATTTTGCATTGAAGTGACCGCCATGTCCTATTACTTCTTGTTGAATTAGAATTGCATGAAGTTTAAAGGGAAGGTTAAGGCTGATTTAGAAAGTTCAAATGGCAGTTTAGACATTTCTTGGCAGTTGACTGGCAGTTAATAAAACCATAGATTTGTTTGCCATTAATATGCATTTATGCTTATGTAACATAAGGTGCAAGGTGCTGTACTAATATTTAAAAAAACTGAAAATCATTCAAAATAATTGAAAGCCCTGGAGCTATAAATGCAGAGGCTGCATGACATGTGATCCAAATGACCAGCAGCCAGATTACACTGGTTTATATTTAAAGATTCAAAAACATTTCTTTTTAAATAGACTCGTCACTTATATAAGGAGGCTCAGATGCTCTTCCCCAAGCCCTCAGCATAAGGTAGCAGACCTCTCTGTATTGTTTGTAAGGTAGGCACTCAAAGAGCAATGCTCCAGGCAGTAGTAGTAAAAGCAGGTCATTATTGAAGTACAAGTGTGGAATACAGCCTTACGCGTTGACAGGTTGCACATGTACTATAATTAACCAACCTGGAGGATTGCTCTTTTGAGTGACTACCCTACAAACAATACATTATGTTTAAAGATTGTCAGAATCAGATGTACTGTACTGTGATTGACTGAGTAGGAATAAAGCAAAGGAAAGCTAGGCTGGGGGTGGAGAAAGAGAGGGATGTGATATCAGGGGAAGAAGCAGTTAACCATGTCGGTAATATTTTATTATCTGCAGTATATACACTAACTCTTAACTATACTGATGACTTTGGGAGTATAACTATTTGGGCAGCTACTTGTCAGCCACGTGAAGGTTATTACATCAGTTAATCTCACTGTAGTCAGTCAGGCAGCATGGAAGTCAGCCTGGGTTAAAAGGCATCCTCTGTATTACATAGGAACCCAACATGTGACACTGAGCTGCTGTGTCCGATTGGCTCCCTAAATCCAGAACAAGTACTAGGCTCCTGGTCACAGCTCAGCTTCTGCCTTTAGCAACAGTCTTTGGCTTTGGGAGGAGCCCTCAGGTGACACCAATTCTTAATATGAGGAGCCATGCAAGAGTTCTGGACAAGCAAAGGTTTGGACAGAAGGCAACAGTTCACTGAGTAGATATAAATGTAGTCAGGCAGGCCAAGGTCAGTACACGTGGAGTTCGAGCAGGGTCAGATTGGCAGTGGTCAGTGCTGGTGGAGTTCAAGAAAGGTCAGTCAGGCCAGGGTCAGTACAGGCAGCATTCAAAGAATAGTCAGGCAGGCAAGGGTCAGTAATGACAGAGTTCAGAATAATCATGCAGGTTAGGGTCAGGATTGGCAGAGAACAGAAAAGTCAGGATCAAAACAGGTCCCCCTCATAACTGTATTTTTAGGACCCAGTTAGGCATCTATAACACTAGGGGACTGCCTGCTAAATAATACTGGGAGACTAATTTACTAGTCCCCTACACTACCATTGAAACACTGCAGATTCAGGATAGATAGCAGGGCTGCTGAACCTTTCTCATGGTGGGAGATGCAGCTTCTGCTGGTAGCAGATTTTGGTTCATCTGTGTAGGTAGAGGCAGCCTAATACTCAGTGGTGGATATAATGACATAGTGCTGATCTGAAGTCTTCACTGAGGAATGGCAGAGCACCGTAGGGATATCTTATAGAATTCTGACTAAGAATATTGCCTTGGGGTGAGGTTGGCAAGGTCGTATTTATTTGATAAAATTTGAATAAATGCTGTGGTCATTTCACCCTATTTCTGGCACCTGGCTTATGGGATGGCTGAAAGTGAAGGGTCAATGGAGGTTTTCATTGAGTAGATGGATAACACAATACGTTTCAATGTTATCCACCTCCTCCTATAATTTGCAGTCAAAGATTACTGCTATGGCCTTTTCCTACACTGATAGTGATAATTATTGATTGATTTACATTGGATATCAGCGCAGGATACTCAACTTGCATGCTACAAGTCACATTGTTCAATTTATCACAACCTTAGCGGTAAAATGTCATATATAAAGAACTATTGATAGGGCTAAACTAATGTAACAGCTGAAATTGAAAATGTGTAAACATCTGTGCAAAATTTTAATACAGTAGCAGTCATTTTTTTTCTTTTCTATATTATGATTTTCACTGTATACCACAATTAATGATGAGTGAAATTATTAGTCGAGTTTTGCCACAAAAAAGACAGACATAGACTTCAATGGGTGAAAAAAAAATTTGCAAGTCAAAATTCGACACGCGACAATTGACACCAACAGACTTTAATGCATTATGGCACATTTTCTCAGTTTTGTGAATTTTCGGCAAAGTGAAATGGATCAGAGTCACCCATACATTGTATGTTACTACTGTTTTTTTAAATGAAAATAATGTGCTTTTTTGAATAATAGTTGCAATAGATGTCTAGTCTTTGTGCTTCTGGTTTAGGATAATGAATCTGGTTTAACATAATGCATTATTGTGCTACCTTGCTGCTTTACGTATAATTTTTAGTAGAATATTGTATATTATATATATAAAATATCTATCCATAAAATATAGAATATTTTGCTTTAGATAGGGTGTATAATGAAATTCTTTTGTATTGAAAATAAAGAGATCCAAAGCATAAAAAAATTTAGACATAAAATGCTCTTTGAAAGAATAATTTATTATTAATCTCTAGGATTTTTATTTTTAAATTGTGAAATTATCTTTAAATTATAGAAAGCTTCAGCCACCAGCAGATCGTTGTTTCATTGTATTCTTTAGTGTGGTATAGAAGGCAAAAGCTGACAGAAGATTCTCATTTCATTAAATCCTTCAGTGATGGGGTTGGTTATGGCCCTGGCTATGGCCTTGGCTATGGCCCTGCTGTTGATGAGTCTTCTGGCATGGGTCTATGGAAAAGATATAAACAGATAATTGAGAAATTCTATACACAGTAGCACAGTATTTCAGAAATGCTGGTTTTTAACATTTATTTTAAATTTATTGATCTGTTATCCACAAAGTGTCAAATTACGGAAATGTAATCTAATATAAACTCCATTATAAGCAAATAATCAAAACATTTCAATATGATTCCCATCTTTTTCTCTGTAATAATAAAAAAGCACCTTGTGCTTGATGCCATGATTAGTGATGGGCGAATCTCCTGAGAAATTCGCGAATTGGCGAAGAAATTTGCGAAACGAGTCGCAGCGTGCTTTTGACACGCGTCACGTCGTTTTCGTTGCGTCAAAAACGACGCACGACTAATTTTTTCCGGCGAATTTTCGCCCCTGCCGAATAAATTCGCCCATCACTAGCCATGATAAAATGGAGCCTTACTGACGGCAAAACAATCCTTTAATGTTTACATTTTTTTTGTAGATTTTAGTAGTTGGAGATCCAAATTACAGAAAGAACCTTTATCCAGAAAACCCCAGGGGCAAAGCATTCTGTGTAACAGGCCCCATGCATGTATATAACATTTTGAATAAAATTATTATGAAAACAATTTTACAAGTATAAATAAATAATTTTTAAGTAAATACTATATTAAATAACTATATTTGTTAGCGTCACTTTCAGATTTTGCTGTAAATGAATTTGTGGTATTTAATATTATGCTTAGTTCAAAATCCAACAAATTATTTCACCTATTGTTGGCCTACTTTTACAGCACTATAATTTTTACACCTACAGTGACCTATATAATAAAATTTTCTTAAATATAATAAAATAGTAAGTGAAAAATAGGCAGATTATGGTAGTTAAAAATCTTTTTAACAGATAATTTGTGTGTTGCTTTCTCTCCTTTATAATGCCAAATACTATAAAAAAAAATTAACTGAATTGTAACAAAAGTTTTGTATTAAAATCTAGAATATTGTATACCAAAGCAAGTGTTTGCTCACAAATGTGTGTAGCAGTGAAGGCTCTTTGTAATCACTGCAATTGGCTGTTGGGGGGGGGGCACCGGTAGTCACCATGGTATATGATTTTGCACATTATAATAGGGGGACACTGCCCAGTGTATGAACCCAGATCCTACAGCAAAAAAGTCAAATACTGTGTTGATATAATTAAGTTTGCTACTCGCAGAGACAATGTTTGATGCCTTTATATTAAATCATTGGCAATTAGCAGAAGCAAATTGTAATCAGATCTACTCAAACTAACTGGTCTTAGCAGCACAACTTTAACTAAAATCTCTGATACCTACAGAAAACTACAGAACTACAGAAGTCATGACTAGATACTCCTTATTTATGCAGAATAGTGTTCTCTAGTCCATTAAATGTTGTAAACAAGCAAAATGGATCAAACAAGCATAACACACTATCAACATTATCTATTGGGGCTATGTTATAAAAAGCGTAGTAAAATTCCAACCAATGGCTGGAATATTTACTGGTCAGGTGTTTGAAACATACATCTGATTGATGCTATGGGTTACCAGACCTTGGCAAACAGTGCACATTTTATTAAGTCAGACTATTTGCATACATATATACTTGTGGTTTGCAGAACATATGATAAATTACAGTGAACCATGAAAATTGAAGTACCTTGGCATTGTGGGACTGGCTTAGGGCAAGGATCCTTGCAAGCTGCAATAGAACATAACATACATATATTAGTTTTGCTATATTACATATTACCCTCTTTTTGTAAAATTAATTTATATACCTTGACAGCTTTCATACAGTATATTGGACATAAGGCCTTTTACTGTTCATATGTTATCTAAAAGGATAACTAAATCCTAAAAATTAATATGACTGGAAATCGAACTTATTGCATCAGCCTAAAGGTTCAGCATCTCTACCGCAGTAATAATCCAGGCCTTCAAATTTGTCACATGAGTTTCCCATTATGAATCTTGGTTGAAATTACACAAACATGCGCAGTATTCTTTGGGCAGCTGAAGAGAAGCTAAGCTTAGGGGTTGTTACAAATAATCATACAGAAAATTATTATTGTTATATAAGCAGATGCTATAGGGCAGATTATGAATTCTGATGGTGACTGTATTGGGTTCTGAGCTGCCATGTCTGAATTGTTTACTAAAATTACATATATTGTGACATTTCAGGGGTTATTTATTAAGCTCCAAATTTTTCTAATTGGACTTTTAAAGGGGAAAATTAATTTTTTTTGGAGATAAAAAAAGTACTCCAACTCAGACCTGCTGAGTAAAGTAAATGGCAAATGTCCCATTAACAGTTGGAAGATTGCTGGGTTTTCCGAAAAAAATCTATGCTTTTGGGCGTAGGTTTTGAGTGCAAAATCAGAAAAAAATCATTGGGATCAGGTTTATATATGATTTTACTGTGACTTTTTCCCCAGAAGAAAAATGTGTTAAACTGTATTAATTAATGGGGGGGGGGAATCTGTGTAGATTTGCTCGGGGGGCTTTCAGAAGAAAAATTAGAAAATTTTGGAGTTCGATAAATAACCCCTCATAATATATATTCACCATTCAATCAGAACTCACCATTCACTAGAGCAAAACACACAAACACAGGTATGGGATCTGTTATCCGGAATCCCTTTTGAATTATCCAGAAAGCTTTGAATTACAGAATAGGTGTCTCCCATTGATTTTATCCAAATATTCCAGATTTTTAAAAATGATTTCCTTTTTCTTTGTAATATTAAAACAGTACCGTGTATGTGATCCAAACTAAGATATAATTAATCCTTATTGGAAGCAAAACCAGCCCATTTGTGTTTATTTAAGTTCACATTATTTTCTAGTAGACTTGTGGTATGAAGATCCCAAGCATTTCTTAAGGTCATCCTGAAAATATTGTACTCAAAAATATTAATGTGTATGTAGGGCTGCATGTTAGTAATTGTTACTTCAAGTTCCTAAACCTCAGTTTTTAACCAATCTGATTGCCCATTCACAACCTGTCAGTTAGGGCTTTTAAATCTAACAGTAATGTAACAGCATTGGCAATTGTTTTATAGTACAATAATAAATATCATGTAAAGACAATGTCATGATTGATGTAGAAAAAAATCTTGTGTCTGTATCTCTTTGAGGGCCAACGATTTATTGCCATTTTATAGTATGATGTAAAAGTGATTGCATTTGTCCTCTAGAGTAAAATGTAAAAATACTAGTCCAATAAAACCTAATAATCATTCTAAGATGTTCCCAATGATTTGATTAGACAACATCTTATAATATCGGTGGAGAAACAAATACTGCGGGAAAAACATTATCTAATACTTACGATCTTTACATTTCTGTGGTGGAGGGCATGGATCTGGGCATTTTGTTTGATGACCCTTAACTCCAGACATGGTGTTAGATCTGTGTTAGAAGGCAAAGGATTGTAGGCACGGATTATAGGATTCTCTTGTTGCTTTTAGTTAGACAGTATTGAAGTTATTTATACAAAATTGTATGCAAATAACAAGAATAATTCTTGTTAGAGGTAAAAAAATATTAAGGAAAAACCTTAATGGATTAAGGAAGTATTTGCATGTAATTGTTTAGTTTTTTTTCCTTAAGGACAGGGTGTGCCTAATGCATGCCTAATTAATTTATAATGATGTATTGTTTGTGCATGGCTGACATTTTTTAAAAATCTTTTGCATTTATTAAAACAAACTGTTCCCATATGTCTATGCAAAAACAGAACGATTAATAGGAAATAAGGTCAAGAAATATACTGATCTGCTTGTAAATGACTCCTGTACATATAACAGCAGTGTTCTTCACAAAATCGCATATTTCTTTTTATGCAGTGATGTGTCCTTCTTATTAATGGCACTACAGTACCATATCTTTATTGTCCAGATATTATATTGGACAATAATTCTTATTCATATATTTATTTACTACGATAAACAAATACAATAGTTCCTCTAGGTTAAGGTTTCCATAATATATAATGTTTTAGTCTGGTCTATTTATAAGAGCCTATTTTTTAGTCAATTTTCCCATATTTTAGTATGCGCTAGTTTTTATTTCTTCTACCTTTCATGCCACCGCCAGCATTACATTTTTTTATCCTTCACATCCATGTGTGAAATTCACTTGCCATCATCTGCAATTAACAAATAATACAAAAAAGACATCTCTAAAGATAATCCTATTTTACCACTCTACAGTTGCATTTTATGTTGCCTTCTTTTAGCATACTGTATGTGATTTTGGTCTTCTTTTCATGGCTTTTCGCCACTTGATTTTTTTCTTCAAGGGTCAAATTTTAGATACCATAGCTTTGTGTGTATGTATTGAAAAACATACCATTCTATTTGCAATTGTAGGTATGGGATTTGTTATCCGAAAACCACATTTTTTTTAGCAGACTTAAGATACGGAGATCCAAATTGCGTAAAGATCCCTTATCTGAACCCCAGGTCCTGTATAACCGGTCCCATACCCTTATTTTTGATAAAAAACACTCACGTTTTGGATTTGCCTGTATGTTAACCTTGATAAAGCATAGCTTAAGGGCTAGAGCAGACGGGGAGATTCGGGGGCAATTTGTCGCCTGGCGACTTCTCGCCGCGACTTGTAGCCCCCGAACCTCCCCGAATAGCCAAGTCCTTAGGCGCACCGGCGTTACTTGAAAACGCCTGCGCCTATTCACACGCAGCGGCGCGATTTGTGTAATCGCTCCAAATTGACTCGCGAAATAGGAAATTTATTAATTAATGGCTAAACAACCATGGTCAATCCCTACCACCTGCGTACGACCTCCAATATGTTAAACCTCCAAGGGATATGAACCCCTTAGAAAGGAACTAATGACCATTGCTCACCATTATATTTTAAATACTGTAAGGTTTGATTAAACCTATTTTATTCTTCTAATTGCCAGGGATCAGCCATAAATGCTAAGCCTAATGAAAATGCACCTACCTAATGAAATGCACCTACCTAATGAAAATGCACTAGTCTTTACAACCACCATTTTTTAACTAACTCAATGCTTGGCCTGGATCCAATGCTTTCTACAAAATGTTAACTTCCTTGCACTCAATGTTCCTAGCAACAAATGAAAATCATCCCTTCCCATTTTATTCTATGCCAGACATGTGTCCCTGCTTTCCAATTAGACCTCCATGGCTTTTTCTTTTCCCATTTCCTTTTTGTCACTGTTGCAAAATTCTTACCAAAATGTACACTCTTCAGTTTTCCCTGAATTGGTTTTTCTCAACCAAATGGCATTATAATATTAATCCTAGTGATGGGCGAATTTATTCGCCTAGGTCGAATTCGCGGCGAATTCCCGGGATTCGCC
>CM044444.1:36028286-36062542 GCA_024363595.1 Xenopus borealis | reverse complement strand
GTAATTAATATTATAACTCATAGTTGTGTATGCATGTAAAGCATATAGTAGACACACCAGTCTAGAAGGAAAAAAAACTATTGCATGCAAATTATACTTCCTATTTTCTTTACTAGGGGTTTTCTCTCAGTGTTGTTTCTCCTATGGTCAGACTAGAAACAAACAAAATCATTGACAAGGGGACTACTCAATTTTTCCCTTTGCTTTCAGCTATCCCACTGAAACCCATTGTTGCATATCTTAATGAAACACCAGGAGACAGAAATGGGGTGCAATGACCACTGTATTTATTCACATTTTATCAAATAAATAGGACCTTGCCAACCTCACACCAAGCCAATATTCAAAGCCGGAATTCCATAAGAGATCACTATTATACTCTGCCATTCCTCAGTGAAGACTTGAGATCAGCACTATATCATTATATCCAATACTGAGAATTAAGCTGGCTCTGCCTACAGAGAGGATGGCTCCCAAATCTGTTACTAACAGGAGCTGCATCTCCCACCAAGAGAGAAGTTCAGCAGCCCTGCTGGCGGCCCTGAATCTGCAGTGTCTTGGTGATAGGAAATTCAAGCAGGCTATCACCTAACAGAGCCTCCTTTCTTCCTCTTGTAAAATTTCCTGTACAGTAATCTGACAAGGTCTTACCTCCACAATGACCTGAAATCCTTCAGTTGGGTTTGTCCCCACCATAACTATATGACTATTGGTTATTAATTAATAAAACATAGAAAAAGAATGAATATTCACAAAATTTACAAAACATTTCCTTTGTATCACACATTCTGGACCACAGAATGGAATAAACTTGGTCAGTACCTATATGGTATAAATATGGTATAAATGCTTTTGTTTTTTTTAAATATCATATGTATGAAAAACAAAAAAATTAATTGATTTTGATTCCATTGAATACACTGTACAATTGCCAGCATTGCCAGCTTCCCCCCTGTGGGTATATATTTGCTGGACAGGTTAGAGCTGGCCTAATTTACCATTAGGTTTCCTGTCATACCAGCACAAATAGTTCACTGCTAGAGAACTGGCTGAATACAAAAACACATTTCTTTGTCCAGGAGACTGGACCTAAGAAATCGGAGCATTCTTTTTCTACAAATGATCATTTACTCAGCCCACAAGGCAGACTATGATATTAATTTAGCCTTTCAAAGCAATTGGATTCCTTCATATATACCAAACTTACTCTTCTTTTATTAACAATGGAGCATACCCCTCTGCTCTGGTGGCCCTCAGCTGCCCCTGCCCAGTTTTGAGGGTAAGGTCATGCTTTTCCAATAGCAGCCCATCTGCTCTGTAGAGAACCCCCACTCCAGTCACACAGGACTGGATCAGAAGGTAAATCAGTCAACCACTTTGCCTCCCATCTACTCTGTGGATACCCAGCTTATGTTAGGCCAACTGGCCACTCTACTATGCTGCTTCCATAGCAGTCCATCCACTCTGTAGAGACCCCCTCCAACCATACATGCCTGGCTCAGAGGGTAAGTTCAACCAAACATTTTGCCTTGTTGGTCCCATAACCACAGAAAGAAATAACTGATAACCTTGTCATAACTGGAATGGGGACTATTAGCTTGTACCCTTACTCCTTGATCACCCACCCCTGGTGACCATATATTATTGACAATATGGAACTGCATTCTGCCAAGAAAATCTAAATTAGGCTAGCATTGCGCTTAAATATATAAATAAAGTAAACGTACCTCTACCTCCAGCTCACAAACGAAAGCTACAATATGCAGGCCTGAATGATATAATACAGGGGTTTTATTGGTTACTATGGGAATTTACATTGACCCCCACCCAATTGATATGCAATCTGAGTGGCGAGATTGCAAGCGACACTGTGCTAACTGTGCAGTATTCTTGTGGGCTCTGTGGATTTTATAAAAACATAAAGCAGGAAGGGGGTGGGGGTTAGCGTGAGAGGGGTTGAATTCTCCTTGAAAACAGCAAAGAAAGGGCACAAGACTAACCCCCCCCCCAAAGATAGCAGTATACTGAGGAGTTACTGTGTTTATACCACAGTTATTAATATTATGCAATAGAAATAAACTCACAGGGAACTGCACTGTAATACCTCCCCATATATACACATGCCTATACAGTAGAACTACATCTGCCCTATGCACACAGCATGAATGACCATGTGCAGTTTATATAGGGTATGATGACAGGGTAGCTGGAATGTTTTCCAAAGTTTGACACACAGCTTAAAGGGCTATTCACCATTATTAGCAAAACTATGATAACGGGAAAAAATCTCCTATAATGAAACAAGAATAACTAACTAATCTAAGACCAGAAAACTGTCCATAGTACAACTTTTAGATTGATTGATATTAGTGCCTATAATGTATACACATTACTACTTACTTCTTGTGTTGCTACCTTTGAAATTCTGCATTTGGTCTGACTCCTACATAGCTCACAAAACAAAAACCACTTGAAATATATGAATATATGTAAACCTCATCTTAACAGCCCCCCACTATACGTCCATAATTTACAGTATTATTAATAATGTCATCTCCTCTGTTAATTTATAACAGAGTTGTTCTGATTTCAATATCACAAAACTATATACTGAAGTTTTGTATACACACAATAATGCTGAGTACACAAGCATTGTTATATATAACATGAATGCCTCCTCCCTATTCATGAGCGAACATGGCAGCGAATCGCGGGAATTTTTTTTTTTTGCTTTTTGCACTGTGCCCATGAGTTACATGCTTAGAAGCTAAATTAAAACATTTAACACTTGTTCCTTGAAAGAACAGTATCTAATAAATTATATCTTTGTACCAACACATTGTAACCATAGCTGGTAATTACTATTTCCATACTGACTCATAATGATGAGCAATGGTATTACATTCAATTCCAGCAATTCCAACATTAGTTTAGCCCTATTCTTTTTGGAAGTCATTTTACCTCTAAAGTTGAGATAAAAAGAACAATGTTGAAGCAATTTCATGTTTTCTCATGGAGTATCCTGTGCTGGTCTCCAATGTGAATTAATCAATTTCAGTATCAGTGTAGGAAAAAGGCCATTGTAGTAAACTTAGACTGCACCTGGAAAAACAAATTGAATAAATGATCTTCCTTTTGTGTTCCTACTTGTTGCTGTCATATAAAATCCCAATGCATAGATCATTGAATTAAAAAAAACATGAATCCAAATATTGTAGGAATGTAATAAAGTCATCTTCAGTTCAATTATTGTCTATTGAGATTCACACTTTATTAACATAGCCACAATAATCCATAATCTAGCATGATAAAGAAATGATAAGGGAATTATTTGCTTTGTTTAAGCAAATTACAGGAAAAATGTAGCTTCAGAAAAATCTTAAATGCACTGAAATTTGTGCACCCAAACTAAAAAGGGCACAATACTTGTATA
This sequence comes from Xenopus borealis, assembly GCA_024363595.1. Taxonomy (NCBI): domain Eukaryota; kingdom Metazoa; phylum Chordata; class Amphibia; order Anura; family Pipidae; genus Xenopus; species Xenopus borealis. The sequence goes on along the minus strand of CM044444.1, from coordinate 36,059,109 downwards.
TATTAATGATATAACATTAATTAAAAGTGTGTCCAACATGCTCCTTGCACTTCTGTATACTGGAGCCATAGGCCATTCTGTACATCCTGTCACTTCTACTCTATTGTGAGCAAGTAAATCTATTGAAACAAAGGAACAATGGAGCTACTCCCAATGATTCAAATTAAATTCAAAACTGCTGAATGCACGCTGCACTTGCATTTGTAAATTACTATTTATATATCAAAATTCCTTTTCAGCAGCAAATACATCAACTATGCTGCAGTATAGTTAAATGAACTTTAGATACGAATCTGTATAGCCCTGTCTTAAATTTTCTATCTCTTTCAGATTGCAGAATTTGGATAGACTCAACTCTGCTAATAATGGAACTATCAACACATGGGATTGAAGACCTCTAAAACTTTTTCAGTGATAAGGACTTGTGGGAAATTTGCACGTCACTGTCTGTATTAAGCTACACCAAGATTTTACTCTCTCAAAAGTGTTTAGTGGTTCTGCAGCTACAGACAAACTACACTTTACAAGCCAATAAATCTTAGCTTTGAGTCCATCAGCAGATATTACAAAATCATATATTAATACAGGTGTGTCTGACTAAATTCCCAAAGGGCAGAGACTGCAAATTGCTATCATAAAGATGTCAGGATTACAATAGTCAGGCTGCAGATTTTAACACCTGCTCAAAAGAAGAACTTTTCACTTAACCTCTTAGTTCATTTAACCTCTTTTTAATTTAAGCCCTGGAACTATAAGCATAGGGACTTCATGACAAGGGAACCTAATGACCAGCAGCCAAATTACACTGCTTTATATTTAAAGACTGGCAGAATCAGACATAGCTGTGATGGGTGAGAAGGAATAAGTTAAGGCAGGGGAAAACTGGCTTGGGTTGGGCTGGGGTGGAGAAAGAGAGGAATGTGAAGCAGTTCTATTCTTTATCTTCTGAGCAGGTAGAAACACGAGACAGAGCTCTGTCTGTAATATTTTATTAACTGCAGTATACACACTAATTCCTCAGTATACTGCTGACTTTGGACAGTGTCAGACTGGGATACTGGGGGCCGACCCAAAAACCTTAGACCAGGGGCCCACTCTCAGTACTATTAATCTTCCTCACCTCACTCAACCTTTATTCCCCTAGTCTCTTTCCTTTACAAACTCTAATAGATTATTTCATCTATTTAGCCTTTGTTCTCATAGAAACAGGAAGTGGCCATGAAATAAACTAAGGGGTCCGTTTACTAAAGTGCGGTAAAAATTTGCTCACAAAATACAGACAAATTTAACGCAGAATATGTTTTCACGAGTTTATTAACCTGCGGTAAATATAAATTTGCAATTTTTCTTTGCCAGTTATCGCATCCGGTGAAAATAACACTACGTACAAATTAACGCATGGTTTACTAAGCAGCGAAATGTGTGAAAGACAAAATTTACGCCAGAATATTCGCAACATTTTACCGCCATCTATATAGTGGCATTAACTTATTTTTTGGCCAGAAAATTCTCAAAGGGAGTTTAATTCAAATTTAAACTGTACATTTAAATGATACGAAGAGATAACTGGTATGATTTCTTGTTCATATGATTCTATGGACAGATGGGTGTGTGCGTGGATGGATGAAGTATGGGTTTATATGATACATACATGTTTGATTGGTGTCACTCTGTAATGCTGTTGGATGGTATAATCATCAGTCAGTAAAGTTTATGAGTTTTGAATATGCATTTCTGGCAATAAATGTCACAGTAAAAATTGCCATAATTAACGCCATTATTAACGCATAAAACAATACTATTTCCTAGAATAAATATATGCAAATGTAAATTGTCGCCAGAAAATTCGCAAATCGCTAAAATTACCGCTAACGTAAGCTGGTTCCCTAACATAGTGATCGCAATGACTTCTGAGCACATCGCTGTTTAGTAAACTTAGTCGCTGCGAATATTCTGGTGGAAAAATATTCTCAGCGATAACATGCGGAAACTTATGGTCAAATTTACCGCACTTTAGTAAACGGGTCTTAAGTGTTTAGCAGCATGAGGGTGCACTGACATCTGAGCCCACTGGGAGTTTTCCTAGTATCCCGTTGTGCCAGTCGAACACTGGTTTTGGGGGTGGAACTATTTGGGCAGCTACTTGTTAGTCTCTTGCGGGTTATTATCTGTTTTACAGTTTGAGTTTGTAAAGAAGAATGCACACACTGTTTTTTTTTTTGGAAAATCCTTATAGTCCCCTTTATTCAATTTCTGTAAAAGAATAACACAAATTTTATAAATGTTTCTTCATATGTTGATGAGGAATAGAAGCTACCAAAAATGCATTAACTTTAAAACAAAATAGGGAATATATTGCAATATATTTATGCTGGCCAACTATGTCAAAGTCATCCCTGGTGGAGCCAGTCCTACACTCAATTTTAATCATATTCATTAAAAATGATATTGCTTCAAAGGAAAATATGGTGGATGGCCACAATGGAAAAACTCACTGCAATGATAAATCACAAAATGGACAGATATGAGAATATCTGGGCCCCATGGACATTATGGAGCGAGACTCAGGAGGACATAACACAGAAAAGCACTATACTACAATAGTCAAAACGAATGCAAAATCCAAACTAAATGAAAGAGACTTAAAGCTAAAGGATGAAAAGACAAAACATTACCGATAATATGTATGCATGTGAATGTAAACTGAAAACGGAGGGAAACCCTTACTATCTCCTCTTTCTCTTGACTTACTATATGTTATAATCTATGCCAACAAACTGAATGACAAACATATGTTGTGTAAGCAAAGCAAAATGTAATCAAAATTTGATTTGTCAAATAAATAAAAAGTGGAAAAAAAAAATGATATTGCTTCATTATACATTTTACACAGTTTTACTTTCAACATACTTGCTGTTAAAAGGTTAAAACTCCCAAACCCAGTTGCCCTTTTATTGGCCACTAGTGGGATCACCTGACTATAGTTGGAAAAGGTGGACACTACAACACATAAATTATAACAAACAAGGGAAAGTTGTGCTTAAAACATTAAGCAGGGGTCCCTAACAATAATTTATTTTCAACTGCTAACAAACCCCCAGAACAAATATGTTCCACAGGCAGAGTAGGGCACACACAGGCAGAACAGAGCACACACAGGCTATATATATTCCATAAGGCTAATGGGCATTTTTATCCTGTGGTACAGAATGTGTGATACAAAGGAAAAGTTTTGTGAAGGTTTAATTTACATTGTTTTATTAGCTAATAACCAATAGTTATAAAGTTATGGTGGGGATTAACCCACCTGAAGGTTTTAAGTTGGGCTTGTTGTCGAGGTAGGACATTGCCAGAGTACTGCACAGAAAATTTTAAAAGAGGGAGAAAGGAGGTTCTCTTCAGTGATTTTCAATCATCAAGACACATCAGATTCAGCAGGGCTGCTGACCTTTTCTCATGGTGGGAGATGCAGCTTCTGCTGGTAGCAGATTTGTGGTCATTCTCTCTGTAGGAAGAGGCAGCCTAATATGATATAGTGCTGATCTCAAGTCTTCACTGAAGAACGGCAGAGAATATGATATCTTATGGAATTCTGGCTATGAATATTACCTTGGTGTAAGGTTGGCAAGGTCCTATTTATTTGATAAAATGTGAATAAATGATGTGGCTGAGTGTGCTATTTCTGGCTCCTGGTGTTTCATTAAAGGAAAACTATACCCCGAAAATGATTTTTGAGCAACAGATAGTTTATATCAAATCAAGTGACATATTAAAGAATCTTACCTACCTGGTATATATATTAAAGTAAATATTGCCCTTTTACATCTCTTGCCTTGAACCACCATTTCATGATGGTCTGTGTGCTGCCTCAGAGATCACCTGACCAGAAATATTTCAACTCTAACTGTAACAGGAGGAAGCGTTGAAGCAAAAGACATAACTCTGTCTGTTAATTGGCTCATGTGACCTAACTTTATAGTTTGTTTGGTATGTTTGTGTGCACCGTAGGATCCTAGGATCCCAGGAGGCTGTCCTTATTTTTTTAAATGGCTATTTTCTATTTATGATTACCCAATGGCACATGCTACTAAAAATTGTATTATTATGAAAATGGTTTATTTACATGAAGCAGGGTTTTACATATGAGTTGTTTTAGTTAATATCTGTTTATAGAGACTTACATTGTTCGGGGGGTTTAGTTTTCCTTTAAGGTAGGTAACAATAGGGTTCAGTGGGATAGCTGAAAGGGAAATTGAGGGGTCCACTTGTAACGTCCATGTATTCAAAGGGGTTATTCTGTTTTAAACTAACTGTATTACATTATAGAATGGCCAATTCTAAGCAACTTTTCAATTAGTCTTCATTATTTATTTTCTATATGTTTCAGCTTTAAAATTGGGGTCACTGACCCATCTAAAAAACAAATGCTTTATAAGGCTACAGATATTTTTTATTACTCATCTTTCTATTCAGTTTGTCTCCTATTCATATTCCAGTCTCTTATTCAAATCAATGGATGGTTGCTAAGGTAATTTTGACCCTAGCAACCAGACTGCTGAAATTGCAAACTGGTAAACTGCTAAATATATATCTTAATACACAATAAAACACTTAATTAAAACTTATTTGACAAATTGACTCATCATCATACTACAAGTCAACTTAAAGGTGAATAACCACAATAAATGTACTGTCCTAGTATAACTGCACTAATAAAAAAAACTCATTCTGCATAAAGTGATTATATCTAAGGGATTTCATCTCCAGAGAAGAAAAACGCCCCCAAAAACGTAAAATAAAAAATCAATATCCTATTATTTTTGTTTCCAGTTTGGGCAGTTGAAATGAAAGGGACCAGTTCAGTAGTGCTTTAGTCCGCTTCACTTGATCTGCCTGGGGATTAACAGCCAGGCAGAGAAGAGTGAAACTTTTAGTGGCTAAAGTGGAATGTTTCTTGAAAATGGATAATTTAAAAACTAAAGATACAGTATTTTAGAAAATGTTTTCACTGACATGGGCTGCTCATATTCACACCATTGTCTCAAGTTGAACAAGTTGAAAATCCTTCTGATTTTCCAATCCCATATTGTACTGAGAAGACACTTTTTTTAGGTGAGCTCTATAGATATAAGAATATCATATAACATCTTCTCAAGCAATAATAAACTACAGATGTAAATATTTTAGAAACCTCAAAACCCTTTCTTGTAACTTCATCCCATGAAGGAGTAAGGATCTCATTTGAATAATGTCCTCAAACAGTGTGCAGCTCTTCATTATTAACTTTGAGTCTGACCTTCATTTTGTAATAAGCAATAACCTAAATGGTAGTGGAAGAGTGAAAGCCTGAATATAATAATAGGTTATTTTTATCTGTATTTTTAACTCCATTTTTATTATACATCTTTCTAAATTCTCAACTGACGTTTTCTGTTCTTTGTACAATAATAACAAATTCATATGTGACTGCCAGCACTGTATTTTAGGCTGCAACAAATATAATTTTAGTACAACAAATAGCATTGTTTATCTTTGGAATGATGATATAAAACTTTAAAACATTTAATTCACATCTTATCAGCCCACTGAACTGTTACATTAAAACTTTCAAGTTACACAATAAGTACAGCAGGAATTGTCTTTACTGAAATAATTATTAGAAAGCCTGCATGCATGTGGCATGATTTTGATCCAATTATACGAGAACAAAAAAAAAAGAATAAATAACAGCAAATGAGTTTATAGCTCCATTTATTTAGACATCATGCATTTAGGATATCATAGTATAAAGCCAGAGCATTTTTCACAACTGGATTACAAAGTAAAATGGGACACAACATAACTTGATATGAGCAAGATCTTGGGACAGATGTCTTCACATAGAAACTGTAGATATTTCAGTTCTTGTTTAACACTTTTTGACACATTTTTTGTCTTGGGTACAATCTTGTGGCTTGCAGGGATCTACAAATGAAAAAGTTGCATAGTTGACATGAAGGAATATTTTTATGTATGAGCTCACATTTAAATACTGCAGTAGAGTTGATTTTCAAATCATGCTCAGTAAAGTTTTGCGTTGATACTTTATTACTCAATGGATATTTATGATAAAGTAATAACAGACACAAAGGTCTAAAATCAACAGCAATCAATGAGATGCTGTTTTCAAACAGGAAACTATTAAATGCTACTTGGTGATTGGGTAATATGAGTTATAAGACCAGTAGTCAGCATTTCACTTTTTATTACATTACCCCATTGTATTTTTACTGAATATAAGTTAGATCTGTCAAAAGTGATTTGACAAAAAATGTGGTCAATTGGAGACCTGTACAGTTTTGCTGCCTTTCTAATACATGACTGTACCCTATCATATAATTTTGATCTGACAACAACAAAAAAGCCTTAAATCATTAAGGGGCTGATTTACTAAGGGTCGGAGTGGGTCGAAATGAATATTCAAATTCAAAAGTAATTTTTTTTGGATTATTTAACCATCTAATAGGCTACTTCAACCATTCATTTGGAATGATGGAATAGTAAAATCCTTCGACTTTGAAAATCGAAGTACTGTCTCGTTACAAAAAATTCAAAGTGTTATGTTAGCCGATGGAGACCTTCTAGAACATTTTTCTCAGTTTTTTTTTTAATCGAAGTAAAATCGTTCGATTGTATGCAAAAATCGTTCAAATAGGTTGATTCAAATTTTCGAATTTGTTCGATTTTATTTCATTCTCAGGATAGCCACATTTGTTGAAAAATACTTCGATGGTCAGATTTCGAAGTCAAAGTATTTCACTTCTTGAATTTCTAAATATTTTTTACTTCAAAATTCAAGGCTTAGTAAATAAGCTCCGAAATGTGTAGAATATCCCCTTTATGCAAAGTGAGGTTGATGAATGAAGGCTTGAATGGATAGTATAGGTAGAAAGTATGTATTAAATAATCCTTATTTTTTCAACAATCATTCTTTAATCCTAGTATTTATTTTAGGATTTCCTTTTCCTAATCAGTACAGGTCAATCAGTAGTCATGGACATTTACCAGAGAAATATCTCTCTCCCATTTCCCTTTTCTTGGATATAAAAACCTACACAAGGGATTCCGGGAATAGACATTTCAGTGTGGCACTTTCTTAGAAATATTTCAGGGTTAGTCCATTTTTTTATGAAAAGCACATGGGAAAAGTGATTTAATTCACTTAGAGTGACCAACATTTGGAGTTTCTTAGAGAATTAGCTTTTCCTTGTAGTTTAGATTGAATCCTCCTATTAGAAAATTAAATAACAATGAAAATACAAAGTCAAGTATGCAGTCTATAATAAAGCATTAGATACCTTTGCATTTAGATGCTGGTTTAGGGCACTTTGGAGTACTCTTGCAAGCTATGGAAGAAAAAGAGAAAAGACCAATGAGAAATATAAATAAAATGGTCATATGTATATATTTTAAATTTAAACAGTAAGGAGCACATTTACTATTAGTTGAATTCGAGGGTTAAAAAATTTAAATTTCAGTGCAGAATTCTGCTGGAGCAGAACTATTAACTGATGCGTTTTGAAAAAAACATGTTTTTCCATGATAAAATCAATTCAAAGTTGCAGGGAGAACCCTCTTAATACTTTGGAGTTTTGTTTTTCATTAGTTAAGCTTTCAAAAAAGCAACTTCCTTTTAATATATAACATACCATATGGAAACAGTAGTATTTCAGCAGTGACATAAAGTTTATTGGATTAACAGAAAATATGCAATATGCATCATTAGATAGGTGCATACATTTGGGCACCCCAACAGAGATATTGCATCAGTACTTAGTTGAGCCTCCTTTTGCAAATGTAATAGCCTCTAGATACTGTACCTCCTATAGCCTTTGATGAGTGTCTGGATTCTGAATGGCAGTATTTTTGACCATTCGCCCATACAAAATCTCTCCAGTTCAGTTACATTTTATGGCTGCTGAGCATGGACAACCTGCTTCAAATCATCCCATAGATTTTCCATGATATTCAAGTCCATGGACTATTCCAGAATTTTGATTTGAATTCATCTGACCCTCAACTTTAACAAGGGCCCTAGTCACTAAACTAGCCACACAGCCACACAGCATGATGGAACCTGGTGTTTTTCTTCTGCCATGCAAAGTGCTTTTGTTATGACCAAATAACTAAATTTTTGTCTCATCAGTCCAAAGCACTTTATAAGCTTTTGCATACAAGACGCTACTCTGTTTGTGGAAGTGCAGAAAGGGCTTGTGGGGAACTGCTGAAATCCAGCTGATTTCATTATGACCAGATCTTCAAGAGTTAAAGGTTCTGACCACACAGACCTCAGTGAGGCCAATAGGGTCCGATAAGCAATACCTTCCCCCCACAGGCTCAAGCAGGTCTGAGCAAACCTACATGAGAACAATAGGTACTTGCTGGGAGGTGGGGCTAGCTGGGGCTTGAATAGGGCAACATGGTCTTGGTGGGGAGTTGGTGTGTGCGAGACAGGGACTCCTGTACTTCAGTGGGATTATGCCTGCGGGCATGCTACTATTTCTTAATTGTCACAGGACATTTGGAACTGCTGAATGGTATCGGCTTTAAAGGAGTGATTGCTATCGCCGTTGTATTATTGGATATTTGGGGGCAAATTCACTAAAGTGCGAAGCGTCTAATGCTAGCGCTAATTCGCCATCGTTACGTAATTTCACAACTTTGCAAATTCACTAACACGGACTCTGTCGAATTTTCGCTAGTTAAGTAGATAGACTTGCACAACTTCGAACCCTTACGCCAGGCGAAGTTGCGCACTGACGAAGGATCTTTAATTTGCAAATTCACTAAGATGAACATTTTCCTCTACGTTAGCACTTACGCTAGACGTTACTTCACCTGGTCAGACCAGGCAAAGTTCAATACAATAGATAGGAGGTTGAAAAAAAAAATATCCCAAAAAAACGCTGGCGTATTTTAGCATAGGAGGGTGATAGTCTGAAAAAGATCGATATTTTTTGGGGGGTTACCCTTCTTCCCCCCTACATTTCCTAACATATGGCAACACAACTATACAGGGGGCACATGTAGGGCAATAGGACAACTTTATTTAATTTATTAAAGGTTTCCTGGGCTTGTGTAGTGGAATGTAGTGGCTGCAACATGTACTTCTATTATAACTTAAAGTCCCAGCCGTATGTAAATTAGGCTTCGCTAGCACTCTGCCTAGCGAAGTAACACTAGCGCAACCACACTACCGTTCGCCGACCTGAGCATAAATTCGCACTTTAGTGAATTTACGTAGTGCTGGCGAAAATTCACCTGGCGAAGTGCGGCAAACGCTAGCAACGCTAACGCTAGCGACTTTTCGGATCTTAGTGAATTAACCCCTTGGAATCAATTGTTAAAAACTTCATGTTCTGTTTCTGTGAACTTTTTCTCATTATTGACACACCTGCCTATGAAGTTCAAGGTTTAACAAGCTCATCCAACCAATTTGGTGTTGCCAGTAATCAGTATTGAGGAGTTACATACAAGGGTACCCACATTTTTGCACAGAAAGTATTTCACATTTGGTCTAATTATATTCAACTTAAAGGAAAACTATACCCCGAAAATGAAACAGATAGTTTATATTAAATTAAGTGACATATTAAAGAATCTTACCAGCCTGGTATATATATATATATTTAAAGGGCACCTGTTGGGGCAAACTTGTAACCCCAACCAAAGGTGCGGGCTGATAGAGCCCGCATTCTGGTTGGGGGTTTCACTATTTTTTTTTTTTTTAAATGCCCCTCACCAGCGCTAGCGGTCTTGCTCCGGGAGGGAGCTCCCGGAGCGAGCAGCCATCTCCCCACAAGCGCGCGTCTTACTGACGTCACGCGCATGCGCAGAATGAAAAAACGGTCACAATTCTGGCCACTTTTTATTCTGCGCAGGCGCGTGACGTCAGTAAGACGCGCCTTGTGCGGAGACAGCTGCTCGCTCCGGGAGCTCACTCCCAGAGCGAGACCGCTAGCGCTGGCAAGGGGCACCTTTGGTTGGGGGTACAATTTTGCCCCAACAGGTGCCCTTTAAGTAAATATTGCCCTTTTACATATATTGCCTTGAACCACCATTTTGTGATGGTCTGTGTGCTGCCTCAGAGATCACCTGACCAGAAATATTTCAACTCTAACTGTAACAGGAAGTGTGGAAGCAAAAGACACAACTCTGTCTGTTAATTGGCTCATGTGACCTAACTTTATAGTTTGTTTGGTATTATAAGAAAATAGTTTATTTACTTGAAGCAAGGTTTTACATATGAGTTGTTTTATGCAATATCTTTTTATAGAGACCTACATTATTTGGGAGGTATAGTTTTCCTTTAATACTGCTTCACTAAAACTCTTTGAAAGTGGAGTAAATTATTATGCAGGCTTAGACGGGTTCCCAAACTTTTTCATATGACTGTATCTGCAAGGAATTTGTATGTTCTCTCTGTGTCTGCACGGGCTTCATTCCACAACAATATACTCGCATGTTCATAAAATGTACTCTAGCATGAGTGAATGTGATATGACTCTAACCCTTATATGTAATAAAAGGCATTAACAAAAGGCAATAAAAGGAGCATTAACCCATAGCACCTTTTAAACAGGTGACCAGTAAATGTTACCTTCTGATTGGTCACTGCACCTGCGCAAACTTAGTGCCCTTTATTACATGAACCCTTTAGATTTTAAGCTCCACTTTGGGCACTCCTACATGCATTCCTCTCTAATGATTTCTGCAAATACAACATGTTTTTTTTTAAAGATCAAAGGGTAATGTCTTAAGGGCTTACGTAATAAAAGACACTAGCTGCCCAGGAGCAGTAACCTATAGCAACCAATCAGAAGGCTGCAATTACTGGTCACCTGTTTAAAAGTAAACATCTTATTGGTTACTGCGGGTTGCTGTTCCTAGAAAAGATTCTGTTTTTTTATTACATAACCCCTTGGAGTAGGCCACCATTGTCTGCACAAAGCAACCATAAAGAATGCAGCATTGTTGCACCTTGTTATATTAACTCCTGGGCACACTGTACCATTTATTACATATGGAGGTTAGCATTACAGTATCTGTTGAGATGTTTTGAAAAGGATAACTGCAAGAATAAGAGAACAAGAAACAGAAGCTAAGGACATGTTCTCCAGAATTCACAGCTAACAACAGACTGTAAAAATACTAAACATCTTTAGCTGAAGAAAAGAAAAGTATATATACTGTATATATACTTTAATTGTTCCTCATGCCCAAACTTACGTAACTGATTTTAAAAACAAAAAAGATGTAGAGTAAATAACATTCACTAGCGCCTACCTTTACAGTACAAAATTAGCCATTGTTCATAATGTAGTTTATATTTCAAAGGGAAACTAAAGGCCAGACAGGTTGTTCATTTTATTTGTCTCTAGACAACACCTTATAGACAGCCGCCGTTGCATTGGCTATAGATCCTATTTGGCTTCACTGCGTCTTTTTGTATACCCAGAAGGGATTTGCATACCATTACACAAATGTAGTGAAAAACACAGTGTCAGTTCTCCATTGTGAATTAATTTAAAGAATTATTACTTACGGTCTTTGCATTTCTGGGGCTTTGGTTTTGGGCATGGGTCTGGACATTTCTTCTTGTCTCCCTTTCCAGGCATGGTTATCTTGTGAAGTTCACAGAGCTATCCTTAGGGAAAATACAAAGTTATGATTTGTTCAGAGGTTGATGGTGTGTATATTTATACTTGTATGAGCAAAGATAACAATTCAGTTAGGGAGATCTTTTTCCTTGATGTGATACACAGTGCATTCCTAAATGACCTATGCATGTGTCATGAATGATAATTTGAATATAATAATATACATATTATTTCCATGTGACTGGGTGTATGCATTTTGAAACCAAGGCTCATGTTTTGATCATGCATTTAACTGATATTGTATTTAAACTCATTTAAGTAAGCCATTTAAATTGTCTTCCAACACAGCCAAGGCTTACTTGCCTTTAAAACAGATAGAATGTCTATCATCAGATGAAAATAATGCAGAAGTGTTGAATAAATGTAGCTGCAATAAATACTTACTGTAAATAGGCCTTGATCCAACAAATATGTCAAATACAGCCAGTAGAAATCTACTATACTATATCCAAGTTAAGAGTATTCTGAAAAATTTAAAGGGAAACTGTCATGGGAAAAAATGTTTTTTTTTAAAAAATGCATCAGTTACTCGTGCAACTCGAATAGACTTCTGCACTGAAATCCATTTCTTAAAAGAGCAAACAGATTTTTTAATATTTCACTTTGAAATTCTTAAATGGGGCTAGTCATATTGTCAATTTCCCTGCTGCTGCAGGTCAGTGCTCTGATAAACTTCAATCACTCTTTACTGCTGTACTACAAGTTGGAGTGATATCACCACTCCCTCCCCCCCAGCAACCTAACAACAGAACAATGGGAAGATAACCAGATAACAGCTCCCTAAGGCTAAGGCCAGACGAGGAGATTCGGGGGCATTTTATCGCCTGGCGACTTCTCGCCACGACTTGTAGCCCCCGAACCTCCCCGAACAGCCACTTACCTAAGTGCACCGGCGTTGCTTGAAAACGCCGGCGCGTATCCACACGGAGCGGCACGCTTTTTAAAATTGCATTTTATCGCTCGGCGAGAAGTCGCCAGGCGATAAAATGCCCCCGAATCTCCCCGTCTGGCCTAGCCCTAACACAAGATTACAGCTGCCTGGTAGACCAGCACTCAATAGTAAAAACTCATGTCCCACTGAATTCCACTTAGTTACATTGAGAAGAAAAAACAACAGCCTGCCAGAAAGCAGTTCTCTCCTAAAGTGCTGGCACAAGTTACATGACCAGGGGAAGCTGGCTTATCCCTTTAAGATGTAATTTTTCTGTTAAAGAAGTGTGTTTCAGAGCACAGAGGCCTGTGGCTGCACTGACTTCTTCCTGAATGAACACTGAAAGGTATACTTTGCACACATTAATGCTGCTTAACTTCTATCTGCGAGAATCTTGTATTAAAGATTAGTGGTCTAGGATCCATTATCCAGAAAGTTCTGACTTAAAGAAAGGCCATTTCCCATATATTCCATTTTGATTAAATAATTAAATTTTTTAAAGATGAATTCCTTTTTCTCTGTATAAATGTCTTGCCTTGATCTTCATCTCAATTTAGATTACTAATCTTAATTAATTAACACTTATTGCAGGAAAACATTCCTATTTGGTTCAATTAATTTTTTAATTATTTTTTAGTAGACTTAAGGTATGGTGATGGACAGATCCCTTATTCGGAAAACACTTTTGGTAACAATAAAAAGGTTTCACTTACTATAACCCTCATTTACTTGTGCAAGTAATAGTGAGTAAGTATATGTTTAAATATATGGTCATAGTTTAAAGCAAAGTGTGGCCGATGTTTACCGTACTTGGTGTCACCAAGATCATATGTGAATTTTTTGAGTATTTAACACTTTGGCAAAAAAGCATGTAAATACTCCCTCAAAGTCAAATGAAGTGAAATAATCCAAAAATAACCAAAAAATAAATAAAAAAGTCAATCCATTTAATAGGACATATAGACAGATGGCCTAACGCGTTTCGTGCCTATTGGGGCCATCTGTCTATATGTCCTAATAAATGGACTGATTTTTTTATTTATTTTTTTATTATTTCACTTCATTTGACTTTGAGGGAGTATTTACATGCTTTTTTGCTTTAGTGTTGCTCTTGCACCCATGGACTGTGGTGAACTGTAAGTACAACCTATGTTTTTTCATTTTTTTTTTCATTTTTGGAGCCTTTCACATATGATATTATTTTTTTTATTATTATTCTTATTATTATTATTATGATTGGATATTTTGTCTCCCTTTTGTTTACATATTTAACACTTTGCATTGGTGCAGTTTTGCATGTCTGACGATAGGTTTGCCCCCAAAACGTTACATCTTGACGAATAAGGTTGCAGGGGTTCGCCCCGCTTGAATTGGCCTTCTGGGTGCTGATGTTTATACTGTACTAGATCCATTCACCATCATTCTTTTTGTTTTTCAGACCTCCATATGTAATAAAAGGCATAAGTTCACCCAGGCGCAACCAAGAAGCATGTCAACCATAGCAACCAAGCAACCAAGAAGATGTCTGCTTTTAAACAGGTGACCAGTAAAAGCTACCTGCTGATTGGTTGCTATGGGATACTGCTCCTGAACAAACATAGTTCTCTTTATAACATAACCCCCCTTAAATTATTATTTTGTTCCTCAACCTTACATTTTTCCTTGTTGGAAACATCATAACAATGTTGTGAGTCACTGACAGATCTAATTGGACAGTTCCAACATGAGCTATTTGAAATGCAATTCTAACAAACAGCATGACTGAGTTAAGATGATCAAGCACATGAGTAAACCATATTTATTTCAATATGGAATTATTAAGCATCATTCACAGTTTCCAGATACATATTTCTATCAATGACAGTTACCCTTTCATTATGGAAATGTTGCTAATTTTTGCTGGTAGTCACTGGGACCTCATTTACTTCTTCCTGTCAGGAAACAATGTTATAGTTAGATATAGCATAAGTCAAAGCATTGAATACCCTTCAGAAAGGCACAGAGATTATTGGTACAAAAGACTTTCAATTAATAACTACAGACAGGGTAAAGTACCTGTCAATAAAAATGGCACCTCGATAAATTAATTTATCTGCAAGATAAGTTACATAGTTACATAGTTACATAGTTAAATTGGGTTGAAAAAAGACTGAGTCCATCAAGTTCAACCCCTCCAAATTAAAAACCCAGCATACATACACACACACACACACACACACACACACACACAAACACACACACACATCTCCACTCTTTCAAACACAAACCATATACCTGTATGCCCATAGCTATACTAACTGTAGATTTTAGTATCAAAATAGCCTTTGATATTATGTCTGTCCAAAAAATCATCCAGGCTCCTCTTAAAAGCATCAACAGAATGAGCCATCACAACATCACCCGGCAGTGCATTCCACAACCTCACCGTCCTGACTGTGAAGAACCACCTACGCTGCTTCAAATGAAAGTTGATGAAGTTGACAAAGCCAAGTTTCTATGATTCCTTGTTTCATCATTTATGTCACAAGTTTGTTATTTCATTCAGAAGCTAATATATACATTCAGTTATTAAAAATGAAATTTAGATTTTTTGACACCCAAAACAAAATATGTGGTAGTAAGCCTTTAGAAAGAATAACTGAAATAAGAGGGCTTGGGACCATTGCCCTGCTGGAATCATGAGCTGCAACAAGGATGCAGGATTCAAAAACAGGGTTCTATGTTGTCTTCCAGAATGCCTGATTTTCTCCTGATTCTATATAACCAGTTCCAGGCTTTTTTTCCTGTACAAACCATTTTCCAAACAGAATAGTCTTCTAGTCTCACAAAAGCGCTAATTTCATTGACTATAGCAACAGGACGTTCTCTCAGAAAGATTAACACTGGATTAGGTGTGTTTTGGAAGCTTAGTTCAGGCTTTCTTAAGTGTCTCTGTTAGTAGTAGGGTCTTCATCAGTCTCCTGACATATAGCCCCCTTTCACTCTTGAGTTGGATGATAGATGGTGTAAGTGATAAGTTAAAACTGTTGTACAACTGAAGACTGTCTGTAGGTCAGCTTCAATCTGCCTATCAGTTGATTGAGGTTCTCTCACAGCAATTCAAGCCTCTGCAATCTTTGATGAAATTTTCTTGTGGGCCCACGTCCAGGGAGATTGGCTACTGTGCACTTGCCTCAAACGCCATTAAAACATTTCATACAGTAGACACAGTACAGGTCTCTTGTGATGGACTTGTGGCCTTGAGGTTGTCCATCTACTCATACAATTCTTTCACCTCCTCAGACAGTTCAAATTAGCCGTTTACCTTTTTATTACAGGGGTTGTTCACCTTTGAGTTAACTTAGAGGGGCATATTTATTATGCTGTGTAAAATGAAACTATGTGTAAAATAAATGGCGAACTTATCAAGCTGTGTGATATTTTAGGCTAGGCAATCGCCAGATTTTAAGATGTTATTTTATACTACTTCAGACCATTGTAAGTTCCGGTGGATGTTGCTCAAAGCTGCTGCCAGGCAGATTCAAGCTGACCTCCAGACAGTCTTCAGTTGTACAACAGTTTTAAATTATCATGTATACCATCTGTCATCCAAATCATGTAAATAATTAAGACATTTTCATTCCCTTATTTTACATGGCAATGTCTGGCAATATCTGGTGAATAATCCCTCCGTTTTACCACCAAATAATAAATCGTCCTTTCAGTAAGATGTAGAGAGTGATATTCTGAGACAATTTACAACTGATTTTTTTGTAATATTTGTGGTTTGTGAGTTGTGTAGCTCTCCAGTTTGCAATTTCAGCAATATGGTTTCTAGGGTGCAAATTACCATGCAGTGGTATGAATAAAATACTGGGTTATAAATAGGAAACGCCTGAATAGAAAGATGATTAATAAAAAGTTACAATAAATGTGTAGCCTTACAGAGCATTTGTTTTTTTGATGGGGTCAGTGAATCTCCCATTTGAAAGCTGGAAAGAGACAAAAGAATGGAAATAATTTAAAAAAAAATTGAAGACCGACTGAAAAGTTGCTTAGAACTAGTCATTCTATAACATTCACATTCTATCACAAGTTAACTGCAACTGATGAGTTTGCTTTCATAACTTATATAGTAAAGGAAAACCATTTTGATATTCAATTTTTTTCTTATAATTTCTAAAAGGTGCTGCTAACCAGAGCACACCAGCCATGTATGTGCCTGGCGCCCCCAGCTTTGCCCACTAGGCAAGTGCCTACTCTGCCTGCCCCTTTGCCCTGCTGCTAACTTGTCCATTTAGGATTCCTAGGTGTCCTAGGTAAGATTTAAAGAAACCGTATATGTGTTTACCAATTATGCAGGATTTCAAGCCAAAAAAGCCTCAATACACTTTGTTAATTTAAGAAGGCTCAAGCTGTTTTACATTGTCCCCTTACATATTTTTTCTAGTTTTTTGTTGTTCCTTTGTAAACAGAAGAAATATATGTGTGATTATCTAGTATTATCTAGTATTGTTATTGTCAAAAAAAAGTTTCTGGGTGAACTGGCACTTTGTTTGGAAAAAAAAAGAGCACTGTGTCAATACAATTGTGTATATAAATTCTGCCTAGGGATGCTCTGAAAAGAATAATATAGGTGATTAACGGAGCTGTCCGTGGAGAGATCCAACCTGATGGACTTTGGTCTTTTTTCAGCCCAGCTGTAACTAAGGGTGTGTATATATAACAGTGGCCACATGCTTCCTCTAATGAGTAAGAATAGGAAACAGTTAATTAAAAAATGATGCCTATAATATTAAGAATGACACACAAAGAAATATTTTCTGCAATGTTTGTATTCACCAAGCAAAACCTCAAGAAGAAAATAGTAACAGGAAGCTCAACCTCTTCCTATATCTGAAATTGTGAATAACCTTCTACTTCAAAATGTGTTCATTAAATATATGACTTGCCAATACAAACATCATATCAATACATGCCACTCATGCTGGAATGTTACAGAGCATCCAGTAGCAAATAAAAACAGTTGTACTCCTTAAACTACCATTTTGCCTAATAGAAGAGAACATAAATATTAGCAACTTTACAATCATTAAATTTTTCTATGGTTTTAAAGTTATTTGTGGGTGTAATGCAACTGAAAGTGGTATTAGTCTTTTCCTGTCTATTCTCTGGCCTGGTGGCTCAGAACATTGAAACATTGAGCATTGTTCAAAAAGTAACAGTTAGGAGTAAGCAAAAGGCTGCTTTCAATAGCTAATGTTTTTACAAATAACTTTAAAAGCACTGAACATTTTTAATAAATGTATTTTGGAAAGTTGCTTAGCATAATAGGCTTAGCATATTTATACTAGAGCACTAATGGATGCAGCAGTGCTGCTGACGGGCACCTGAAGCATTGCTGTACTCCACCTCACTCTGCACCTTTAATCTGAGCAAGGTGTAGAGTGCAGCTCTGGTGAGCCCAATGTAGTATTCTCCTTACTGCATGCCATAGGGCAGATGGTAAAGACAGAGCTGCTTTACACCACCATGAATGATAAACAAGTTAGGGTTGGTAATAGCCTGGATGGGGGAAGCCTATATGTCTCTCCTTAGCCCACCACTCAGCAGTGCTGAATTGCCCTCCTGTCCTACAAGGCTGCTACAATTAGCATTAATTGTCAGCAGTAAATACCAGTTTTATGTGTACTCAACATGCTTTAGCTAAAGAGTTCCTGTTGCCTGAAACATGTCAGCTGAAAACAATCACTTTAATCTGCATTGGTGTGCTCCATTTTGTAGTGTCATAGGGCTGAACTCCATGGAACAATGGTGAAAGATTCATCGTGTGGCAACGAAACGCAGGAAACAGGTCGGAGACGTGGAATATAGTGGGAATAATTGAAAAATTGCAGGTACAAACTGCACACAACACTACTGTCAGATGAAGATGCAGCATGCATCGTTCACATCCGACAGTCATGTCGTATTGGACATGTAGTTTGCACCAGCGATTTTTCTATCATTCCAATTATATTTCGAACACTGCGGGGTGCGTCAAATCATTCAGCATCATTACGTGGAGTTCAGCCCATAGGTTTTGCTAATAACAGAGACCTGTTATAACCGCATTGCATGTTTCAGAGTGGTAAAAACCTTATAAAAGGGGACAGGTTTAAGTATGTTGACAAACATTTGTCAACATTTGAGTATTATGACCAGAGGTAAATAGTTAGGGACCTCCATATGGGTTTTACCATGACGTGGTGGCTTAGCAATTTTATGATCATAATTTTGTAACAAAAAAAAACCATATCTTTGTAAATAAATGCATCTGCATAGATTACTTATGTCACAGGGAACCAGGGTATGTGCATTGATCAATCTTTCTTCTTTTTCTCTATGACTGTAGTTAATTTGGCCATGTCAGTAGCATTTCCATTGTATTTTAGTATTTAGCCATGGAGTGCTCCCACAACCTTTCCCTTTTGCATTTTGTATTGTAGCAGATCTTTTCCGGATGGAAGCAGGCCCGGATTTAAGGAAAGGCCACCTTGGCCCGGGCCTAGGGTGACAGGATTTTAGGGGGCGGTATGTTGCCCAGCCACACCCACACTAGTTCAGAAACACTGGGGATACCCAGGAGATACAATAGTTTTTTAAATTTCACAAGCACCAATCCCCATTGCTCCAGTCCTGATGATGAAAATTTGCGAATAAAGGGCAGAATATGGGGGCGACAAATGGCAGTGGGCCTAGGGGTGCTCGCTATGTAAATCCGGCCCTGCATGGAAGTTTAGCAGCTATGCTGTAGGCCAGGCTTCCATGTGGTTGTAGCTCCCCCACACCCGTCCCTTTAAATGGTGGCCCCATGCCTTTGGAAATGGGTGTTGGTCTGGGCAGTTTCTCCCTCTTAAAAGCCACAAGACGGGGAGGATTAATCTCATGGAACCAATGCTGTGGTCTAGGTTATCTCTCTCTCCTCTAAAAGCTAATGGTGGAGGAGGACTAAGCCCTATGATTGAAACCAATGCCCAGGTAATGCTGTTATGCCTAGAGGCTTTAGCATTTGATATTAGGACTAGAGTTAAATATTTAGGAACTGCCATATGGGTTTTACCTTTGATGGCTTATCAATTTTATAATCATAACTTTGTAACTAAAAAAAAAAACCTGTCTTTGTAAATAAATACATCTGCATAGTGCATAGATTACTTATGTGACAGGGGACCTACTCAATATTACTAGTGAAATTGATTGTGTGTGCTCTGCATTTAATGCTGTTTGGATGAGGTGAAAAAGATAAATGCTTAGGGGCAGATTTAATAATGGTCGAATTACGAAGTTAAAACACTCCGAAAATTCGACCATGGAATTTTTTTCAAAGGCTATTTTTGATCAAAAATGTACCTATTTTTATGGGAAGTACTAACTAGACTAGGAATTGGCCCAGGATTTATTAAATGGGTTCGCCTAATGTACAGTAAACCCACAGCAAGACTTAAAGTAAATGGCATCCTATCCCCCCCCCCCTTCAACTTATATAGAGGAACCAGACAGGGCTGCCCTCTCTCCCCCTTGCTCTTTGCATTGGCAATAGAGCCCATGGCCATTGTAATCAGACAAAATCCCCAGATTCAAGGGCTGCGGTATAGAGGAGTAGAAGAAAAAATCTCGCTATACGCGGACAATACCCTTCTATACTTAGCAAGCCCAACAGACTCATTGGAAATTACTTTAAACAAAATTTCTAAATTCAGGAAATTTTCTGACCTACAAATTAACTGGCAAAAATCTCAAATATTTCCACTTACCACACAAGCGCTACAGACAATAAACCCGACATTTAACCTTAAAACAGTAGATACATTCAAGTATCTAGGAATTCAAATACACAAAGATCCAACCAAAAGTATCTCACTTAATATACAACCCCTTATACAGCTTATGAAAACAACACTTACAAAATGGTCCACTTTACCACTAACTCAATTCGGCAGGATTAATATATGTAAAATGGTATTTCTTCCGAAATTTTTATATTTCTTTACTAACTCACCCTGCTATATACCAAAATCAACTCTTCAAATAATAGATCGTATACAAGCGGAGTTCGTGTGGGCACAGAAAACCCCCACAGTAACCAGAGCAACACTACATGCCCCTGCAACGCAACTAGGCTTAGCAATGCCTAACTACGAATCATACTACCTAGCAACACAAGCAATCCATGCTTCTAACTGGAAAGCATTTGACACTGAAAACCCTGCATCTCTGCTGGAAGCTCTATATTTTGGTTCCATCGAATCACTACACCATGCTCTTTATAGACCTAAAAAATCCTTACCAACATTAATTCCCCTATTGGAAGCCACGAAAAAGTCATGGGACATATTGTACAAAGCTACTAATAAAGACAACTCCCTATCACCAGATACACCCTTATGGCATAATGCTTCACTAAGCAAATTTGATAAATTCAAGGGGGGGGGACTTCTGGGCAAGAGCGGGAATCAAGCAAGTCCATCACATAACGCACATGAACAACTTCAAATCTCTAGAGCAACTCCAACAAATCCCAGAGTTGTCGGATCTGTCGGTGTTCAAATACATACAACTGCAACACCTATACCACTCCCAATTTCATAATACTCTACAACAAACGACTGTAGAGACTACAATACAAGTACCAGGGAAACATAAGCTAGTATCTAAAATATATACACATCTTGCATCTCAAAAATATGACCCCAGACCCAGGGTCAAACTTAAATGGGAGAGCAGTGGTGTTCACCAAGGCGATGATGAGTGGGAAGAGTTAGAGGACAGCCTTTATCCCCCCTCTAATCAGTGCAAGGGACAAACTCATTCAATTTAAGATCATACATCAAACGTACTTAACACCAAAAAAACTACAACTTATGGATCGCCTAGAGCTTTCCAGATGCCCTCGCTGTAATTCACCAGATGCGGATTTCATACATCTCATATGGTATTGTCCAAATATACAGAGTTTCTGGAAAAATGTAATGCAGTTTATGGCTGACGAATTCGCTCTACCGCAAGTTTTGAATACAGTTACATGTTTGCTGGGCGTGTCAGATGTGCTAGTACCAAGAACACACTCCAGATTACTGATGAGAGCACTTCTGTTCTATGCCAAGAAAACAATAGCTCTGCACTGGATGGGTCCAGTGCCTCCAACTCTCAAAAAGTGGATTAAACTCGTAAACTCCCAGCTGGAACTTTACAAGCTAGCATATATAGCTAGAGGATGCCCACAGAAGTTTGGGAAAATATGGTCTCCTTGGTTGGACTCTCCCGCAACAACGGTCAATTAAGACTACTAAGAAAGCTCAGTATATTCTATCAATGTCTATCCTTCTTCTTCTTCCTTCTATATTTCTTCCTTTGTTAATAAAATCAATAAAAAGTTACTATTAAAAAAAAATATATATATATATATATATACCTATTTTTATCTAATAGGTCCGTTTTGATCGAATAAATATCGTTCGAATCATTCAAAAAAATTTTTTTAAAAAACTTAAAAAAAAAAAAAAAAGATTTTCCAGGACTTAGAAAAAGGTTCCAGGTGATCCCCCATAGGCTACAATGGCAATTTAAAGAGACACTACTTCGAAATTCGAATTTTTTAATTTTCAAATTTTTTCAATTCAGATCAAATTATGGGCCATTTGATAGTCGAAGTAGCCAAAAATTACTTTGAAATTTGAATATTCACTTCGACCCTTAGTAAATGTGTCCCTTAATGTATTGGTCCCTACCCTATTTTATGGGGGAATGCAAGGTGGATGTGAATGTCCAGATAAAGTTCCTTTGACCACAAAACACAAATTTAAACCTCTGCCTCCTGTTGTAGGCCCAGCTCTACTTGCGGATTGTGATTTGTGGGACAATTGAAGAAATTACATGTAATATAATATTCATGTGATGGAACTAAGACATTTTATTCAGCTAAACATTGTACAGGTATGGAATCCATTATCTGGAAACCTGTTATCCAAATAGTGCTGAATTATGGGAAGGCCATCTCCCATAGATTCTATTTTAATCAATTTAATAAATTTCAAATTGTTCACAATGATTTCCTTCTTCTCTATAACATAAAAGTACCTTGTACTTGATCAAAATATATAATAAATCAAAACAATGTTTAATGTTTAAATTCTTTTTTAGTAGAGAATGTATAATTTAAAGGTGGACATTATTTAAAGGAAAAATAAAGCTCCAGTTCAAGGGGGTGGTTCGAAACTGCTCCGGCTCAGGGCACTTGTGAGTGAGTGACCCTTCTTTCTTTGTGAAGTTAAAAGCTGGACTTTAACAAAAAGGTTGGGTTTTCCACTCTATTGTGCTTGCATTGGCCACTGGATTTTGAAGAAAGAAAAATGGAGGAGAGGATTGTTGACTCGCTAGTGCCCTGGGCTGGTGCAGTTTTCTGCTAACAGGAGCACCTGGCCAGGGTATCAGGTAAGTTATTACGATCCTTGGAGGGTGACCTAACAGTTGGCATCCACTTTCTTTCTCTTTACATACATTTAGCATTGGTACTGTTCATCTAAAATATGTTCATAAACAAACCAGTCCTTTTGTCCTAGGGAAAGATATTAACTGAAATCACCATAGTTTTCTAAAGGATCATGCAACAGTATATGTGTGCCAGGGCTTTTGATACAGGGACTCCCTGTATCCCTAGGTTACCAAAATAGAAGAACCATCATAGTTCAAATGGATAATTTAATGGAGATTAATGTTTCATTTAGATGTAAAGAAAACACCACAGATATCTCACAGCCTCTGCTTGTTAGATTTATATAACATACATTATTTTGGAAGGCACAAAACATATTTATATAGGGGATAGTTCTTTTAGATCTACTCTCAGGAGCAGACATGGATCAGAAAGCGTATGTAGTTAAGGTGCCTAGACACAGTCTGACAAAAGTTGCTGAGTTGGGAATCTAGGACCGTTACTTGCCTTTGTGCAAATCTCCCCGCAGCCAATTGCATGTAAATCCCATTTATTAATTGTACTTATGTCAAAATGCACTTTTTGCTCTTCAATTTTGTTGCATTTGGTGTCGGTGCTTTCCTCACAATCTGAATCCAGTGCAGTTGCACCTATTGATGCAGATGAACCCTGGAGCTTCTGGCACCTTCCTCAGCACCATGTATCAGTTAATGCAACAATTTGCATCTAAACATTCTGCTCTCAAACATGCAGAAAACAATGGTGAAGACTGGCAAGAGATGTGAGAATGTTTTCGGCGCGACTCGTTTTTGTTGGCGAATTTTTCGGCGGCAAATTTTTGCTGCGGTTTCGCGAATTTATTTGCCAGTGGCGAATCGTGGGAATTCGCCCCAGGCGAATAAATTCGCCCATCACTACTCCTGAAATGTTACAAAATAAAATAAATTGCACAATGCATAATAAAATGCCTATAGTCCCACATTAAAGGGGTTATTTAGTAAAACACGCATTTTTCTTACTTTCCGATCAAACTCCCAAACCTGAATCACCTACATTTATCGATAAATTTTCTCTAAAATATCATAAAAACATAAAAACAATGAGAATCAATTCGATTAGCTAGATTTTTTTGAATGGAGGCTCCAAAAACTTGACTTTGTTTTAAATTTTTGGATTATTTAACGAAAGCCAGCAAAAACTGTTCAAAACTTACAAGAACCACAAGGCATAAAACATATTCCAAAGGTAAAATGGACCATCTACCATTGACTTCTACAAGATTTTGACAGGTTTTAGCTGGAGTATTTTCATACTTGAATTGTTAGCAGATAGAGGGTATAATAAGTGTCAAAGAATTAATAATTCTAGGTTTTGTCCATTTAAAACTCAACTAGAAAAGTTTTAGTAATTAGCCCACATATTATAATTTAAAAGGTCATTTGTGAAGAAATAACTCTAATGTGGGATTCCTCCAAACCCTACTTGGAATGGGATTTTTTTTCCCTTGTAGAAATTAAAATGGTAATGTTTGCATTTGACAGTACACTGAGATAGTTTTAAGTCCTGTGTCAAGCAAGGTCTTTTACACATAATCCACTATATATTACAATTCTTTACTTATTTATTATGTGTCTTTTTAAATCACAAAAGAAAAAAACTCTATTTAAAGAGATAATCAATAGCGGCCTATGTTACACACAGTTACTGAAGGTGGTAATCAATAGTGGCCTATGGTACTACCATTTTGTACTAAGGAGCAGTTTATATACAAATTAATATTTTGCGTTTAGCTTACACAAATTTGCAAAATAGCTTGTTAAGAGTGATTTATTCCAAAAAAAAACCTACAAATATACTTACCCTTTTAAAGGAAATCCTAAGGAAAAGTACTGCTGTATATTATGCATTGCTCTCATTTGCTATTTGAAAAGTTTGAGACAGAAACAATCACAATACTGATTATTATGTTTCAGTATCAATTGTACTCTCAATCAAAACTAGGGAAGCAGTTGTGGTTGACACCATCTTTTCTGCCTCCCATGCCGACCAGTTGTACCTATTAACGTACAGGAACCCTGGAGCTGCTGCCACCTCTGGGACAGTGAGTAACATCCAGGGTTCCCATGTGTTAATTGAACAAAGTCCAAGGAAAGACGGCACTCTGATCAGGAACAAGTTTATTCGGGAAACTATGCCCTACGCGTTTCGGGAAACAATCCCTTAATCATAGGCCCTATGATTAAGGGATTGTTTCCCGAAACGCGTAGGGCATAGTTTCCCGAATAAACTTGTTCCTGATCAGAGTGCCGTCTTTCCTTGGACTTTGTGGAGTGTTTTAGCAGGGGGGTGCTGCTGACTGAGCACCTGATCGGGTATGTTTGGAGCAGAACAATATAGTGGGCTTTGAGCGGTCACTTCTGCCATGTGTTAATTGAAGCAGTGAACTTGTGTCTAAAGAACTGTCACTCTCATGCTGAACACCAGAAATGTGAAGTTCAATTTTATTCATTTTAATGCAACATTTTGCTGAGTGAGTGTCATCTGATCACCTTTTGATTTATATGATGTACAAGGAATAGTGGAGCAGCAAAGTTCCCAGATAGAGCACCACACCATTGCAACCACGTAATTTGGATTTGGATTAATAAAGAACTGGTCTTGCCTGTCAGTCTCCTGCTGAAAACCGGAAATGACAATGTGAAGTGCAATTTTATTCATTTTAATGCATCAGACATAATTGCATCAGGAACAATGACCAGAAAATACTGAGAAAAAATGCTGCATTATGACAAAAAAAATAGGGATTGTACTCGAAATTGCAATTTGCTCACAGCTGTTATAGTAACATGGTTTTGCACCTGAGGAATAAAGTGCATGTAAAATGTACCACACTTTAATCATAATAAGTATTGTATGTGATTACCAAATCTAAAGCAAAGAAGATCTATTATTTTTATTTATTTTAAATCACATTCAGATCATGGTTCAGGGAAGATTCTTGAATTGTTTTTTTAAAAGAACTAAGTAAAGCAGTGATCCTCAAACTTGGCCCTCCAGCTGTTAAGGAACTACAAGTCCCACAATGCATTTGCCTGACTGTGGCTGTCAGACTCCATCATTGCATTGTGGGACTTGTAGTTCCTTAACAGCTGGCGGGCCAAGTTTGAGGACCACTGAAGTAAAGGATGGTGCTATTTTACCTTTTCTGTGGGTTCTCTGAGTTGATGAATGCCAAAATTAGCCCAAACATTGTTGAATTGCTATAACTTGAAAAATCTTCATGATCAATAATCAGCCTGTATGCCTCATTATAACCATTATAGTAAAATTAGCAAAACTGTGTCATATCTAAATTCAGCTAATACACCTATATTCACATTTTGCACTGTACCATGTGTTCTTGGTTGTCCTTTATTTTTTTCTTATGCTGCCCACAGGCACTGTTCTTTCTAAATGCTCTTACTGAGTCATAGACAGAAGCAATTTATCTACTCAGAGTAGAAAGCATTAATAAAATGTCTCTAGTGGCAAGAGGTAATATAGTGCTAAACTGAAATATTGCCCCATGTAAAAGTTTGCTTTAGTACTCATTACTTTCAATAGAAGCATATAGGGCTACTAAGTGAGTTGAAACTAATATTTGAAAACAGGTTTAAAAATGCTAACCCCAATATTTGAGATGCCAACAAATAAGATATTTACTTTTCAACAGAGAACCAGTAAATGCTGCCCACAGATTAGTTGCTGTGGGTTACTGCACCTGGGCAAAAGTGTATTTTATTGCATAACGTTTATTTTGAAATAATTATAAGGTTGGATGATTTTGCTAAAAAAAATCTCCTTAAACAACATATATGCTCTTTCTTGAAACTGCCAGTAATGCAATGTGAAATTAAATACTACTATTGATAAGCTGCTATACATGTTACTGAGCAGGCCCAGATTTGTGGCAAAGCTACAAAAGTCCGGGCCTAGTGTGGCACATATTAAGGGGCTCCATGGAGCCTAGCCACACCTTAAGTTTGCATGAGACACTAGCCATAAAGCAGATCTCCTGCTTCTTTAAAGCATCAAATTGATGGCTACAGGTCTAGACATAAAGCAGATCTCAAATTGATGGCTGCACATTTGAACGATTGGGGGAGCATCAAACAGGGGGACTCTGCGTGCCCTTTTACTGTGCAATGTTGCTTTAGGGCTTTACACCATGACTATTGATTCCCCAGCCCAGGACCCGACGCATATTTAATATGTCCAGAATTGCAAGAGAAACAGACATGGTACTCAAATAAAGTTTTATTTGTATGGCTGAAAAAAAAGTAGTTTTAAGAAGGGACATAGGAAATAGAGCCAATGTGAATATAAAGATGATGCTGAATGGCGACCCAAGCAAAAACTAACAAGAAAAAATGAGTTGATACAATAGGGTACTTGAGTAAGACATCTATTCATAGATGGAGTAATGCAGAGCACTGGATCAGTATTAGGTGCGGACAAATAAAAACACATACAAATGAAGATTGATAGACTGTTAGTAAAATCATGCAGCTTCAGAGCTCAGGGTCAAACAAAGTTGTGTATAATAAATAACATGGATATGTGAAGGATGGTGGTATATTGGTTGAGTTACAAAGCTGTACATTCACAATTATGACATGAATGCATACACTAACGGACTTGATCATTCAGAAGGAAAAATTTCACGAGTTGACTGGCTTTCAGCCTGTGGTATTCTTGTGGTATTAATTGCTTCTTTTCTATGTCCTTAGCTAGTTTTTCAAAGATTCCCAGCAACACACAAGGGGGAATTATTAATTCTCTCCATCACCAGCCTAAAAAGAAATAAGTTATTTTACAACTAGATAACACAATTACATTTTCTAAATAATGTCTTCCTCTAAAGCTAGCATATAGGTTAGTTCAACATAGACATTTACATTGTGTTTTTTTTATTAAAGGTTAAGTGATTAACACTGTTTCACTGTAATATAATGGTCTATGTTTTCACAGCGGCAACATCTTTATAAAAAAAAAAACATAATCTGAGGGGACATGTGTAAAATGAGAGATATTCTAATAGTTACAATAGATAGGTTTCTCCTTTGTATAAAAGATTTAAGTTAAATAGTATTTTCTATCCTTAAGTAAAGTGGAAATCTGGCCTCAGGCCAGTATTAATTACTGATAAAAAAAGAAAGAGAAAAGAATACCCCACTTAAACTCTAATACATTAGTAGTCAGTAGTTATATACCCTTGTAGGAATCAGTTTGGCTAAAAAATTTTTATGCCAAATCTAGTTAATTGAGTGCAGTTTTAACCGTTTCAGCCAATTGAGGGTTTATTTGGCTGAAATCTAGAATCAATCAAAGATAGTAAAGTGCAGTGCCTAATTAATTATAATTTAAGTTTAACTGTTTCAGCCAATTCATTAAAAATTCATTTGGATGAAATCTAGAATCAATCAAAGATAATAAAGTGCAGTGCCTAATTAATTATAATTTTAAATTGATAGAAATTCATTAATACGAGAGTGATTCTGAGTGGTTTTCAGGATATTATAGCTCTTTCAAAGTGTTAGGGTTTAGGTAAAAAACGAGACCACAGTCCCGGATTCTCTGCCTTCTCCACCTTTGTGGTGTCCCAGGGAAGAAATCAAAATTGAAACTTTTAACACTTGGCAGCACAAACCTTTGAGTATTTATTTATCACCCAGATATCTGATTGACAATAATAGATGCAATTGTTTTATATTTTTTAACTCAGAATCACTCTCGTATTAATGAATTTTTATCAATTTAAAATTATAATTAGTTAGGCACTGCACTTTATTATCTTTGATTGATTCTAGATTTCAGCCAAATGAATTTTTAATGAATTGGCTGAAACAGTTAAACTTAAATTATAATTAATTAGGCACTGCACTTTACTATCTTTGATTGATTCTAGATTTCAGCCAAATAAACCCTCAATTGGCTGAAACGGTTAAAACTGCACTCAATTAACTAGATTTGGCATAAAAAATTTTTAGCCAAACTGATTCCTACAAGGGTATATAACTACTGACTACTAATGTATTAGAGTTTAAGTGGGGTATTCTTTTCTCTTTCTTTTTTTATCAGATATTCTAATAGGTAGACACTGAAAGTTACAAGGTGCTGGAAGAAAGAAACTGAATTTCACAAGGCAATGGGGAGCAAAAAGGGTAAGCCAAATTGGGATTTCTAAGTGATATGGAGAAGGGTTGAATTATCTAGTCAATTATTCATGCATGTCAGGCCCGGACTGACAAACTGTCAGTTCTGCCAAATGCCAGAAGGTCTTCCGTAAGATGCCATAGACAGACATCTAGTGGGTTGCTGGGGGGCTGTTTGGGCCTCTGTGTACCTGAAATGCCAAGGTCTATTTTGACTCCCATTCCAGACCTGAAGCATGTTATATCCTACAAGAAGCTAACCTATTAAATATTTCTCAAAGCTGCCTCCCTTGTTTAATTGCTTCTTAAATTAGACTTTTGTACAATACCTCCTGAATAATTGTGAATCCTCATCCCCTTTTGGGTTCCTCTAGTGATCTATACACAAAGTGACCTTATCAGAGCATTCACATGCACAATGACTCTCAACCATAGCAAAGACCTTCTAGAACTGCCAGAAAGCATTCTCACCCCCTCCTCCCCTCAATCCATGCATTGGTGCACCAGAGACAGATGGTTTAAAAACAGATGCACTAGCCAGTAAAACTCAATGCGCCAAGTGGGTGACATGCCACAGCTAAAATTTTGCCTCCCTAAGCCCGGGTCTTTGTGGTTTTCCATTGGAGCAGCTAAGCAACGGCATCTGACATATGACGACATTTCTGTAGAAATCAAAATACCAGCATGGGGTTTGTGTGGTAGTGGTCTAATTTAATTTCTTATTGGATTATTTTTCCTAGCAACCTGAATTTTTGATAAATCAGAGGACACTTTTTGGCATATGTAAGACAAGGTCAGTAAGAGGCCACTGTTGTTTCACTTTTGTACCTGCTCAGTGCGTTCTGTGGCCTCCACTGCCGGTTCTTCTGCAGCAAGTTCTTCTGGCTGATCTGGATGTAGGTCTTCCTGTATACAAGTAAAATGAAAGATATTAAAATAAAACAATTGTTAACACTGAAACAACTGCAATAATATGTCTTATTTACTGTCTATAAAGGTCAGTTTTTCTTATCATAACATAGAACATGCTTTAGTAACGTTATGGTATATGAAACCTAGCAGAGAAATTAGGAAAAATGGCATAAAAAGAAGGCCAGATTTTAGTCAGGTGATTAAAGGTAAGTAACACTAAAGAATTAAAAGCTTTCACTGTTTAACTTTTTTAAAGAAATTGCAGTATCTTTGACATATAATTATTTCACAGCTTTTTTTTTTACTTTTTTTTGTTTTTGCTGTAAGTCCCAAGTTCCCAGCTCCTCAGCACCTGTTTCTGGTTTAACCCTGGAATGCTTGTCCTGCATCTCAACAGACGTTGCACCTGCCTTCTTTTGATATGTATTTTTGCCCTTATCCATGACAAGCATGACAAAGGGGCGTGACTCCGAAACATTGCATTTCGCAATAAACATGGAAAGCAGCTTGCTTGCATTCATTCCGTGTGCCTTTGGATTTTCTCTATGAAACTTTCAATGTTTCCGTACCTGGTACTATGTTTGATAGCCACCATGCATCACAGCACCACACTGGACCCAAAGTGCATGAGAAC
>CM044444.1:35997051-36024493 GCA_024363595.1 Xenopus borealis | reverse complement strand
CGCGAACAGCCGATGTTCGCGCGAACAAGTTTGCCGGCGAACAGTCCGCGACATCCCTATTCTTTTGTTTAGTTTGTTACTATTAGTCAAACAATGAACTCATAGCCCTGATGAATTTCAGGCCAGTTGGAAGAAGATATGAGTATATATGCCTGAATAAGTATAACGCTTAAATAAGTGTGCTCCCATTGTGTTCATGCTCTTTATAAAGAAAGCCCGTTACTGTAGTTTGGGATACTGTATAGAAATCTACCTACTGTATGTTTTCCAGAAGCATTTTAGTAATATGATGCCATCATTTAAAGGGGTATATTCCCTTTGATTATTTGTTAGTATGATATTGACAGTGATATTTTAAGTCAATTTACAATTTACAGTGGAACCCATGCAAGTTGGGAGAGAACTTTCACAAGTTTCACCTTCCCTTGCAGATTCGTCTGACCACCGATATCAAGTCTCTGCATTCCTTGACTCCGGAGCTGCAGGAAATTTTATGGATTTGGCTTTTGCCAAACACCCTTGTGGGTCTTTGCCATTGATGACAGACCCTTATCGTCAGACATTCCTCCTACAGGGGAATTACCCTTACAGATTGGGACTTTGCACTATGAGAAATTGACATTTCGAATTATTTCTTGTCCCTCCTCTCCTGTGGTGTTGGGATTACTTTGGTTGCGTTTGCATAATCCCACCATTGATTGGTCCTGTGGGCAGATCTCTCGTTGGAGTCAAAAACATTGTTTCCCTTCTACTCTGCGCCACCGGGTGTCTGTTGCCGTCCTTCTACAAGGAATTCTCCATGGTCTTCTGTAAAAAGTCTGTAGAATACCTCCCTCCTCGTCATCACTATGATTGCCCCGTCGATCTCCTTGCTGGAACCATGCCCCCTAGAGGTCGTGCCTATCCCCTCTCTCCTGCAGAGACTTCCACCATGATAGATTATATCCAAGAAAATCTCCAGAGGGGATTTATTCGTCCCTCTACCTCTCTGGCTCTCTCGTGGAGAAGGACGGTGGTCTGCGACCCTGCATTGATTACCATGGACTTAATAAAATCACAGTTAAAAAACAATATTTGCCTCTGATCACTGAACTCTTTGACCAACTAAAAAGGGCTAAAATCTTCAATAAGTTGGATCTACGCGGGGCATACAACCTCATCCACATCCGTGAAGGGGATGAATGGAAGATGGCATTCAACACCCGGGATGGGCACTATGAATACTTTGTGATGCTCTTTGGCCTCTGCAATACCCCTGCCGTCTTCCAGGAGTTTGTGAATTACATCTTTCAGGACCTCCTGGGAAAGTTCGTGGTTGTGTACTTGATGATATTTAAATTTTCTCCAAGGACTTGGAAAGTCATCGTTCTCAGGTAAAAGAGGTACTCTCTCTTCTGAGGAAGAACTCTCTCTTTGCCAAAATTGAGAAATATGAAGTGCCTAAGATTCTTTTCCTTGGCTATATCATCTCCCCAGAAGGTTTTTAGATGGACCCCGTCAAGTTTCCGCAATCCAGGATTTGCCCCTTCCTTTGAGCACCAAAGTTATATAAAGATTTATCGGGTTTGCGAACTACTATCAGCAGTTCATCAAGGGGTTCTCCTCCCGCATTGCCCCCATCCTTGCTCTTATTCGGAAAAGGAGTAAACTCATGGCCCACTGCTGCTGTCAAAGCATTCCAATCCCTGAAAGATGCTTTCATCTCTGCCTCTGTCCTCCGACATCCTGATCCTGTGTTACCCTTTTTCATTGAGGTACATACCTCCGAGGTTGGTGCTGGTGCTGTCCTTTCCCAAAGACAGCCTACTGATGGAAAATTACACCATTGTGCATACTTCTCCAAGAAATTATCGCTAGCGGAATAGAATTATGATGTTGGGAATAGTGAACGCTTGAATTTATTTAAACCCTTAAAAGACTGAACCCCCAACAAGTAAGGTGTGCTCTCTTCTTTACCCGATTTAACTTTGTTTTGACCTATTCTGGCTCCAAGAATCGAAAAGCGGATGCTCTATCCCGTAGTTTCACTCCGGTGGATTATCTCCCTGAAAGGCAAGATCCTGTAATTCCGTGAGCTAGAATCATTGCCTCCCTCTTTCCTCAATTTGCAGAGCAAATCCTGGCTGGTCAATCTTCCGCTCCTTCTGATTCATACTCTCTGAACTTTCGCTTACCCATTTTGCAACAGACCAAGACTCTTGAACTCCTTCGACGGTTAGTCTGGTAGCAGACCATCCGGAAAGATGTCAAACAGTTTGTTGCTGCTTGTACCATCTGTGCCACCTCCAAGGCTAGCCATACTCAACCCAGCAGTCTTTTGCAACCTCTAACAATTCCCTCTCATCCATGGACTCACCTAGCAATGGACTTTATTGTGGAGCTTCCACCCTCTAAGGGAAACACTGTAATTTGGGTAGTGATTGATCACTTTAGCAAGATGGCACACTTCATTTCGGTGCGGAAACTTCCCACTGCTGTAGAACTATCCCAGCTCTTCGTCCAATTTATTTTTTGGTTGCATGGCTTCCCGGCTGAGATAGTCTCTGATAGGGGATCTCAGTTCACAGCTAAGTTCTGGCGTTCCTTATGTAAAGACTTGGGTATAACTCTTCTGTTCTCTTCTGCCTACCATCCCCAAACCAATGGAGCAGTGGAGAGGGTGAATCAAGCATTAGAGCAATTCTTGAGGAATCATATCTCCCTCTGTCAAAATGATTGGTCTGATCTCCTTCCGTGGGTGGAATTTGATCATAATAATGCATACCACAATTCTACTGCACCCCTCAAGCCTTTCCACAAGATTTCGTCTTATGTGATAGCCCTGCCGCAGATGATCACGCGGCTCGTATGTCTGCTATTTGGGCCACAAATAAAGTGAATTTGGAGAAGAGCGCTTTGGTGTTCAAGTCTTTCGCTGATTGTAGACAAAGATCCTCCCCACCATACAAGGTCAGAGACAAGGTGCGGTTGTCCACTCAGATCATTCATTTAAAGATTCCTTCTTCCAAGTTGGGTCCTAAATTTGTTGGTCCTTTCGCCATTTCAGAGGTTATTAATCCTGTGTGACTTCTACTTCACCCTGAGATGCAAATCCCCAATGTGTTTCATGTCTCCCTAGTAAAACCAGCTATTAATAACTGCTTCTCTTTTGCTTAGTCACGTACGTAGTCACGTACATCTCCTGTCTCCATGGATGGTCAATTTTGGATTCTAAATTCTCCAGGGGTTCCTTATCAAATGGAAGGGCTTTGGTCCAGAAGAATGCTCTTGGGAGAAACACTCCGATGTCCATGGCCCTCGCTTAGTGAGGGAATTCCACAATCAGTTTCCACTGAAGCCTAGACTTGGTGGTCCAGTGGTCCCCTGTGGGAGGGGGGGTACTGTCAGGAGAGCTCCGGACCGAGCTCCAGGTAATAGCTGCGCCCAGTGATTCATCGGTAGTCTGGCGTCAGTGCGCCACACCTAGACGTCAGAATGCCGCGTCAGAGGTACAGTGTCAATGTGCCGAATTCAGCTCCTAAGTAGAACTTTAAAGGACCCCCAGGATGCCATGTCACTGACTAAGTATAGCGTCTGTTTGTTAGCGTTCCTGGTGCTTTTTAATGTCTTTTGGATTGATCTTTTGGACTTTGACCCTTGCCTGACCTTTGACTTTGTCTTCTTCTACCTGCCTTAGCATCAAGAAGTGCTTTAATGGAAAGTCCATTTACAAAAGAGTTAAAATACATTTATATTTTTATTAGACATTTCTTGAAATGTTGCTTGGAGTAATATTTTCTTTCATATAAAAAAACTGTCTTTGGTGGACATTCTCTACAAGGGATTCTGTCCTAATTTTTATGATGTAGTTTTTATTTATAAATTACAATATTTACACTGCAAATAATTCACTCTACAATATAAAATTTCATTCCTGAACCAGTAAGTGTATTGTTTTTAGTTGTAATATTGGTAGTTAGGCATCCATCTCAGGTCATTTTGCCTGGTCATTTGCTTTCAGAAAGAGCCAGCACTTGGAATTGGATGGAACTGCTTTCTGGCAGGCTGTTTTTTCCTACTCAATGTAACTGAATGTGTCAAGTGGTACCTGGATTTTACTATTGAGTGCTGTTTTTATATCTACCAGGCAGCTGTTAACTTGTGTTAGGGAGCTGCTATCTGTCAGATTTCAAAATTAAAAATAAAAAGATCTGTTTGCTCTTTTGACTTTGGTGCAGAATTATGCTAGAGTAGCACTATTAACTGATGTGTGATGAAAAAAAATGTTTTCCCATGACAGTATCCCTTTAAAAACAATTGTATTAAAGCAATTGTATCAAAGCAATATTATTGCCAATGTTTTAGATGAGTCACATCCCTCGCCTATTCTAATTTAATACTTATCTTTAATTATTTCACACCTATCCATTTCTCTGTAGGTTATCTTCCTAGTACAGACTTGTGGAATTGGTCACAGCATCACTGTGGGAGATTTCTTCACCCTAGATTTTATTCACTTGTCTTCTTGCAGCACTGTGGTATTGCATTAGTACCACCCTGCAATTTGCGTTGTCAATATATATAAGATATAGGTTTTTGTTAAAATGTGTTTATTAAATGTAAGATTTGAAATATATAAATCCTTTGGTTTGGAAACTGGGGGGTTGGTTGGTCCCACCAGGATGTCCAAAGCAATGACTCCAGGTCAGTTATGAGGTCCTTTGTTCTTCTAAGTACTCCTGGAAGCCCAGTTGAGGGTGAATAGTTCTTTTTTTATATCTGAAATCTAGTTAATAGCTAAGGCAGTGATCCCCAACCAGTGGCTTGTGAGCTATTGCTCACCAACCCCTTTGAAGTTGCTCTCAGTGGCTTCAAAGCATGTGCTTATTTTAATTTAATAACTTGAATACAAGCTTTGGAGAAATAAAGACACAAGCTTACTGACAAACAGATCTTACACTCTTGCAGTACACGTGGCGTGGCACTACCATATAGTCAATCACATCATCCCCCCAAACTTTTTCATGCCTGTATGACTCCCCTGCACACTTTACATGTAAATGTTGCCCCCAGGTACAAAAACACTGGGGCACCTCACAGCTAAGAGATGCCTGAGCCAAAACTGGGAAACTTGGATCAAAATTCTTTGAAAATCACAAACGTAAGGAATGTTTTGGAATATGGTGGAAGAGTGACACATACTGTCAGGGATGATCCTGGGCCCTCTGCTGCCTGAGGCAGCTTGCTCTTTCTACTTTCAGTCTGAAATCCAGAAATTCGGCTCTTAAAGTACCAGGAGTTGCATTTTTGCTGCCCCTGGTACCTAGTGGGGCCGCCTGAAGCGAGATTCTCAACTCGCCTCATTGGTGGAGCGGCACTGCATACTGTATGCCCATGATGATTTAGAATTAAAAAGATGTGACTGTGTTCCCCAAAATGAAAGCATCGCTAAATGAGCCTTAGGAGACAGGTGAACATTTTCACACTACACCTAAGCCATGCTGTGTGCTCATAGGGCATTGCAAATTCTGGACTCCAGCTGGAAAATTAGACCAGGAGAAATCTGTCAATCATACAATGAATGTGTTAGGTGCAGCCAGGGAAACAAATGGTATGTTGTGGCACTCACAAATACATTATTATTAAGTATTACCACCACTTGTAACCTGCTAAGCGCTCACCTCATTGGTGCAGCAACTCTGGTTAGTTCACGTATCCGTATAACATATGAATTTTAAACCCCTATAAGACACAGCAAAAGCTGAAAAATAGGCTTGTTTTTTCTCTCATCTTTACCAAGTCTTTACAGTATGTTAAATTTTCCTATCCACTTGCCACATGCATCTTTGACATCTCACTGCATCAGGACAGCACTAACTAAAATATTAATACAATATGAAGTGATTATGTTGTCATTATATATAAATAATTTTCAAAACAAAGGCATCACCATAGTATACTGGCTTTATACTAAAGAATCAATACTGCCACCTTGTGGTAGAACCTGTACATTGCAGCAGAATTGGCTAAATGCACAGTATAAATCTCAATACACTTCACGTCAAAGCTACTCATTTTGGAATTAACTTTACTGTGTATACTAGTGTTTACTATAAAGACAATTTATTTTATCTATTGATTATTGATTATTTCTGATCTACCACTTACACATATTCAATACAAAGTGTACACAAACCTCAAACCAAATAAACTACAGCAACCATAGTTTCCCCCCTGCCCCACCCAGTTCATAACTTAGGTTGTCAGGAGATATATTTCCATAAAAGCCTCCATTCTAGGAATTGCCTACAGCATGTCAGTACTCAAAAACATGATTACTGCAGACATGAAATTGCTTCACCAGCACCTGCAGAATGTTTCAGCTACAGAGAATATTAGCTGTGTCAGCACTGGGCAAAAGCAAAAATAATTTATGGGAAACTCTTTCATGTACTTCAAACACACTAAAAGTATTATGGGATTGCATTGGCTCCATACCATGGGTCTGCTAAAAATCAATAAATAAACCTGACAGGATTGTTTTGCCTTCAATAAGAATTATTAATATTAGTATTATTATTTCTTACTATATTATCAATGTGTTTGGATCAAGTGCAAGGTACTCTGTTATTATAACAGAGAAAATGAAAATATTTATTTAAATTTTTAATTACTTGATTAAAATGGAGTCTATGGGAAATGGCCTTCCCATAATTCTGGATAATGGATCTCCAGATAACAGATCCCATACCTGTAATTTTTTTGGAGAGTCCCCATTTCCCTGTTCCTGTTGGTAACAATTATAGATTTGATCTATTTCATACAGAAAAAAAAAAGTGTCCCTTCGCTGTGAAACTGAGCCACATTTTCTTATTTATTTCTCATGTTCTTGTTTTTGCCTCATTTCTCCCCCCCCCCAAAGAAAGATAATGGGGAAAAGGTAAAATAGTTTCTGCATACCTTTTTTACTAAACCAGTAGAGCTTACAACATTCTCTGTGCCATCTACAGTCTTTGAAGCTACTTGATTTACTCCAGAGACCACGGCTCCACCAACCACATTGGCCTGTTCTTTGGTTTTCTCAGCAACTGGAAATCATAATAAAAGAGTAGATGTTTTAACATTGTCTTCCTTCCTAGAAAGGATTCTATTTCCTTAGATGTTGTGTTTTGGCTAATACAGGCTTCCCTTATTGCTTTTATTTTTTTATACGGAAACAGCATTCATGCTAAACATCCTCTGAATAGTAGAACATCCCCCCCCCCCCTTGGATGGAGTTTTACTTGTACTAAATTTTAATATTTTTTTATTGACATCCTGAGGCATTTGTTTAATTATCACAATAGCAACATATGTAAAATAATATCATTTTGATGCTCTCATATTTCTTTTTAAGAGGTGTGCTGTGAAAAGGATAGTGGTAGTATCTACCAAGAGTTGGGCGCACAATGAAAACATATCTAAAATGTCCAAGTGTAAATTGGGCTCTGATGGTCTCATTTGCGTCCAAAAATGTAACCCCTGTTAGCACCCAATGTGATGAAATAGCAACTGCTGAATATATGAGGCTGACATGCTACCACCATGTAGGCCTCTCTATGAGTATAGATGTGCCAATGATATGCAATTGTCATTACTCCTCATTGACTACCAGACATCTTATGATCATATTTATGGAAAATAGTCATGTTATTTGTATCATTTGTATAATCAATTCTTTTAAAAAAAACTTTTAAATATTGTAAAAAGTATAATGCATGGGGTGATTATACAGTGTCTTTGTTACTTATTTTTAGTATCAAATGAATGTTTTCTTTATTTGCAGAATGGAGTCTTCTTTGTTCTTCTATGAAACTCAAAAAGCTTCCACGGCCTTGGTTTCTTACCTGTATTCACACTGTGCACAACACCCTCTTTAGTTTTTGCTCCTGCAAAATAAAATATCAGATGTTGTCATCACTATTAGGAAATTCTTGAAGAACCAGATCATTAGTAATTTGCATGTAATTGGAGGTGTTAGCTGAAATTTAGGGAGGAGCAGCATAAGGCTTTATTTTAAACTTGACAAACATGCCTGGTTTCATAAGAGTACACACCCTTGTTTTAATTTCAAGGCCTATCATCAAAGATGAGACACATAATATTACTTTAATGGTTGATTATGTAAAGCTGAAGGGTGCCACAAATAACAGTCATTTCTAAATCTGACATATTATAAAGGCAATTATGTGACAATGTGCAAATACTGGGGTCTGTTTAAGACTGTCCACAGCATTATGTTATCATTTGTAATGAGCAGCTGCTTCCTTCCTTATTCTTACGATGTAAAGTCATATTTGTATTATTCTATTGTAATCCTTAAAAACTGCTATATTCAGGAAGGAAGCTCAGCAAAAAAAGTTACAGGGATCAATTAAGACCTGCTTATAGATGGCATGTTTTTCTTGTTACAAAATAATGAAATAAACTTTTTCCACTCAAAAATGTTATTACATACTATGTGCACTAGTGCAGACAAAAGAATGCACTATTCTATTTTCCAGTGGGGGATCAGCAAAAATAGTTTTAATGACCATTATAATATTACCCCTAAGCTGGCACCATGCAATTGAACAGCTGGGGAGGGGTTCAATTAGGAGTGCTGACAGTAAATGGGGGTGACAAAGTACAGTAAAAGAGATGAACAATTACAATTTCCTTTTAATGGTTGAAGAATGTACGGATCATCAGATTTTTTGATAGTTGGCCACTTCACACCAAGGATTTTTTTGAAGAGGAAGCGTGACCATTAGACTGGAAGATATTCAGATTTTTCAGAATGATTGTTTGTAATGACATTAGAGTGGAAGCCAACAGAAACTTATTTTAGAATGTTTAAAATATTTAAAGGAATTGTTCAGTATAAAAAATGGGTAAATAGATAGGCTGTGCAGAATAAAAAATGTTTTTAATACAGTTATTTTATATAAAAATGTATAAAGGCTGGAGTGACTGGATGTCTAACATAATAGCCGGAACAATATTTGGTTATCTTGGTTTCCACTGGTTGGTTACTAGGCAGTAGCCAACCAGTGACTCGAGGGGGTGGGGCACATGGATCATAACCATTTGCTTTTGAATTTGAGCTGCATGCTAAGGATCAATTGCAAACTCACTGAACAGTTATATCCCATGTGACCCCCCTTATAGTCACTTATTAACCCACAGGTTCCTCTAGGCACTGGCCAGCCAACACCACCTCCCCCCGTGAGCGTGCAAATGCGCTCTCCCGACCACACTCATGCACCATAGGGGGAGACTGAAGAATGGGAAAGGGGAGGTAAGCGTATTGATGGAGGGAGGGGTGTGTCGGAGGTGAGTGTTGGGGGAGTTATGGAGGAGAGGAGGGATTCGAGCAGCAGGGGAGCAAACAACCCGGACTAGGAGTAGGCAGAAAACTTTCAACAGGTACCTGCCCAGCACCCCCACATCTTTGCACCCTAGGCAGGTGCCTCTTCTGCCTACCCCTAGTTCCGGCCCTGCTGATCTATATATGGCTTCATCATGCTGTCTGTAGTGGAGTTCCTTTGTGGTGGTCCCTTGCTAAATAAGCATAACTTTTGGATAGAATACTCACCTGTCACTGCTGACAGTCATCCGTGAAATGATTTTTGACTGGGCAAGGGTAATTGCTAAACAAACACATTGGGGCTCAATTATAAGCAGTAAGAAAATTTGCTCCTGGGCAGTAATCCATAGTGAATAGTATTTTTCAGTCAGTTGCAGGCAGAACAATGAAAGCTTACACCTGATTGGTCGCCATGGGTTACTGCCCACATGCAAATTTTCTCGGTGACAATAAATAACCCCCACGTTTAGCTGGCTCAGTGGTTACCCATTGATGAGAATTTTAATAATTTCTCAGTGGCCAAAGCAGCTCGTTGTTAAACTGCCAATCATTATCTATCTGGCTAGTCCAGTTGACTGGACCCCAGTGAGCTGCAAGATGGTAAGAAGTTCTGGAAACTGAAGGTCTTTGTTCAATGTTTGGGCAGCTTGACCCATTTAATATAATGCAAGTCCTCTGTGTGGTGGGGCAGGCATTAGAGTTCTAATGCACATGATAATCTGGATTCCATGAAGGATTGGACTAAGCTATCTGACAGATATACAACATGAATTGATTTACCACCTAT
The DNA here is from genome assembly GCA_024363595.1 of Xenopus borealis. Taxonomy (NCBI): domain Eukaryota; kingdom Metazoa; phylum Chordata; class Amphibia; order Anura; family Pipidae; genus Xenopus; species Xenopus borealis. The sequence goes on along the minus strand of CM044444.1, from coordinate 36,014,339 downwards.
TCACTTGATGACATAGTATAAGTATGGGATCTCTGAAAATCTGTTATTCAGAAAGCTCTGAATTACATGAAAGACATTACCTATTGACTCCAAATTAATGAAATAATTAAAAATTTTAAACATGATTTCCTTGTAATTGATACTAACTAGGATAGAATTCATCTTTAATGGAGGCAAAATGATCCTGTTGGGTTTATATAATGTTGAAATGTTTTTATCAGACTTATTTGTGAGGCTTTTGCTTATTCAAATAAATTCCTCAATCGAATACAAGCATTAAAAACCTGAATTTATAGGCTTAGAAAACTCAAATATCTCCAATTTTATCGCGTTTATAAGCTTTAAAAATTGAAATTTGTGAGTTTACAAACTCGAAAACTTAAATTGAAACTTCATTTCACTAAATTAAAAAAAATGTCTTGCCTTTTGCCAAGGGCAACTCCGATTGACTTCTACATGGACTCAAAAGCTTTTAGATGCTGATTTTTTTTTTATTTGAGTTTTCAAGTTTTTTTTTTTTAATAAATACCAGACATTCGAGTTTTTTTTAAATCTAATTTGAAGTTGTGAGTTTTTGTTCAAAAATTCAAATTCTGGCAAAACTTAAAATTTGAACCTTGATAAATCACTCCCTTAGGGGCAGATTTACTAAATTCACATGTATTCACATGAAGGATTAGAATATTCGATCGAATTTTCAAAAAGATTCAAATTTCAAATATGCAAATTAGGCAAATTCGACCAAATTCGACCAAATTCGACCAAATTCGACCATCGAATATTCGAATTCGAATTATTCTAATTAAATTTTTTTCGAATATTCAAAAATTCGATGGTCGAATACTTCCCATTTAAATTCGATCACCTAGTTTGCCAGATTAAACCTACCGAAATGGGGATCATTCCCTAAAATCGAATAGGAAAAATTTGATCGATCGCTTAAAAATCGTTTGAAAATTTGATTTGAATTCGAATCGAATTCGATCGAATTTCCCTATTCGATCATTCGATCGGTCGAATTGCACTAAAAAAATTTGAATTTTTTTAATTCCCCACTATTCCCCCACTATTCCCTGGTCGAATTTAGAATTTTTTTTTCATTTGAAATTCGACCCTTAGTAAATCTGCCCCTTAATGTTGGAGATCCAAATTAAGGAAAGAAGCTTATTTGGAAACAACTGGGTTCCTAGAATTCTGTATAACAGGTTACACACTTGTATCATGATTCTAACAGCAGTAGTGAGTTTATCCAACAACAAATTGCTGCCTGCAAGAATTCATTCTCAGCAGCTTTCATTCCTGTCTTTGTGTTTTTAATTAGACTTTTTCACGCTAAATTTAAAAAAAAGAATAGTGAGATTTGACCTACAAAGAAGGTTTGGCACTATTTTCCAGAGCATCTGGACATATCTGTCGTTTCTATCCACTGACAAGCACACCCCATAAGCCATTTCTCTTTGTGCAAATTCCCACAATAATTAGCTTTGCACTAGAGATAATTTATAACATTAGTAAATGAAAACCACACCCAGAGTTCACTGCAGCACTCTCTGGCGAATGGACATTAAAAGCTTGTGCTGCCATGATCTGTCTTGTTTGACTGCATATTGCAAAACACTGGGAACAAATTGATTGTTCTTCCATCAATAGTGAAATGCACTTAAATCATCTACTTGGGCACTTTTGTGAGAGCCGTATCCCCTGATCTTTATAGAAATATACCATGAAGATATATTGTATGTGGCACCTAATTCAATAAATCAATTAACTAAATAAAGAGGTATAGGGAATGAGCAGAAAAACAGCAGTAACACAGAATTTTAGGATAAAATGTATCCAGGAATGCTCCAAGAATGTTTTCTTCAAAAGTCTAATAAAAAATAATTTAAACATTAGAAAAACAATAGGATTGTTTTGCCTCCAAAAGGGAATTATTATATTTTAGTTGGGATCAAGTACAAGAAATAATTTTTAAATAGTGTAAATTATTTGATTAAAATGGAGTCTATGGAAGTTGGCCTTCCTGTAATTTGTAGCTGTCTGAAATGATTTCCGTAAAATTGATCCAATACCTGTACAAACAAATAAAACTTACCTTGTTGGACTGCAGTCAACTCTATTTTTTCACCTTTAATAGATATAAGCCTAGACAGGCCTACAAAGCCTACTAAGCATCCAATATATTATGGACAAAGCATAAGTAGAGATATGGGCATAGACCAAGCTGAGGCAATCACTTAAGCTTGGACAAAGAGATGAAACTATGCTGCCATAAGGAGGAAAATTATACAGAATAAAGGCCCTTTAGTGGTATTACATCATCTCCATATATATGATCTGTAAAGGTGGCCATACACAGACTGTGTCGGCAGCTTATCGGCCTGTGTGTGGGGGGCCCTCCGACGGGCTTCCCCGATCGATATCTGGCCGAAAGTCGGCCAGATGTCGATCGGGCAGGATTAAAAATCCAGTCGGATCGCGGGCGCATCTATTCGTTGATGCGGTCCCGCGATCCGACCGCCGTATCTGTGCCATTCTGATCCGATCGTTGGGCCCTAGGGCCCACGATCGGATCAACCCGATATCGCCCACCTCAAGGTGGGCATATCGGGGAGAGATCCGCTCGTTTGGCAATATCGCCAAACGAGCGGATCTCTACATGTATGGCCACCTTAAATGACTTTTTCTTAAGATGGTGTAAAAAAGACCCATTACAGTACTAGACTCTTAACAGTGTGCCTACTGTACTAGCTATCTATTAAAGGTGAAATAATCTGCAATACATTTTTATTGGAAGTATTATAAGGCTTTAAAAAAGATTAAGGGGCAAATTTATCAAATTCACATGAAGGATTTGAAATTGTTTTTGAAGACCACTTCGACAATCGAATTTTGAAAATTCGATAGAATTGAAGGAGCCCAATAATTCAAATAAAAATATATTCAAATATTCGACAGGCGAATAACTTTCCCTTTAAATTTTTAATCGACTGCTTAGTTTGCCAGTTTCAACCTACCGCATTGGTTTTAATAATTTTTTATCGAATAAAAAAATTTGATCGAATGGTTAAAATAGTTTGAATATCGTTCGAATATCGTTCAATTGAATATTTCCTATTCGATCATTCGACCAATCGAATTGCAGTAAAATCCTTCGAATTCGAATATCGATTTTAATTCCCATATAATTCGATGGTCAAATTCGAGGGTTTATTTAACCCTAGAATTTGACCCTTAGTAAATCTGCCCCTAATTGTTTTAATGTCTTTATCTGGTCACTTTCTGAGCTTTTGGATAATATATAAGCAGAACTGTTTGTAGTAGGAAGGAAGGAAGGTATGTTAAGTATAGGACTAGCCAAACAATCCCTGTTTTGTTTAAAGGGGAAGGCATTTTTAGTAGCTTAAGGCACAAAATGTTTCAATGCCCTTAATACTATATATTGATAATAGGTTGAGTGCAGAGGACCTCTTGCATTTGTCTATGTGAATTTGGTGTTCGCAACCTCATGGCACCCTGCTTAATGTTTTTAAAAATCAGTGGTGAGCACAACTTTCCCTTGTTTGTTATAATTTATACAAGAGCTGTAGCTCCCATCCTTTCCAGCTATAGTCAGGTGATCCCACTGATCAAAAGGGCAACCAAGTTTGGGAGTTTTACTTTGAAAGCAGCAAGTAAGTTGTAAAACGTTGTTAAATGTATAATGAAGCAATTGAATTCTTAATGAATCAGATGAAAGTTGAGTAAAGGACTGGCCACATCAGAGATGACTTTGACGTAGTTCGCCAGCTTAAATATATTGCATAAAATGGACAAACAATCCCTGTTTTGTTTAAAGGGTAAGGCATTTTAGTATCTTAAGGTACAAAATGTTTTAATGTCCTTAATATATTGATAGTGGGTTGAGTACAGAGGATTTATTTGTCTATGTGAATTTTGTGGTCACAACTTCATTGCACCCCCACTTAATGACTTTGAAGATTTTCATTCATCCAGGTCATGGTATATCTAATATAAGTAATTCTGAAACAACTGGACTTGCTGAGTAATTATTGAAGACGTTTCACTACTTATCCGAGCAGCTTCTTCAGTTCACTGACTAGTATGGGAAGTTCTCGGCATAGAACTGAAGAAGCTGCTCGGATGATCAATAATTACTCAGCAAGTCCAGTTGTTTTAGAATTACTTATATTAGATACCCACACTTAATGTTTTTAAAAATTAGTGGTAAGAACAACTTTCCCTTGTTTGTAAGAAGAAATGACCATTGACAGAACTAAACAGCATATAACATCCTAAAGCACACAGGAACGAGGAAAACCAAGTGGTTTATCAGAATAATAATATGTGCCACAATCACCCACCAGTGTCCTAGCTATGACTAACTTCATAGTTTGTGTGGTAAATTTGTGTGCACCGTTGAATCCTACGATTCCAGGAGGCTGTCCTTATTTTTTAAAAAGGGTTTTACATATGAGCTGTTTTATGCAATATCTTTTTATAGACACATTGTTCGGGGGGGTATAGTATAGATTATGAATTCTAACACCCCACTGAAGTGTCAAACACCAGGAGATTTATAAGTGTTACATTAAAATGAGCGCAATGCAAGTGAATGGGTGGCTGAGGGGAAGATTTGGGAAGTGTTTATAGACCTCTGAAAACAACGTTAGAAATAAAAATACAACAAATAATTACTTTTTAAGCTAGCTTTCTAATTTTTTTTTCTAAAAACTGAGGCTTGAATTTTACATTTAAAAATATTATGTTGTTTTATTTTCCAACCTCATTTACAAAATTGGTCAAAATTGCATAAGGGTAAGAAATCAGCAGCTCTCTAGGACTCTCAGCTACATTACCCAGCATTCTGAGTCAGACATTCGCGGATTTCATTTGTTTTGCAGTTACGGATGGAGTAGTTGCTTTCATGGGGTAGAGAGAATATTAGGGCCTGGTTCTTTTAATATCCCCTTGGACTTATGACCTAATTGTAGGTCTACAAAGGGTACAGTACTCTTTATAAGTTATGGGCCTTTTAGAGAGTTTTCCCTTTAAGTGATCAGTTCTCAAAAATTCAGGAATAACTTGTATGCTAGAGATGCTAGAGATTTAGCCACATTGTCACAGTGATTGTATGAGCTTTTAGTTCTGAAGACTAAAAATACCTAAAATCTAATGTTTAAAGAAACAGTAACACCAAACAATGAAAATACCATGTAGTGTTGCCCTGAGCTGTTAAAACTGATCTGTTTACTTCAGAAACACTACTATAATTGATATAAACAAGCTGCTAAGTAGCAATGGCGGAAATTGAAAAATGGCTATATGGCACAGGGTAAGTAATGGATGACAGATAATATTATGTTCTACAGAGCTTATCTGCTATCTGCTGTGTAACTTGAGCCTTTTCTCCCTTGAATGGCTGCCCCCATGGCTACACTACAGCTTATTTATATAAACAATAGTAGTGCTTCTGAAGCAAACACTGCAGTTTTACCAGTGCAGGGTAACACTGCTTTATATTTTTATTACTTTAAAAATATTTCATTTTTTGGTGTTATTGGTCCTTTAAAGTTACAAAAAAGCAGGTACTCATTTTCACATATAATGAGCATTCATTTTTGGTTGGTTGTTCTGTTTAGCAGTTAAGGTTCATTGCTAGTTGTATTTATTAGCAGTATATATGATTATGGTAAAGTATTGATTTTGTGGGAAACTAAATTCATGTACTGGAGAAAAAAATACATGGGTACTACTGCAGCTCAAACTGACACACCCAGATGAATGCTGGAAAGCCAGTGTCTGCCACCTGCCCCACCCAAATACGGATTATGCACAGATCGTCTACACTGCAGGAACATGTGTTTCTTCAAAATCACCAAATTAGGTAACACACACAGTTTGTTAGAGTTGATTTTTCTGTGTGCCTGGTATGTAATTATTTTCATGTATTCTCTTCCCAACATATAACAATGTTTTTCATTAAACTGGTAGATACAAAAGAATGTGTGGATTTGCATCACAGCCCTTCATTTTGGGATAAAACTTGCTGGCAAAAAATTCCGATATTTTATCAAAATAACATACTAAATATGCTGCAGTCAGAATGACAGACAAACAAAGACAGACTGACAAATCCATTTTTGTGTGGATTTACCTACACTGCCTCACAGCCCTTCATTTTGGGATAAAACAAAAAAGACAGATTGACAAATCCATTTTTGTTATTAAAAAATGTAAATCATTTTGCATCTTTTACTTTATTCTATGATACAGTATTCTGTATACTGTTTCCAAGCAAAGTTAACTTAAAAAAGTCAGTAAAATGTACTAGCACAGTTGCACTAAGGATAGTTCCTGTCTAATCATTTAAGGCCCCTTTAAATTAAAGTTGGCAACTTTTGTCACAATTTGGTGTTAAAGTAGGAAATCTTAGACTGAAGAATTGCACATAATGGATGTGTTCCTTTATTCAGCTTTAGCTACTACGTTATGTGTGGATTTTTTTTTTTTTCAAATGTTTTCAATTCTGTCTCTTCTGCTGCAGGAAATAAATCACTGAATGATATGAAGATGCACTTAATACTTGGGGGCTTGATGAAGTGACTATCTATACATACATTAAGGCCGGAGTGCCCATACTTTTCTAATACAAGGTCTATTTTAGCAATGTTGTCCCATTATGATCTGCATCCATAAAAGCTTTGTTAGCATTCTGTTCCGTAAATTATATTACTTAAATATTAATTGATGGAAAAATCTAGTTTGCTATAACAAACAACTATTTTTATAACCTTAACATAATATCTGAATGGAAAACATGAAACTGGAGGGTGATTTAGTGAAGCTGTTTGTGTCTTGAGATCTACTGATCACCAGCTAAAGGACTACTGCTAGATCTCGATCTACTTTTCGGGCACCCCTGCATTGAGGCATACTGCTGTATTTATCTAAAGGAATTTGATATTAAAAGGCGTATTGTCACATGAATTAAATGCCTAAGCAAGCAAGAAAACAGATTCATTTCAACAATAATGGTACATAATTATCATCATCATCAAGGGGCACTGAGTGTATTAGTCGAATGGAATCCTCACGCATGATACCCTAACTATAACTAACCAGTGACTGCTTCACACCAGAAGAATGGCTATAAAATGGAGTAGCTTGCAGTTTAAATGATAAAAGGCATCGATTTATAATATCAGCCTATCTGTAGTCTGTGCAGGATTGCAATATTCTGCAGAAACTAGTACGTATGCAATGTGCCCATCATTCAGTGCATTTTATGTAAAAACATAATATCTGGATTCACATAGGAACAGCACAACCCGGGTTCAGGTGCATATGCTTTTCATTCATACAGTGACTGACAGGCAGTTGCATCACAGCTGGAATTATAGTTTATTCTGGGCCGTGTACATCACTGACTAGTTTTGCAAAGTTAAACTAAAAGAGGAAATATTTTTAGGGTGTAAAGCTGATCATTTTCTGTTGCAGCATACATGGGCATGTTAGTGCACATAAATAGGATACTCCCTAAAGTTGTGCAAGAAGCACACCTTGCAGTATTTTTCCACCTGTGACCTTTGGGCAGTTCTTGGCAGCATCATGTGGCAAACATTTTGGCTGAGAATTGCTAACTTACTGCACTATGTCCATGTTAAATCCCCTTTCAAACTAGCAAATGTCTACTCACCTACATACATGACCCCCTCCTTGGTTTTTTCTGCAGCTTCTGTCACACCCTGCTTGGTTTTCTCTGCTGCAGCAACCACACCTTCTTTAGCCATAGAAAATCCTTTCTTAAACACATCCATGGTTGTTTGCTTTCTGCAGGACAAACTTGGTCCTTTGAAGGGTAGTATCAGTGTGGTAGTTTGCTGAGCTTCAAGCAGCTTCTTATTAAACTGGTGCACTGCAGTCTGACCAATGACCACCTGAATCCAGCTCTAAAATATTAATGATATGCATTAGGATGGTACATCTAGATGGGATAGGGGGCAGGGGAGGAGGAGGTTGAGGATTGGGTGGGTGAGAGCAGAATACATAGGGGGAGGGGACTTAAAGGACCACTGGAAATTTTCCAGCCACTTTTCATGCTTGAGTTTGCTGTGCTGCAGTACAGAACAGCCTTTCAAGGGCAAGCTGCAGATGCAGAGAAAGATGCTGTAGAAGCACAACCTGCTTTAACATTAAATCAGAAGTTACATTAGGCAGATCTATAATTCTCTTATTGTATGAAAAGTATCAGATAACATTTCTCCTGCAGACTTACAAATTGTGTATGTGGTGGTGTGGGGTGTTTAAAATACAGCTGAATTACTGAATGACCTTCAGGGTTATCGAATCTTCAATTCCAGTCCTGTCACTGTAACCCAGTGTTTACAGAAAATATGTATTTTCAATGGTAATGTTTATTCTAAAGGTTCTAACTGAGAAATGACAAACAGGAAAATCTAATGATGTAATGCTAAGGGCCCAGCTACAGTATTTATAGGAGAGAAAGTGTTAATTTTTTTTGTCTCCAAACATCAAAAGAATTTTAGGATCCTTTCTCTAAACACACAGAGATACATATGTAAGCTTTTAGCATTGTTAGGCATTATCCAATAAAATCGTTGAGCAGAAAGGATATTAAAAGCATTGCAAATTTCAGAAACACAGACATTATAAAAAAAATGCTGTGTCATACCAGTCTTTATGCTCGTTGTGCACTGAAATAGTTGTCTAAAAAAGGCTAGGCCTTTATAAATAAATATCACGATAATTAGGAATCATCTATATTTCTTTTGCAAATGAAGAACATTTTAATTTAAGTGACGTGACACCCCCCATACTATGCAGACTCTGAGTTACATAAATGTGATTCCAAAGGAACAATGAAATATAGAACGCCAACTTTCAAGAGCCTGTGTTTTTATTCAGCATGGAAAGTCATATTATGATATTATGAACACCCCTTGCATTCTCCACCCTTCTAATGTTTGCTAAATATTGATTTTTTTCCTGCTCCTGGACACACCATATGAAATGGGTTTGGCAGAAGTGATGTGCTACCAATCTGATCTGATCTTTTTACAATGGTGCAATGATGTCATATTCACATGCTTGAAGAAATACAAGCTCTCAGGATTCCTTTGATTGGTCCATAAAACCATACCAAACCTGGATTAAGCCTTTAGATTGAAGAGGGTTCTGATTCTTATCTGAGTTAAAATGGTATATGCCCTTTGAATTTTACAAAAAGGGCAGCTAAAGCTACATAAAAAGTAGACCAAGTCAGCGGGGGTTGGGGTGGGGTCGGGGTAGTTGGGGTGGGGTCAGGGGGGTCAGCCTCCAATTTGGGTCCACTGGCATTCTATTTGGTGCACCAGTGTCCAATTCAACTCGCCAACAGTCCAATTCAATGCGCCTCTTCAATGGCGAGCTAGACTCGGCGGCCCAGTTCAGGACTGTCCCGGTGGTTGGGGACTCATGGTCTAAAGACAATATGATATGCAGGTTGGCTCTTGTGTAGGGAGGAAGATTATAGATTTAAAACCTGTAACAGCACCAGATTGTAAACCTGCCTTTTACTGTATTTCCTGCAGTTTGTGTAATCTCATCAAAGTGTTTTAAATGTATTGTAAGTCCCACAAGGACAAGGAGATGTTCCAACCAACACATTAAAGGAAAATAAATGTATTAGATTTAAGTGAGCTAACAAAATCAATTAGCATTGTAAGGACTTTCTCAATGTCAGTTCTGAAAGCTTTAATTCTAGTAAAAAGGTCACAACCAGATGTTCTCTTAGCCACAGTACTGACTACTGAGTGTATACACAGCATTGGGTAATAGATCACCCACAGAAAACATTGATGAAGGCAGCAACATATGAGCAATAATGCTTTGGTATAGGTTAGGCTGAATAGGATCAGTTATAGCGAACTTATTGCAGCATTAAATGGGCCCTCTAAGTTAATTGTTTCTTCTTTGCATCAAGTAGTAGGTAATATTTTATTACAGAGAAAAAGGAACACATTTTAGATTATTAGGATAGAATGCAGTCTATGGGAGATCACCTTTCCATAATTTAGAGCTTTCTGGACAGGTTTCTAGATAATGGATCCCATATCTTTATAATAATAATGGCATCTTAGGGATAGTTCCAGTTATTTTTGTTTAATGTCCTTTCTCTACCAAGTTGTTATTTATGCATTTCTGAAATAGTAAAATACATCATTATACTGAGGTTTATTTGGACTGAGGGCAGCTTTTGTTAATTTCTTTTAGGTACAAACTGAAGCCAAAAGGCATTTTGTCAAACAATGCAAAGGTTCATTCAATATATATATATATATATATATATATATATATATATATATATATATATATATAAGATAATAAAAGTGTGGCGACTTATGAAACAATACTGATTGGTGTACATGATTTGAATGGTATATGGACCCGTTTGACCCTTGGCAAAAGTGATAGCTTTTTGGACATTATACTAATTCCTGAAAATATAGGCTCCCCACACTAACAAATGACAAGCACATGTCAACACCTCAGAGGAAAGGGAATGTATTACATTTCATGAGCTTGCAGAAATATATGGCAAAGTAGGGACTTTCTCAAGGTTGAACATGGGATGCTTTGATTTTAGATTAACCATCATCCCCAGAAGAGTCTGTTTTAGTGATTGCCTACAATCACTGGGCATGCAGAGCCATTGATTTGTAGCATTGAATAAATTATTTACAGTTGTCCCGGGTCATTGGATGTCTGAATCACAGGAGGGGCAATCATTATATTCTATTAACAAAGCTATTGGTACGTTTCATTTATTGGATATACCATTTTGAATACTTGATTTGCAGAGCATGCATTTTACTAAAATAATAACTGATAATTCTATATTTATAAGCAGCAAAAAATAGACATTTCATGCCTCTACTAAAAAGTTAAGTTGAATACCCAGAACTGCTATAACAGAAGAATTAAAGAAAAATAGAATTGTGGAACAAAACCGCCGCCTTAAAGCTTTCCACTGGTGTGCATGAGAAGGTTTCATAAAATATGCCAACACTCTTTAAATTACCAGTTTACTAAATAGCACTTGTTTTATGGTATGGAATTTTCTGGACAAGGGATGGTTTTTTTATTTAATTTTACGCTCAGATTAAGGTTTTCAAACTTTTCTCAATTTCAGAGTTTTGATAAATGAGAAAAATCTCAAAGTGATTCGAATTCTTGTGGATTAGTTGGATAATCTGATCATTCTACCACAGAATATTGAATATTATTTGCTGGCATCTTCATATATTTATATCTTTATTTATAAAATATAGTTATGATTAAACAAACAGCAAATTGCAAAGATCCCCTAAAACAATATGGGCCAAGGCAGCTATTTACTGAAGGAATGATGGAATGGTATGGGAATGTTGCAATGCAGTATGATGAGATGGTTTGTGGATGAGGAGACAGTGATACATTTTGTTTTGCAACAGTTTGTTAATTAGTCACATTACAGTATTTATATTATATTTATATACACACATACATTCTTAAAATTGATTCACATTTGATTAAAAAAATAATTAACAACAAATTCCTTTTGCCTGTGGAAAATGATATATTGTGCTTTTAGCACACTATTTCTAACATGTGTATTCAAAACTGCAGTAATAGACTGAAGCTGAATTGTGAAGTTGTATGTTGAGCCTAAATGGCTAAAAAAAACAGCATGCATCCACTTTCAAGATATATCACATTTTCAGAGGTTTTAAATCTACTAAAATGATCTATGGCAAGAAGAAACTTGTCCTATATTCAGGGGGTTATTTACAAAAACTCCAAGACCCAAATGCCCTTAATTTACCAATAATTACTATCCATAAAATCCATGTGACAAAACTGAACATCAATACAAATTGTGATACTTTTTTCGAATCGTTGCTCTGAAAACTCAAATTTATGGCTTTGTTGCCTGAAAAACTTGAAATTATCGCATTATCAAGCAAAAACCAGTGCAAACAGGCCAAAACTATCGATGCCTGAAAAATAATGTTCCAATTGTTAAAGGATCTGCCATTGACTTCTAAATGATTTCGACAGGTTTTAGCTGGGGTATTTTCATATTTTAGCAGCTTAGGAGCATAATAACGCTCAAAAAATGTTAGTTTTACTTACCTATAAAAATTTTAGCTGTTTACAACTCGAACAGAAAGGCTTAAAGGGATCCTGTCATGGGAAAAACATTTTTTTTTCAAAAATGCATCAGTTAATAGTGCTGTTTCAGAAGAATTCTGCACTGAAATCCATTTCTCAAAAGAGAAATCTGACATGGGGCTAGACATTTTGTCAATTTCCCAGTTGCCCCAAGTCATGTGACTTGTGCTCTGATAAACTTCAATCACTCTTTACTGCTGTACTGCAAGTATGAGTGATATCACCCCCTCCCTTTCCCCCACCCAGCAGCCTAACAAAAGAAGAATGAGAAGGTAACCAGATAATAGCTCCCTAACACAAGATAACAGCTGCCTGGTAGATCTAAGAACAACACTCAATAGTAAAACTCATGTCCCACTGCGTACTATTCAGTTACATTGAGAAGGAAAAACAACAGCCTGCCAGAAAGCAGTTCCCACCTAAAGTGCTGGCACAAGTCACATGACATGGGGCAGCTGGGAAATTGACAAAATGGCTAGCCCCATGTCAGATTTCAAAACTGAATATAAAAAAATCTGTTTGCTCTTTTGAGAAATGGATTTCAGTGCAGAAGTCTGCTGGAGCAGCACTATTAACTGATGTGTTTTAAACAAAAAAAACATGTTTTCCCACGACAGTTTCCCTTTAATAAATAGGCACCTTAATGTTAGTGCCCTTTAAGACTGTAAAGATGTTTAATGAATAGAGAGAACATGCTTTTTATAATATTTAAATTTTGCTGAAGTGGGGCTTTCTGCAAATGTGTAATGAAGGTGATGGATTTAAATTCCTTTCAAATAAATTCTCAGTTTTAATCCCCTTTACATTTAATACAATGTTTTGGCTGCTTTTCATTGTTCTTCTTTGTTCCTCTCAGAGGCCTCTAGTTTAGCATGTTGCTCTTGATTGCAGTCTGGGACTAGCTGAGTTCCAAACATGCTTCTACATGTTCCCTTACGCTGCTTCATATGGTTTCTGTCTCTCTATACAGAAAAATCCTTAATATCACCAGGCTATTGCCAAACAGAGATTATTGTTTGTTGTCCTTAAGTTTTCAGGTGAGTGTGCAGTCATTTCCTTTTGCACTGTTCAATTTCAAATTAGATAAATGTAAGAATTAGACGGGTGACAACGTCATTATTGCCATAACAATAGTATATAACAAGGCAACCTTTTTTTTTATAAAACCAGCAGTTTCACTGCTCAGACAGCTGTTTCAAAGAGGCTTAAAAGGCTATATCATGTCTGGTTGATGACTCCCCCTATGCCTCCTGCTTTGAATGTGGAGTTAAAACAATTCTCAGCTGCTTAATAGCAAAAAAAAATGTGGCAGGTTCTGAAGCAAGTAATTTCACTCAACATTTGCAGACAGTTCCACAGAAATTGCCTCATAACATTCTAGAAAATGGCAGAGGGGCTGATGTAAGATGCCTTATAGAGTCAATATTTAGTTGGCAGGTTGGAGTACTCTTTGGGCATACCTCCCATCATTTTGGAAATAAAAAGAGGGACAGAAAAGTTGCCACGCTAAGCGAGGCAATTTTTTTGGCCATGCACATTTTTGTGGCCACACCCCCTAATTACCATGTTCGTTTTACAAAATTTGGCAAGTTATGAAAATTTGAAAGTGTTTCTGTGTTTTTTTCAGTTATTACAGTTTTGATAATGAAGATGAATTGCACTTTAAAGGGGAATTCAACCCCTCCCGTGCTAACCCGCTCACTCCTGCCCCCCGGCCTTCCTCTCTCCATGGGAAAATGCCCCTAAGACCCTACTTACCCCTCCTTGCAGGTCCCCTCCAGCCAGGTTCCCTGGCGCCATCTTCTACAGCAACGTCTTCTTCCGTCGGCACTTGGCGCAGCATGTGCAGTAGGATGCATTTGCCAGTTATCTGAGCCTAGGAATGTAAACAGACAGGGGGCAATCAGTCAGTAAAAAGTAAGGTCACAGCAGAAGGTATCACAAAACAGGCTTAAGCTGGGATAGGAAGACAATCAAGTAAATAGCTTTTCTGCTGGGCCTCCATTTAAATTTCAGTGTTAATACACATGTGGCATCAATACATGCACTGGGTCAGTACATACATTGGCATGAATGAGACATGATGAGACATATTGGTGAGCTGATACTGACTACCCCGAGGAGTGTGCAGTGGCAAACAGTGAGAATCCTTACAGCATGGTACACTGCAAATTCCATGAAGTATCATACACCTTGAATGAGCATACTAGGTTGGTTCTATGGCATGGGTGCACTGGAGGGGGACTCTTTTATGAGTAATAGGACTAATGACAAAATCTTGATTTCTCAGAAAATTCTCAGAAGATTCACTGCATCTTAAATTGATTTATAATGGCTCATGTGACCCATAGCCAAAAACCATATAGAGCTCTTTGTTTTGCTTGTAGCCAGTGGACTCAGGTGGATGAAACCACATGGTATTCACAGTCACATTATTTTCAATTCCTACTGTAATAAAATTCTGTTTAATGAATCCAATACTAACATAGGTTATTGTTTATGCAAGAAACTTTGCCAGTGATTTATTTTGTACATATTTTGATAAATGTTTTCTGAAAAGTCAAAGCTATGACCAAATCATTTTGTGTGGCATTAGCCATATAGGTGTTTCATCAACAGCCTCTAATATCCAGTTCTATGCTGCATTAATTTACAACCATAATCATGTTGGACATAACTGAAAAGGGCCGAACATGATTGCACCTAAAGAATGTATGTATGATTATATAGCATTAAATATTACAAAATTTTAATACTGGGGTTGGATCATTGTGGTAAGTACTTAGTCTCTGAGTCATAAGGTGTCACCTCACAATCACTACTATGTGCAACTGGAATTAATTATATATTGATACACAATGGGGTTATAATTAAAATTATTTGACAGTGAGAGAAAACAAGAACCAGCTCTAGAAAATGAATGGGTCAAAACATACAGTGAGTAAACAAATAATCCGAGAGTCATTTAGAAATATAGAATGTCATGTACATCACATCAAAGCATATGGGTAATTGTTTCATCATAAGAAATTGTCCACAAATTCAAGATTTCTCCATATTCCCAAATGACAAATTTCTCCATAATCTTCAATCAAATTGAGATCACAATTTCTAACGAAACAGACTGGGCCCTTGGATTATGCAACAGTTATATTCTGATGCTCCGGGTCAAAATCCTGGTTTAGTTTGTAGATCTCATCACAATCCACATGCACACAAAGGTGATTAGATTAAGTAGACAGGGTAATGTATTTAGACTCTACTAATTGGTATTATTTCAATGTAACCCCCCTTATATATCATGCACAATCGTAGTTTTAAATCAATTCCTATCTGGTATGAAATCAAAATGGATAGACCATACACCAACTGCTCACAGATTTACACCTATGTTAGCCAGTCAGTCAAACTTTCAGTCTGTAATATATTGCACTGTAGGGACAGCAGCTAGTCACATGATCCCTTCTTCCTGTTCCTGTTCCTGTTCACTAAATGTTTGATCTACTACTCTGTAGTGTACAGGGAGGGTTATTGTGTGAGCCTAATGCATATTGTTTTTTTTTTTTTTAATCTTCCATCAGTTATTTGTTTATATGGGGGCAGTTACAGAACAGATTTCCATGATTTGTTACTAAGGACCATACTGTCCCCCTTCTGTGCAGTCTGCCCAAACATGCAATTGAACTACCTACAAAATGCCACTAGATGGTACTTTGATAGTGAATAACAGCATTGGTTTTTGCTCATACAGATCTGTTATACTGCTACTGTACTAAAAAAAAACTGTAAGGGAACAGATCTGGCTTTATGAAAAAGCCACACAGCTGTTATTGCAAAAGGGCAAAAGCAGATATTTATCAGTGATGCAATAGTACAACACTGAACCACTTTCAAAGGGAAACCACTGACAGCAAATGCCCGGTGTCTACATCATAACCATTTTTAAGAGGGAGGTTAAATAGAAGGCTCAGTGTATGACTTCATATTTTATGTCTTTGCTCAGAAGCTACATGCTACTGCTCCATGGCCTTAACAAAACATCTCTAAAACAGGCCATTTCCTGTGCCAGAATAAACTGTACTGAGCATTTCTTAAAAGATAAATAGCATGAAATCCGTGGGATTGTGAGTATTACGCTAGAACAACAGATCTTGCTTGTGTCCTTCACGCTACCTTTCCATGGCATTAAGCAATGCCAAAGAAAGTATGTCTGACCTCACTGAAGATCTTACTGTTTGCAGATGACCCAAATGAGAATAAGATAATAGTATGATGTGGCTACAGACGAGCGTGTCTAAGAGGCTGAATTATTTGTAATGTTTTTTTAAAACTAGAAACTAGGGATACACTGAATCCAGGATTCGGTTTGGGATTTTTCAGCAGGATTCAGATTTGGACGAATCCTTGTGTCTGGCCGAACCAAAACCAAATGAAAGTTGGCGGTGGGAAGTGAAAAAAGTTCACACTTTTTTCTTTCCCGCCCCTAATTTGCATATGCCAATTAGGATTCAGATTCAGTTCGGTATTTGGCCAAATCATTCACAAAGAATTTGGGGATTCGGCCAAATCCCAAAAGTAGTACATACCTACTAGAAACAATATTAATTTGAAATCTGCAAGAGCTTTCCAAGTCAGAGGTCTCTTAGACATTGTTAGACATTACTATTATCCTTCATTTATATAGTACACATATATCCTGCAGACACACAGACAGACATAATTTGGTCAGTTTCCTCAGATGCCACTTAATCTGCCTAAAGTTTTTTTATCATATGGGAGGAAAGCTAAATTTGGGGATAAAACACCATCTTATGTTGTCTCACAACACTCTTTGCAGATAATTGCATGGGTCAGTATCAGATCTAGAATATCACCAGTGCAGGGAAATCTATTGCTCCAAGAGTAGGGACAGATAATCTGGATAATTCCAGTCTTTGTAGAATGAACATTCCCTTTATTTCTGCCATATATTTGTCTAACCTTGCACTAGAGATCTTTAACGACTATAGGGCTCATTTACTGTGCACCACACAGTGTGCAAAGAGCAGAATGCAGCAGGCGGGGGGGGGGGG
>CM044444.1:35974168-35996948 GCA_024363595.1 Xenopus borealis | reverse complement strand
GGGGGGGGGGGGGGGCATGAGTGATTTTGCAGCCCCGAGGTCATAAATGACACTATGAATCTCTAGCCAGAACAAAGCTCAGGGGTAATTCTAGTCCACATAGAAACCCAGTGGTGCTGATTATGGGCATATTTAACAATGGTATTAGTCAAATACAGTATAAAGTGCTGTTAAGGCTTGATCTATAAGTGGATCTATAGGTACACAGAGCCAACAGAGATTTAAAAAATCCGACTTTTTGAATTGTGTTTACAGTATATATAATAAAGGTCCAGATCTCTTCTGTACAAAGATATAAACTGTGATGGGGACTCAATGAATCTGAAGTGTATATGGAATATGAAATACATACAGAGGTGGTGTCATGAATACACAGATTTCTTAGTTTAGTCAACTTTCACCTTGGGTGGTAGAATGTGTCTTGATATGATGGTGTCTACATCATGCCTACTCTATCATAGCTGCTACTCTGTGGGCAATATATGAAACTATGTAGTGTAGTATTAAAATGTAAAGCTAGTATCAATAGTATCTTTATCCTGATATATATATAGCAGTGTGATTTGGAACAGTTATTCACCAAAATACAAAGTGGTTAGTATCTAAAAGATCCAGTGCCATGTTACTACCTTTGAATGTCTGATTGTTGCAGATTTCAATAACTGTTTTAACTTCTAAAGACCCTCCAACTTTTCATAAGGCCATAGATATATTTATATCACTGTTTGAATAGCATTTACTGTACACTCACATCTGCACACTCTTTCCTCATAGCTAAGATTTTCCATACCTTTTACCAGCTTAGTTGCCCTTCTCTGCACCCTCTCTAATTCAGTAATGCTCAAAAAGGACATTACTGGATTAGAGAGTATACAGAGAAGGGCAACTAAGCTGGTAAAAGGTATGGAAAATCTTGGCCATGAGGAAAGACTGACCAAATTGGGGTTGTTCAAGCTGGAGAAAAGGCACTTATGGGGTGATATGATAACTATGTATAAATATATAAGGGGATCATATAATAATCTCTCTAATGCTTTATTTACCAGTAGGTCTTTACAGCTAACACAAGGTCACACATTGCATTTAGAAGAAAAGAGGTTCCGCCTAAATATTTGGAAGGGGTTTTTTTACAGTGAGAGCTGTGAAGATGTGAAATTCTCTCCCTGAATCAGTTGTACAGGCTGATATATTAGATAGCTTTAAAAAGGGGTTAGCAGGCTTTTTAGCAAGTGATGGAATACAGGGTTATGGAAGATAGCTCATAGTACAAGTTGACCCATTTTCCCCCCTCTGAGGCAAATTGGAGAGGATTCAAATGTTTTTTTTTTTGCCTTCCTCTGGATCAACTAGCAGTTAGGCAGGTTAGAATAGAGTTAAAAGTTTGAACTTGATGTACAAGGCTTAGGTTCATTTGATCAGTTTGTTACTGCCCACAGTTAGCTTGTCAGATTGTTAACTTTGCTGGGGTTTTGTAATCTCTATAAAATATCATGTAATATGGCAGTGCCATTTATCAATATACAGTAAACTGAAATATTAAACTGAAGTAAAAAAAGGGGGAGTGCTGTATTGCTGCTCTAAAAACACATACTGTACACGTTTGCACAAATGGCAGTCAGTGTAATAAATAATAATACATTCAAATATTGAATATAAAAAAAGTTTAAGCGTATTTTTGTTTTCTGTAACAAAAGAACAGTAAGCTTGCCAAAAATGCTAACCTTCCATTACTGTCATACCCAGCACAGAGTAAATAATACTTCTGAAGCACTTTGTTTTATATTATGTTGTTCTTATAAGGTAGTGCCTAGAACCATACACATGTTTATGACTAAAGCTTTGATGTCATGTGGTACCTTTGCTTTGGTTTTCTGCCCTCTTGTGGTTTCCTATGTGATTTAACAAAATATTCTTTCTGCACAGCAAACATCCACATCCTTTCTTCTCCTTCCCTCTAACTCTTTTATTGCTGAAGCATCTTCCTGTTGAAGGTTATATCTCCTAGATAATATTTTACTGTTTCCTAGTTTGGTGTTATTCTTCTTTCTTGTTAAGAAATATAGATCTGTTTTTCCTGTGACTCATTTATCCTTTCTTGATATTTTTAAAATTAGAACCCCCAACTGTGGCTGCTGCCTTTCATGTAATGTATTTACTCTTATCCAACTGTCCTTATGCCGGCACATATTCCATGTCTTTTATCCTAAAGTCTAGACTGTCCTTTTGTATTCCTGTTCCTGAAAATGCTTAATATAACAAAAAAATAATGTACATCATAACATAGGCATTATTTAGATATAAATAATGCCTTTGTATTTCACTGCCACATTATTCTTTATACACCCACCCTTTAATTTGAATAGCTTTGAAGAACACTTAGAGGGTTATTTATCAAAATCAGAAAAGTTCTCACAATTTTCTGAAAACTACTCCGACTGAATCTGCACATACTGTGTTCCCATATTTATCAATAAATATTTCTGAAAATGAATTTAAAATCATGAATCATTCAATTCTGATTTGTTACCAAAAACTGAGGCTTTTTTTGGATTTGTTGCTGAAACCTTTTCCGATCTGACCCCTAAAAACGAGAAAATCTTTGGATTGTTGAACAAAACCTAGTGCAGATCAGGATATCAACTGGACATCTGCCATTGACTTCTACATGAATCCATGAGAAACCAAATATTCTGTACAAATATTTAGGTCTTCACACACAAAGGATATCATGATTTATGTCATACCTGCCACCATTTCTGTTTCTTGGATATTATTATATCGAGACTATGTCTGCATCCGTTTTGACCAATTACAGACCTTAATGACTTCCACTTAAACATTCGCAGTGTTTGTACTAAAATTTCAGAATCACAAATCGTATTTTGTGACCAAACTTTTAAAGAAATTCCAGAGGTATAAACACTAAACTTAGCAATGTAATATTCGCCAGCTTACATTGCAAGCAGCATTGAACATTCATAAAAATGCAATTTTAAATAATCAATTTTTAAATAAGCAATTTTTATTATATTCCCCCTAGTGCTCTCCACTTAGCATTACCCCCACTCATTATGACATGACATGCAGACACACCTAGAGTATATCCTTTAATATATTAACAATTTCTCACTTTGTTATCCCTTTTGCAATTTGTTTTCTTTTCTTTGACTTCTCCAGTCTGTATCAACTTGACTTTACATGCATGGTTTGATTCTGTTAGCCCCAAAAAACACATAATTTTGAAAGATTTATGTCTCTTTTGTGGAGGATTGCGCTATAAAGTTGCTAGACATTTCAATAAATTTCTTCTGTCCTGCCATTTGCCATTTATAGAATGAAATCTCTTTTGGCATCTTTCACCTTGTGGATCTTTGCTTAAGAAACATTGCTCTACCCATTGCTTTCAGCAAATAACCCGTTTCCTGCACTGCTGGCAAGAAGGTGAGCATAATTTGCTGTTAATTCATTAGATGGCAGTTGGCCTTGTTTAGGAATCTCCTTAGGAACTACTTAATATGGAGGATATTTTGAACCCCTTTAACCAATAAGGGATTCCGGAGACAGAAAGGGTCTCTTTGACCTAAGGAACATCAACTGTGTACATCTGAAAGCCCTAAAATAAGTGCATCTACAGCCCTAAGCCAGGTGGAACAGACTGTTTCTTGCCAGGGCAAGCTAGAGACAGGTTAGACCTATAATAACTTGCCTCAGAGGCGAGAAGCTGCCTAACTAGTTAATATGGTCAGCCCTGGACCCATAAAAAACCTTGTGTTGGGTTAGTACCTCTTCCATAATATAAGCTCAGGGTAAATACCATGCACACTGAGGCAAGTGTAGTGGGAGTAACCCTTCACGAATACTGCATGTTTGAAGAATGGGTCTGCCCCTACAACATTACACAGATTGATGCAATAAACGTGCAGGGGTTCTCCCCACTACATTTTCCCGTTGTGCATGGAATTTCATGTGGGCAGCTCTGGCCCCAACAAATATAAGGAAAATAAATGTGCAACATGGTGCTGGACACAGCAGAAAGGAAATAGTGGAAGCAGGCATCTATTGGAGCTTGTCCTTTAAAGCTTTAGAGCAGTGATCCCAACCAGTGGCTCTTGATAACATGTTGCTGACCAACCCCTTGTATGTTGCTCCCTGTGCCCTTAAAGCAGGTGCTTATTTTTAAATTCCATCTTTGGAGGCAAATTTAAATTGAATAAAAACTAAGTGTAATGCCAAGAAAGGCTGATCTACATATGATCTATAAATAAGCCAATCATACACCTTATTTGGTACCCTCAGGGACTTTTTTCGTTCATGTGTTGCTCTCCAATTGTCTTTAAATTTGAATGTGGCACAGTTTAAAAAGGTTGGCGACCCCCTGCTTTGGGGCAACTCTCCTGCGAAGATGTATCCAGGCCAAAGGAGACACTACAATACACAGGAGGAGAATCAGCCCCTGCACTGGCATCAGCCTTCTTCTTTGCCTACACTAGAATCATTGTAAAACACTGGCACATGTGGTGGATTTGGGCACCTTGTAAGAAAGTAGAAAGTGATGGAGTGTTGTATGTGGGAATGTTGTAATCTTTTTTATGTGACAAAAATGTGCATGTATGTAAAATGTATGTTTATTGAAAATTGTTGGGTGTAATTTGTGTGAATTGCCACTAGATGGCAGTTTTAGTTTAGTTTAAGTGTAATTTCTACCCAGACCACCAGAGGCCACTGTGGGACACAGAAGGGTTATAAAAGGAGGTTCCCCACCCTAGGTGAGCAGTCTTGATGGGAGGCGTGGCCAAAGCAACATCATCTGGATGGTGAGTGAAGACTTAATATATAGGAAAAGTTCGAATAGGAAAGTGAGGGAGCGCTAGGTGCACGAGTTAGCCAGAATATCTAGTAAGGGCCCCATCAAGGATGGAAGGGGAGTTAGACTCCTACGGGCACTCCGTAAGTGATGGAATCAGTGACAGCTGAGGGCTAGGTAGGAAGGACACCAAGACTTCAGGCCAGGACTTGGATGGAAAAGATTCTAGCATGGAAGAGTGGAGGGGTATCACCAGAGGTACCAGGCCATTATTGGAGAATGGGGGGATACGAGTGGAAGCATATAACGGATCACTAGCAGTTAGGTGGGATCCAAGGTCTTAAGGAAAGGTGTGCCTACCTAAGCTGATTCCATTAAACATCTGTAACAGGAAGCTCCTGGTGTGCCTGAAAAAAAGTTGCTGTGTTTTGAAAGTACATTTTTTTTTTTTTTGTGTTTGTTGTGGAGTTTACCATCATAAGGGTTAACTTCCCCTTTAACAACTGGAAGCCCCGCCCACAACCATAATCATGTGTTTCCAAGCTGAAATCTGCCACGTGATCCTGCACCCTAGCTGACACAAAAGTTCCGGATTTAGGCAAAGGAAAAGGTTGATGCAAGTTTACAGGTTTTTTACAGATTTTTAGCCTGTGTTCTGCAGGCCAAAATTTAGTCCTGTGTGACATTACTTTAAGGGAGTTATTTATTGAGCTCCTTATTTTTCTGGTCAGACTTTTAAAAAGGAAAATACAATTGTTTTGGAGAAAAAAAAACTAAATTTTTTCGGGATTTATTAAAGTCCGATAACATTTATGAAAAAAGTGTAAAATCTGAAAAAACTGTAGGGTTCTGTTTTTTTAATGATTTAACTGTAAATTTTTCCACACAAGTAAAAATGAGTGAAAATGTATTTACAAATAGGGGGGGGAGTCTGTGAGTTGGGTGAGAACTTTTTGTATTTTGATAAATAACCTCCGATGTGTAAGTTCTGAGTGTGTGCAATGATCTGTTTTCAATATTGGAGGAGGAAACATCAATGTGGCCCTAATTATTATACAGTTTATCTTTGTTGTGTGTATAGGGTTGCCACCTTTTCTAGAAAAAAATACTGGCCTTCCTATGTTATTATGGTTTTTCCCTATACTTAACATTGCAATCATGCAACATTTTTACCGGCCAGGCCGGTAAAATAGCAGCCAGGTGGCAAACCTATGTGTGTAGCATAGTTTAAATGCTCCTTTGGCTTTGACTACACCAAACATTAAATTTTATCTAATTTAAAGCAAACTGCAAAGGTAACAGATTTAGAGATGCAACATCAAAGCACTTTTTTTTAAAACAAACCCAGGTAAGGGTTCCAGGTTAGTCCCATCGCCATGAAACAGCACTAAGCATGTAATCTACATCTAACATGGTAATGGGTTTTCATATTTGAAGATCTATTATGTGGATCATTGTTTTTTAGTAACAAGAGCCGGTTTATATATATATAACTGAAATGTATGTGATGCAGTGGGCAAAGTTTCCCAAGCTCCAGTACCCATAGTAACTAACTAGCAGTTAACCTTGTTCTAGGCTAGTGCAATTCAACAGAAGAGAGCAAACAATTGCACAGCTGGTATGGGTTACAAGACAAACTCTGCCCCTGTATTTATATGTCGTGAGAAAGTCCCTTATCTGACCCTAGCCTAATAAACTCCTTATTCATTAATCATGGGCCAACAGACATCATAGTTGATAGCTTAATAAATAAAGATGATTAACTTGTCTATTAATGAGAATACTGTAGGCTGTTTTGCTAATTTAAACCATGCTGCTGAATGGTCTTGACAAATACAGTTTAGCCATATCAGAGAACAGATAGACCATCCTCTAATTCCCCTGAATCATAGTCATTATCCCCAAAGAAAAGATTCTATTTGCCACTTCTGCAACAGTCATAAAGCTACTTTGTGGCATAGCCATCAATCTCAACACCAGGCTCATCATTAACCCACCACCATGCATCCATCCATCACATGTGTTATACTTGTCTTAAACAGGCCATATACATGCTGACAACACTTCTAGACAAAGTCTACAACTTATTGGTCTGTTTGTAAACTTGACTTGACTGTTGATTTTATGGAATTTTATGCCATAGTGTTAATAATATAACCATGCCCTATACTTGTTGTACAAACCAGTACTCAGCTAGGCATACAAGAATTACAGTTGCAGCCATTGGTACTCCTGGAGGGCCAGTTCTGTTGTATACAAGCAGACAAGATTTTTATTTTCTATCAACATCTCTATAAATGTCCAAGAATGGTTGTTTGCACTAATGTCTGTTTTTCAATTCCTGCATAAAATATATGCAATGTGATATAATGACATTTTTGAACTAATGTAGGAGTTACTTACAGTAAGTGCTGGTAATAGCTTTGACTTGTATCTCACCCCATATTCAGATTTATGGAATCGCCTTCTGCAAACTTGTCAGAAATGTAAGGCTTAGCAGTCCTTCCGAGTGCCAGGAATCTGCAAGGATTTCTAAATTCATGAGGCAAAGTATTTTTTTCACACTTGGTGGTGTTTAGCATGATCCATGTAAACAAAATTCATTTTATTCATTTGTGTATTTGTTGCATTTGTACATGAAACATGCAAGGAAATATTTCCATAAACAAGCTATACATTCCAAGTTGTGTCTTTCAGCTTACTGAAAAGGTATAGTTTATTGTGTAATTAAGCATACTGGGCAATACATACTATTTGGTCAAGCTAAACATGTCAGCCAGATCTCACTGCAAATTGCTGACTGAACCTCATTGTATTGGATAAAAGTGCCCATTGTATTCTTTAGGCCCAATTGGGCCCCACTCGTATGGGGGCCCTGCTCCAGTGCAAGCTCTGATTCCTATTCCTAGTAGCCCAGATTACCCCTAATCCAGATTTGCCGAGCCCGATCAGACCTGATTGGCCCAGGCGTCAGCTGAACCTGATTGGCCCAGCCCACCCCCAAACCCAATTTGCCCATATAACAAGTTAAATGCATTAATGTTGATTATATAATCCATGGTGCTGCACAAACACAGTTTACAGTGGTAACCAAAATTTGCACTATTTTTTAGTGCACATAGATTAAAAAAAGTGAGGGAACATTTTCTCCCAGTTGCCCAGCCTGCCCCGTCCCCAACGGGCAGCCGTCACTTGGACAGAGGTGATAGCAGGCACTATTTGCCCATCCAGCTCTGTGACCCTGCAACAGACAGCAAAGTTCTTTCTAGGGGGCCCCGCCAAAATGGTTCCAATTGGGCCCTGTACTTGGTACGACCATCCCTGTCTTAAGGGTCCCTAAGCCAGTTTCTAAATATTTGTGTAAGGTCGTTCTGAATTAGGGACATGGAAATATTTCAATGTCATATACAAATCAGCAGACTTTTGGCAAAAGTTTGGCAAATTACAAATCAGTCCTTGAAGCGAGTCATGATACATTGCCGCAAAGCATTCCATTATAGGAATCATGAATGTGTGGCTTTGTAAATGGTTGTGCAGCAATGACTTTTGTTTCTCAGGCCAGGAATGAATTCATGGTTAGCAGATTCATATGTAATGTAATAAGTATAAATCAGTTAACAGAACAAAGATGTGCAGTGAAAACAAGATTTTTCCTTATACCACTGGAGAAATGAATGCAAGTTTTCTAGTTTATGCAGTACAGACAGGGCCACCATCGGAGGGAGAGAGAGGGTACTGTTGTGTTCTGCATCACAAGGGGACCCAGTGGTGTCACAAAAGTTACAAATTGTGTAAATTAAATATAACGTTAAAACTTTTCTTGACTTACTTAGGAACTGAACTTAACTTAGCAAAGATTATACATAACTTGTGTATCAAACAAAGAAGGAACAGTAACACCAGTATCTATCAGGTCTGGACTGAGAGTTAAAATAGGCCCTGGCATTTCAGGTACAGAGGCCCAAACAGTCCACATTTTTGATTGTTTTAATCTTGTGACTTTGTAATTCATTGTGATGTGTTACACTCTGATTGGATGCAACCTCTTTAAATGGACTATTTGGGGAGATGTTCAGTAGCCTATGAGTAAGTGCCCCAATAGGCACGAAACACGTCAGGCCATTTGTGTATATGTCCTAATAAATTGATTGAATTTTTTAATTAATTTTTTTGGCTATTAGCATTTATTTATGAGGAAGTATTTACAAATTGTTTTCGTTCTGGTTAAATTCATGCACCCATGGACTGGGGTGAACTGTAAGTACAACCTCTTTTTCTTTATTTGGAGCCTCCCATGCAGGGCCGGATTTACATAGCGGGCTCCCCTAGGCCCACTGCCATTTGTCGCTCCCATACTCTGCCCTTTATTCGCAAATTTTCATCATCAGGACTGGATCAATGGGGATTGGCGCATGGGAAATTTAAAAAACTATAGTATCTCCTATGTATCCCCAATGTTTCTGAACCAATGTGGGTGTGACTGGGCAGCATGCCGCCCCCTAAAATTCTGTCACCCTAGGCCTGGGCCCATGTGGCCTTTCCACAAATCCGGGCCTGTTGGTAGGTTAAACAGTTAATTAATGAATTATATAAATAATAATTATTTATTAAAAGTGCCATTTGATGTCAATGGTTATATGGTTTAATATACAATTATTTCCATTTTATCGTGTGCTATTATGCATAAATGTCTGGATTGCATAAAGATTCACTTCCAGAAAATGCGAGCGGGGAGGCAGCACAGTAGCTGGCCTAGGAGGGCAAGAAGGGTAAATCCAGCCCTGCTCCCATATAGATACAAACTACTATTATTGCTATAACTTAGTATAATATCCTCTATAATATACTGCAGAGGCCCAATCATCCCACATAGAGGACCAAACAGCCCCCACCAGCCCACTAAATATTGATTTTCTATGGGACCTTATAGCAACACCTCTGGCATTTGCCAGAACATACAGATTGCCAGTCCGGGCCTGGTCTCTATGTCTATCTAGGCAAACATAGGTGCAAACTCCACTGACCACTAGTTTTACTATTTATTTGAACTACTACTGATTAATTATTGGTCCCCCAAAGCAAAATCTTTGGGCCCCTAAACTTATTCAGTTTACGTAACTTCTGAAAAACTTGTAGGGGGTGTCAAGCACGTACTTCTTCTCCCTGGCTGCCCCCAGTTCTGGAAGAGGTCGAATCGCACAGAAATCCTGCCTCCCCCTGCTGGCTGAAATTTTACAGCTATTTATTTCAGGGCCGGCTCTAGTAGTAGGCAAGTGCCTAGGGTGCAGAAGCGCCTATTGGCGTAGGCACATGCATGGAAGTGCAAGAAGTGAGAGGACCGGACATGGGGTAGGTTTGCTCTCTAGGCACTTGCGCAACTTGAACATGCGTGTCAGCATCAACTTGCGCATATGCGCCACTGTCAAATCCCACTTGCTCAGCCGGCGCCGTGCTGAGCCAGGTTGCCTAGGGCATCTCCCGGTGTGTCCTGGCTCTGATTTATTTTAGGTTAGCTTTCCTATTAATAATTTAGCCTTATGGCATTGCTAAGCAACATACAGAATTCAGTTTTACCTCACTTTAACCCCTCTGTGTGTATTAAACTTAAAGGGCAAGGAAAGTGTAAAATAAAATAAGGCTAGAAATGCTGTATTTTGTATACTAAACATAAACATGAACTTACTGCACCACAAGCCTAATCAAACAAATGATTTATGCTTTCAAAGTTGGCCACAGGGGCTGTCATCTTGTAACTTTGTTATACATCTTTGCCTGACACTGGCACTGCACATGCTCCGTATGGTCTGTGCTGCTTAGGGATCGTCATAAATGATCAAGAAACAAAACTGCTTGAGTTCTGCATGCTGGTAAGTAAGGCAGGGGCTCCCTCTGCTGTTCATAAGTATGATTGTTTCCCTGCCAGAAGTTAGGGACCGTCTGACAATTCCTATCCACAGCATTAAATGAAGGCAGAATTTCACTGCATGCAGTCATGTTACTTATAAAAACGGTACACATTTTTAAATTAAAGTATATTGGAGATAGGTTTCTTTTTCATTAAAGAAAGTAAAAATTGGATTTTAATTCTTTGCCTTTCCTTGCCCTTTAATAATGTTGCCTTATAACCTGGCTAAATAGAATGCTAGTTTTACAAAAAAAAGAAAGTTTATCCACATACTGCTCTTGCTAAGTTTGTAACAGGTTCATCTGTTGCTTACAAGCTGTGTTGAGCCAGGACAGCCGGCCATGCCACCACCACCACAGACAAGCATATGTGTGCGTGAACAGGTACATGCCAATTCAGAGCTTGTCTTTGCACTAAGGTTACCCCTTGCCAGAATATGTTCTGGTATAACAGGAGCAAAAACATTCAGCTAACTGTGCTTTTAACCCGAATAAGAGAGAGTCATAAGTATTAGCATTGGCATTCCTATGCACTAAGCGCAATTCATCAGCAATTGTATTGTGGAATTGTATAGTAATACAGTGGCATTAGAATCAGATCAGAAGAAATCAGAACATTAAAAATAACTTTTGTTAACTTTTTTTTTTTAAGATGTTGCTGCTTTTTGTGAAACATAGGCTATACTTCACCGTTTATCAGTGGGATTACAGTATATTTACTCAATGTAGGTTTAATGGTTTTAAGAGAAACATAATGTAAACGTTGTCGTATTGGCTCTGCTAAAACAAACATCCTTTTCCTTCCTCTGTCAGCCCTATTTCACACTGACCACAGAGGAAGATTCTGATAAGACCATCATTCCCAGGAACAACATTACTGAAGAGGCTGCCAGCATCCAAAGCTTCCTTGAAAAATACCCTTTTTTCTCCTAACTAAATTTTGTGCTCACCACACAGGAACAGGCCCTCACATTGTCTGCTGACCTTTCACATTTCCACACTGGCTGGGAGGGATTTTTTTTTCCGTTCTTTGTTAAGAGCCTCCCCCCACCCCTAGTTTCTAACTTGAAGGCAGTTCAAAGGGGTTTCTGTAAGTCCTTCAGATCGAGCGCAGGAAAGCTCAAGTGGATATTAGCCTGTGAGAGAGAGAGAACCATGGCAGAGAAGCTGTGTGTGTTTATCTGCTTCACTGGGCTGATATACCTGGTCGCTCCTTCAGCAAGCAGATATCATTATGATGCTGGATTGTCCCCTATAGGTTCCAGATTAGAGGTGCATGGGGTATCCTCATACCCTCATGGACTTCCTGGGCACACTGATAATCTGGACAGCAAAGGTGTTTTGGACCAGGGCTTAACTGATGTACCAAGTACTGTTCCATCAGAAAGCAGCAAAGAAGATTTCCATGATGCCAAAGAGCCTTACCCAACAAGCGGGTGAGTAAAATGTTATCTGTTGTTTCTGCACACCTGAAATGCTTTGCCATTCCCTTCTTCAGATATTGAATTAAATACATTTTGGTTGTTGTGTTGTGCATTAGTGTAAATTTTAAAATCCCACAACAATGTCGACGAGACACGAGTAGCTCACTGTCCTCAAGCAAGCAATATCGACTTCTGAATATGAAGAAGATTCAGATTATATAGGAAACTCAATTTCTTTCCCTTATTATTCATGGTTCATACACAGGAAATGTTGGCATTGTGTCATTGACTTTAGTAGCATGCAGAGACTCAGCTGTCAGACTGGGAACTGGAAGTGCAAAGGAATAATAAGCAGATCTTTATATACTATAGTCATTCATTCTTGCTTCTTGTATCCTGAATAAAAATGCACAAGGCATTTCATGAATGGGTTCAATTGAAAACAGCCAGCAGTAGCAATTTTACATATTTACCTACCATAGAATTGTATATTTTCTGAGGTTACTGTAAATCTGACCCACACTGTCTGCGGGTGGGTGAGCTCTGCTGTTTCACCTGTCAGAACTCAAGTCACCTCAATGCAGGTATGATGTCATTTAGTTATAGGGTTCTGTTAATTACACTGCTAATTATTTTCCACAGCCATATCTTGTCCTGGCTGTCAGTAGAATGCCGTGCAGAGACTTCCTCCTTAATGTTTTTTTATTCGTAACAGCTACATTTCAAACAAACATGATGAAGTGGTTTACATTTAACATTAAATATTGGCATGTATGCAGGAACTGCCATACCAGTTGATTTAACATCTCTCATGTTGATAATTTATTTTCCAAGACCTCATTATAAAGCAAAGCTCAGAGAGAATGCTATTCAAACTAAGTGAGGTCATTTATTAGACAAAGAAAAATAATGCAAGAGTTTTGCCTGGGAAGCTATAGCAATCACACTGCAGTGTAGCACTTAAGTGTGACTGACATGAGGACTTCCAAAGCCACACCTATTGACAGGGTTTTTTTTATACCTTGACAGGCTCATTACCTTATGGAAGCCCCTCGCAGGGAGTAAGGAAACCCCTTACACGAATGGGCCAGACCTAGTCAAGACCCTCCTTACATAGGAGCAGGTGCAAGCATTGTTGGAAAACATTTTGCAACTAATGCTGGGATGGCCATAGACGTAACAATTACTATCTTTCTCGGAAAAGATTTTTCCAAGACACATTGTTTGTTTCAACACACACGTATAGAGCTGAATTGTCAGATATACAGGTAGAAACAATAGAATTCTACCTGTATCTGACGATTCAGCACAAACAATAGCCGATGTTAAGGGTGCCTTCAAAGGCATCCGATCAAAATTTTCCGTCCAGCCCGATCAACCAGCTGACTGATATCTTAATCTTCTGATGATATCAGTTGGCTCATTTCCCACCATACATGCACCAAATATCGTACGAAAATTCATTTTGTACGATATTATCTGTGCGTCTATGGCCACCTTAATGACAATTCTGTGTCATGTTCCTATTGAAGGTAACTCTTAAGCCTCTGGCAGCAGGGTTTTGGTATTATGTTAACACAATTTTATATGACATTATAGGGGCCACTTTAAATTCCCTGCACCCACCTGGCTTAGGTGAATCTTGTGTATTAGGACATTATCATGTTATATTATTTTTATTTGTCCCTTTATACAGATTCTTTCCCATCGTTGGTGGTCCTTTCTCTTATTAACTCATTTCATTATTTCATCACTCATTACGGTTTGAAAAAAACAATGGGAGGCATTTGTTACTTACAGTGTGCAAAGCGCTAAGTACAAATTTGTGTGTGATTGGCTACATTTTTTTACTGAAATTGTGTTTTTTCACAAATGTAAGGGAAATTAGAATATTATTGTAAATCACATGAGCATGTGTGAAGATGGGTATCATACGGGAATGGAGTTGGCATTCACTTGTGCATTTGCACAAACTGGGCACAAATGCAATCGTATGTGGGTGCAGAGTACAGATGAAACCATGGACTTACATTGAGAATTACATTATTAACATGTATTTCTATAGCGCCAACTTGTTTTGTAGCGCTGAGAATTACATTACATTGAGAATTTATGAGCTCATAAATTTGAATTACCCAGAACCACATAAACCCTCTCTTTTTTATAGCATTCTTTCAAGAAAAATTAGATTTGTTACAACCATAACAACTGCAAACCTCCATGGAAACTTAACAAAAGAAGCTATCCAAACAGCAGATAGTTATGTTTTCTCATCAAAGGCCTTGCAAATTTGCAATTACTTGAGGCTTGAGCAGTATGTCTACATGGCATTTCAACTGCATGAGCCATTTTATGTTTATATGCTGCTGGCATAGATAGGTAGATTCATTGATTGCTAGATAGATGGTAGATAATGGTCCTCATTTACATGTAAAAATCATAGCACTTCTCTTGCAGCCTGGACTATTATTTCACCTATGTGTGTGGCCTAATCACATGCCAAGTGGCAGATTAGTCTGTGTGTCATCTGATTGGATTATGCAAGGACCAGCCTAGGCGCAGCTTTTATTATTATTATTATTATTATTATTACTATTATTAATAACATGCATTTATATAGTGCCAACATATTCGGTAGCTTTCTGCACAAGTCCTAAAAATTCTTAATCTCTCCATTTCTCAGACTCAGATGTGGTTCCTAGTTGCCATTGACATTGACATTGCCCTCATAACAAACATTTTGAATACATCTTCAGTGTTAGATCAATAAACCTCATACAATAAACAATAGTCCTTTATATTTTTGTATACATTTAAGTAGAATCATGCAGGAAGGCATATATATATATACAAAGCAATATGGTGGCTAATGTTCTCCGCAAACATTGGGGGATTCTTCAATCCTCATATCCGGAAGTTCAGGAATTTGGTCGTCCTCCATTGATATCATATAGAAGGGGGAGAACATTAGGCAGTCAATTGGTACATTCTGACACAAAAGAAAACAAAATGTTAACACAATCATATATGGGTACAAGATCTCAGGGGATGTCTCCCTGTCTATCTTGTTCCCAATGCTGTTGTGTACACAAAGGAACAATATTTGAGCATCCGACTACAGGTCGCAAGTATCCTTTGAGGGGGTACTACACATGTTTATCTAAATTTGCTGTTTACGTGTTAATTTGTCCTTGTGGTCTCCTCTATATTGGGGAGACCACGTTACAAATAAAAACACGGATATCCCAACATAGATCTACAATCAGGAGAGGTAATGTAAAGTTGCCAGTTTCTAAACATTTTGTGGAGAAAGGCCACTGTGATACAGATTTGAAGTACATGGTTCTGGAATGTGTACCCCCCCCCCCAAGTAGGGGGGGGAGATAGAGAGCTGTTAAGAAAAAGGGAGGTTTGGTGGATACATCAGTTAGGGACGTTAGCCCCAAACGGGTTGAATAAAGATTATGACCTATATGTATTTCTATGATGGGCTAAATATTAGATCTATATTCATCTCTGTTTTTTATTCTTTGTTTTGTTTCCTTTTAGTTTTTTGGGATATGCAGTGGACTAACATTAAATGGGTATATACCTGTACAGAAGAAATTGAGCAACTAATGGGTTAATGTGTGAGGATTGTTAATGATGTCATATGCTGTCTGTAACTTCCTGTGTTACTTGGTATAAAGCTGTGAAACTTAATGTGTGTTATTTAAATGATGCCCTTGGCTTGAGAAAGGGGTTTGTATACCCTGAAACGTCGCCCTATGGGCTCTGGTATGTTCTTTTTTCACAATACATATCCTTTTTGCATTTAAACTTTGGAGTGCTGTGTCAGTTTTTTTATTTTTCTATGATATTGGCTACTTTGGCAGTGCCTTTTTGATTACTTGCACCCAAAACTAAGAGGGTTGTGCGGCAATATTTTGTTTATTTTTTATATATATATATATATATATATATATATGATGTAGCAAATAACTGTATTGTAGGATTATTGGTTTGGCATTTTAATCATATACTCTACTGAGTACTTTATAAGTGGCTTAAAAGTACTCAAAGTATTGAGGAACTGTAGGTTCCCAGGTGTAAGGATACTTACTGACATCAGCATGCTGCTGTCCCTCTGTGGTGACATCACATCTGTGCATTGATGAGCTCACATCATCACAGTGATTCTCGTAAGGGCACAGATTCAGACACTTGCATGTCTAGAGCAGGACGTCATGTCTCCTAAATTCTGGTGCTTAGCATTCAGACATGTCTGCGAATTGCAGCGAAATCTGACAATATTTTAGGAAAGGCCAGGTGCAGCTCTTTGCCTTAAAGCCTAGCCTTATACCTACTGCTATTATATCCTGTCGCTGTTCCTGCCTGTTTCCTGACCACAAACCTCTGCTGCCTGTCTTAACCTTCTGCTTGTGATGAGACCTTGAATCTATGCTGTCTGCATTTGATCCTGATCTGTTGACCAAGCCTTTTATCTCAACCCTAGTACCTCGCTTCAATTCTACTATTTAGCCTCACTGGCTTCTTTCCACCCGCAGTCCTCCTGTTCAACCTTCGAGTAGGATTTGCATTATATGAGCTACTTGTGGGTGGAGACAACCTTGACTGAGTCCTTCCTTCGCTGGGACCTTTGGTAAGCCTAACACCAAGAGAGGAGAAATACTACCAATTAGCATCAAGTGGATACCAATAATGCAGTGAATTGTAATTGGTAGGGTTAACTGCTATATTGCATTACACTTGTGTGCACTTTCTTCCTCCAGAAACATTTTTCAGGTATGGACAGATGGACAAGGCCTAATGCAGGTTGCACATCCTGCCACTTCTACCATGGGTCTGAGAATAATGATCAATATAGGGGTGGGTAGAGGGTGGGAGGGGGAGATGCCTATCTGCCTCCCATCACCCAACCCTATTGAAGGGAAAGCTGCCAAATGCAGACAGTATCCATTCAAAACACATTGCTCCAGAAATGGAGCTCAGAGGCCTCCAGATATTTGCACAATGCCCCATGCAGTGGGCAAAATGCAAAATAAAGGACGACTGAGTCATTGTGAATGACCCTTGTTAACTATTGGGGCAGCATAGACAGTAACAGTGTAATATGTTAATGGAGATAATTAGAGGGTATGTAGACTGGTTCAGTCTTTGAACTATACATATTCAGTAATTGCTATACAACCCAACATGAATGAGTCTGAGATGTGAACACAAAGACACAGTGTTGGACTGGCCTGCTAGAACACCAATGAATCTCCCAGGGGGCCTAGACATTTGTGGGCCACAGTATATTGGCTATTGTGTAAGACAGTTTCTGTGTGTAAGAAACTGCTTGTATGTCGCAGTATGTGTGATAGACAACATGTGTGTGTATGATGTCATTTCACAATAACAACTTTTACACATCGAACCTTCCTGCCTATATTCTTGTTAGCTGGTTTATTGGCCAATTATGAGGGCAACACCCTGAATAATTACCAAGACTAACAGTGTCTGCAGACAAATGGTATTCTACACTAGGAACCCCCCACCCAAAGACACCATATGCAGTTACTGGGAGCCACAAAGGAACACACCCAGTCTCCTAGGTTTAAAGAGAGGCACAATACAATATGTTCACACTTTTTATAAAGTAGCTTGATAAAAAAAACTGACAGATTTTTAATCCGTATGCGTTAGTCAGCAAAAAAAAAAAAATTTCCCTTCTACAGCAGACACCTTCCACTGTCCTCCTTTATAGTCATGAACACTTCAATATTACAGATTTTTAATTAGACAATACCTGATTGCAATTAAATTTAATAAACAAACTTTACAGTGCATGCAAACATATTTACACATAAATAAAAGAGATATGATGATATATAAAAGATATGCATACAAATCTAATTTCAAACCCCTTTATAATGTAACATTGTACAATGCAAGTGGAGCAGGACATACTGTCCCTTGTTTAGTATGAGGGTAATAAACTGGTAAAGATCATTAAACAAATTGTATTCCCATTTTTCAAATTTTTATGAGAGTAAACCAAGCCCTAGGAAGGCACAGCTAGCATTCGCTGCCATATTATACCTCCTGCCCTCCATCCAATTAGCTTTGGTGACTTTTGGCTACCCTGTCCTGAAGCATCTACTCTGTATGAAAGAACTGGATCAAATCTTGTGCCTGTTATGAAATTCCTTGATATATTATAATGCTGTAACAGACATGTTGTAGGCTTAGTAAGCTATAGCAAACAATCAGACGTATGCTTTTAAACAATAGTAGTGAATGGTACCTGCTGTAGGTTACTAAATGGTACCTGCTGTGGGTTACTAAAACTGGTACATACTCGCACCTGTTATCTTTTAGGGATACTTAATTATAAATAATATTTTTGCCTCATTAGAGAAGAATTAATGTAAGCACAGAATGCAGCCCATTCCCATTAAATACTGATAAAACCAAGTGTAGAAGGATGACTGGGAGGAATAAATAACAATGCAACTCTTTTAGATTATTTAAGTTTGAACTTTTGCCAGGAAATACCTGAACAGTTGATTGTGATTTTCCTCCAAAGTATTAATGAGTTAACACACATAAGTCCAGTTAGTATTATTTACTGAACGACATCATGCCTAAGGGATGCTAATCAAAGAAAAAATATGGTTCAGTTTAATGAAACAGCCTGTCTATAAGGCATTGAATATTGCCTGGTAATGATATTGACAGATCAGTTCTTCATCTATCAGCAGATTTTCAGTAGTAGATTTTGAGCCATCAGGGAAGAAGATTTGTTTTCCCAGTTCTTTCTCTTGTTTAGCCCTTGTAGGGGGGGCAAATTTAATTTTACACATATGGTGAATTTGCGCTCAGGGATGCCATCAAGGGGACACTGGTGGAGACAATTGTCTCTGGTCCAATGGATTCTATATGTTAAGGGAGGCCCAACAATGCTGGATTAGCCAGGCCCCCCTTGAACTGCAGAAGTAGGAGCCGAGTTACGCCAAAGCAGGAGCCGAGTTGCTCCAAAGTGCGAGCCAAGCC
Source organism: Xenopus borealis (assembly GCA_024363595.1). Classification (NCBI taxonomy): domain Eukaryota; kingdom Metazoa; phylum Chordata; class Amphibia; order Anura; family Pipidae; genus Xenopus; species Xenopus borealis. Next base: position 35,977,778 of record CM044444.1, on the reverse strand, counting down.
ATGCTGAAAGTCACAGAGCCGAGGAAGAAAGTCACAGAGCCGAGGAAGAAGAAAGGTTGTTTGTTTGACATTATGAGACAAAAAAATCGAGCAAAAAAAAAGTGTGTGAGATGATTTCCTTAATCAATTAAAGCAAGCTCTGTGTGACTTACATTAGCCCCTTATTCATAATACCCCAATAATTATTTCGCAAATGTAACGAATATCTTGCTTTCTGTCCCACTACAAAGCAAAGTGCACATTTCTCTATCCCTGGAAGTGCTGCAGACATGATAGTCCTGGGGCATAGCACAAAATGTAATTCTCATCTGGTGTCGGTTTGCATTAGACATTAAGACAGGGTATGCTGTTGAATGTGCATGTGTTAAGTTTTCACTGGTTCACCTCCAATTTTCCACATATACTTAAATACATTTCCTCTAGACTTTAATGGGGGGGGGGGGGGGGAGCACAATGTTACTTTTCATAGAATTCAGTTCCTAGAAGAAAAAGGACAGTTGAAATAAGCTTATTAAAAATGTTTATGTTATTACCACAATACACTTTATTATAGAAATGTCATTATGGTAGCAAGACATCAGTGCTTCACAACACACTGCATAATTATTTCCCTTGTCATTATATTTCCCTTGTTACATTGTAGTAGTGATGGGCGAATCTCCCGAGAGATTTCCAGCGAAATTCGCGAATTGGCGGAAAAATTCGCGAAACGAGTCGCGCGTCGTTTTTGCCGCGTGTCGCGTCAATCGCGGCGCGTTGCGTCATTTCTGACGCGCGGCGCATCACGTCGTTTCCGACGCGCGTCGCATCAAAAACGACGCGCAACCCGTTTTTTTTGGCAAATTTTTCTGCCGAATTTTTGCTGGGGTTTCGCGAATTGCGGGAATTCGCCGCAAATTCGCCCCTGGCGAATAAATTTGCCCATCACTACATTGTAGTAATAATGTCTGCAGAACTCATTTTTCAAATATTATTTACATTTATTGCTACCCTTTCCTAAGAGACAGATGAAATCAATAACATAACTGATTTTCAGAAAACTATACAATTGTTTCATAAGTGAAACTTTTTAAAAGGATACTTTCAAATAGTAGTGGGGAAACGTTTTTCATTATAGAGCTCTTTACGGTAAAGTGTAATTTCAGGTGAGGCTGTAAGCACAATGGTACAGCACCTTGTTACTATGACACCATGCTTTCTCTTATCTGGTGAGTCTTTTTCTTCCTGGCATGCAAAAGTGGAGCACTACAATATGGGGATCCAAACTCAGAATGCACATCAGCTTCTCTACTTGTCTAGGCATACAGTACATGAGTAGTAAATGAAATGGGTCATACAACTGTCATAAAGTCATACAGCTATTTTCATGGTTATGTTGATTTTCAAGTTGGCTGCTTCAGCCAGACACTTTTGTTCAAAGATGGGGCCTTCTGCCCTACAAATATACATCAGAAGGCCCCAAACAGGTCTGGCTGACTTGCAACATAATAGGGAAGTCATTTAGCAGAAACATAATGCTGAGCAAATATGCCAACTTAAATTCCCGTATAAAGTATTACAACTACAATTAAATGTAATCTATTTACATTTTAATAAATCTGTGTAATTGCAATCTAAGAATTTCCTTTAGCAGCATTTTTGTAAGGAACCAGTTGGTAGTGGGAATCTGCACACACAACTAATAATATGTATATTTGGTGTCAATTAGTCCATAGAGATTGTCAATCTTCTGGGAACGCTGTGGTAAATGAATGCGATTGCAAACATACAATGACCTGTAGAAAGCCTCCATTTCCTTACATTGTTCTCTCCTCAAACAAGCACAATTCCTGGCTTTTCTGAGTGGGTGTTTTGTTGAATACAGTAGCTTTCTCAGCTCATGTGAAAGACAAGCAAACTGACCTTCCAGATGTGTGTAATCACTGCCTGTTCATTTCCTTTTCATAATTACAAATGCAAAATGGAATGTACTGACCTATTCTGGACTGTGTAGTGGTACTGAACTTTTGGTAGAAAAACTTTTAGGGGTTGGTGTAAAATTGATATTATTATCTTTATTATAGGTTAAGCTGGGAAATACAGATAGATGTCAAACAATTTCATATATTTAATTAATTAACAGCACAACATATTTGTGATAGTCAGAAAAGCTTTTTTGATGAATTTGTCAAAACTTATTGAGGTGTCAGTTTATTACAGCTCTTTCACGTGCATAATGCATAATTAATAAGGCGCTGTATGTTAGTTCAGCATATTTCAATGAATATGTTTGATATATAGAAGACTCTAATACAAGAAAGAAGAGAGGAATACATGAAAAAAGAATGTGGCAGAACTGGGTAACTAGCATACTTATAGATTTGGCTACCTATATCTACCAGCATTTGCAGACATCTTCAGCCTCTGTGTGAATGATATTTTCTTGGGTTGTATAAATCTGCATCAGCTCTAGTTACCTATAGCAAGAGGAAAACTAGACCTGGTTCCTGAAGTTCCTGGATTTTGTAGTGAACTGGCAACTTCTGAGCTTATTCATAACAAAAGTTAGAATTACTTTATTTTCAAGTTGCATAGCGATGGCTAAATATAGTGATTATGCTATGCAGCACCATAGATATAAAGAAAATATGTTTTGCTGTTTTATGTTTTTGATGGACCTGGCACACTTGGGGGTTCTAAAACCATACTTCAAGCAGACAGGATGTATTCAAAGTTAATATATATATATATATCCCTCAGTTAAGGAAAGGTAAAAACATCCAAACTACTCCTTGATGTCTGTGGTCAGCCATGCTGAATCTAGAATACAGAGCACAGATACAGCCTTTCCATTCACAGCCATATCCTATATTAGAAGACAGCATTTTTTTTTATCTGGTGGGCTGTCTTTGTCAAAAGATGTACCCAAGTCTCAGTATTCTCAACTGTGATTGCCCTTTAAACTTGTCAGTGATATCATCATTTTTCATATCATATATTGTCATGGTTGTTATTAATTGGTGTTATAAAATTATAACAATGTGTTTCATTTTGTTTTAAGAAACCGGTGTCCATATGTTCGATCAAGAGTAGTGTCATTTGTACACCTTTGTAAAACAGAGAAGTATGTCATAAGGTCCCAAACCAACTGCCCATCTGGTTCACCAGACTGCCAGAGAATTATGTGAGTATACAAACAATTATAGTAACTTCACCCAAAACTTTGCTTTCTCATAAACCTTTGAACATTGAATTGATACTAGAATGATTTATAAACCTTAACAGTTTTTAGTTCATCGGTAAAAATCTAAAGAAAAATAAAAACTACAACAACTCTAAATGAGGAGTATTAGGCACATGGCTTTCCCCATATACGAAATGAAAACCGAATAACTTTCTGTGAGCTAATGATATGACTGTTTCAAGTTGCATTCATTGTGACTTCTAACTAATTGGTGCGAAAGGGAGTTGCCTAGCTGGCAGAAGTGCAAAATCCATAATGCTCTGGAACTGGGGGGTTCTGTATAACAGATCTTTCATACCTTAAAAGTAGGGATGTAGCGAACTGTTTGGCGGCGAACTTGTTCGCGCGAACATCGGCTGTTCGCGCTCGCCGGAAGTTCGCGAACGT